>OX411819.1:4961972-5516972 GCA_948253155.1 Leucoma salicis | reverse complement strand
AAATTGAAAATTTTCAAAAGTTGGAAAGTTACCTATTGGGTTTACCCCATTTTTCGAAAATCGAGTTTTCAACTGATATTGACGTTTTGAGGTCCTAGGAAGCTTCCCCGAATGTTTCCGCGATGAAGTCCGTATGACTGTATGTATGTGTGTGTGTGTGTGTGTGTGTGAGAGAGAGAGAGAGAGAGTGTGTGTGTGTGTGTGTGTGTGTGCGTGCGTGTGTGTGTGTGTGTGTGTGTGTGTGTGTGTGTGTGTGTATGTGTGTGTGTGTGTGTGTGGCCGTATGTAAACCTCTCATAACTTTTGAACAGCTTGACAGATTTCATCGCGGTTAGCGTCATTCAAAAGGACTTGACCAAACTTAGATTTTGAATACAATTAGGACAGATTCGAACCGGTAGATCTTGAGAAATCTTAAAAAAACTACAAAAAAATTTTCAAATGTGGTTATTTTGGAATAACTTTTAAACGGTTTTTACCGATCGATTCCAAAAACTAATCAGCTTTTAAAATCGCCACCATTCCGGTCAAAATCGGTTGATTCATTCATGAGATATCGTTGTTGAAAAAAATTTAAAAAAACGTTTTTTTTTTCAGAAGTTCTATGATTTTTTCAGTCTGAACAGTTCGAGCTTTAAGATTCTTCAAAGAGCTCAAAAAGTTGCGTTGAATGCCGTAAGTTACGAGAAAATCGGTTCATTAATTAAAAAGTTATTTGAATTTAAATATTCAAAAAATGCTGTTTTAATATATCTTTATCAAACATTCGAGCTCGACCTTACCTTGGGTTAATTTCCAGAAACTCAGTTATTGCATTCTTGACGTCAGATCTTACCTATCGATCACATTCTTGACTGAATATTTTCCTTTTTTTCTTTTTTTTTTCTTTTTGATTTCCTAATAAAACTATATTTTAGAATAACGATTTTTATTTTTTACTTTAATATTTCTGAATACATTTCAGATGTCACTACGGTTGATCTAAGCAGTAATTTTAAAGTATACGTCATGTAATCAAATAATTATCACTAGCTAGTATTTCTTGTATTTATATGTTGTTAATTGCTTAATTTTCAGATCTTTTTAATCTGCAAGAGTGGCAACAAGCATACAGCCTGCCTCCTAGGAAGCCCTTATCATATAGACGCTACATCGTAGGTTTCCAACTTCAGAGAAAGGCGAAGGGATATAATATGCAGCGGAAATATGATAGTCAATATTTGAGGAGATGATAACGAGAGGGTTTTGGCTTCCAGCAGAGACGGCACACGGCGGGTTTCTTTAGTAGGTGCGGGCCCCACACTACCCTGTTCGTTGCCCCGAACGACGGGGTGTGCGGTTAGGAACATTGTTTCCCGTCTAAACAAAAAAAAGGAGTGGTACTGATGGTGAACCAGTCCATTCGTGCTGGAAGAACCAAGATTTTACCGCTAAAAATAAGAAAAAAATGTATCACGTACGAAAAACATGGGGCGCATGCGGTAGATAATTGATGCATTAATGGCGTGCCCCATGTTTTCCGTTTCCAATCTTACAAGTATGTATTTTAATAATTTTATACTTTTTGAAATAAAACTACGTCTACGGATTCTATCGCGTTTACTTGATTTTCTACTATCCCGACGTTTCGAATACTTTACAGCATTCATGATCACGGGTGTAAACTTAGATGGTAGATGTCCAAGGCTAGTAGAATATCAAGTAAACGCGATAGCTATAGCGCGACGCTTAAGCGTAGTTTTATTTTTATTTCAAAATTCACATTCGCGTAAATATCAGAAAGTATTAAATACTTTTTAGTCCGTTATAAAAACATGGTTCATTATTTTTAACTTCCCGCTAAGAAAATTGAAAATTTTCAAAAGTTGGAAAGTTACCTATTGGGTTTACCCCATTTTTCGAAAATCGAGTTTTCAACTGATATTGACGTTTTGAGGTCCTAGGAAGCTTCCCCGAATGTTTCCGCGATGAAGTCCGTATGACTGTATGTATGTGTGTGTGTGTGTGTGTGTGAGAGAGAGAGAGAGAGAGAGTGTGTGTGTGTGTGTGTGTGTGTGTGCGTGCGTGTGTGTGTGTGTGTGTGTGTGTGTGTGTGTGTGTGTGTGTGTGTGTGTGTGTGTGGCCGTATGTAAACCTCTCATAACTTTTGAACAGCTTGACAGATTTCATCGCGGTTAGCGTCATTCAAAAGGACTTGACCAAACTTAGATTTTGAATACAATTAGGACAGATTCGAACCGGTAGATCTTGAGAAATCTTAAAAAAACTACAAAAAAATTTCCAAATGTGGTTATTTTGGAATAACTTTTAAACGGTTTTTACCGATCGATTCCAAAAACTAATCAGCTTTTAAAATCGCCACCATTCCGGTCAAAATCGGTTGATTCATTCATGAGATATCGTTGTTGAAAAAAATTTAAAAAAACGTTTTTTTTTTCAGAAGTTCTATGATTTTTTCAGTCTGAACAGTTCGAGCTTTAAGATTCTTCAAAGAGCTCAAAAAGTTGCGTTGAATGCCGTAAGTTACGAGAAAATCGGTTCATTAATTAAAAAGTTATTTGAATTTAAATATTCAAAAAATGCTGTTTTAATATATCTTTATCAAACATTCGAGCTCGACCTTACCTTGGGTTAATTTCCAGAAACTCAGTTATTGCATTCTTGACGTCAGATCTTACCTATCGATCACATTCTTGACTGAATATTTTCCTTTTTTTCTTTTTTTTTTCTTTTTGATTTCCTAATAAAACTATATTTTAGAATAACGATTTTTATTTTTTACTTTAATATTTCTGAATACATTTCAGATGTCACTACGGTTGATCTAAGCAGTAATTTTAAAGTATACGTCATGTAATCAAATAATTATCACTAGCTAGTATTTCTTGTATTTCTTTCACGCGAAATAATTATAGTACCAATACAGCCAATAAAACTATAACGAATAGAATAATAATGTTATCGTAGCCGAAAGAAAACAAAAAAAAAAAAATTTTTTTTGGGAGTTACTCCGAAAATCTTCGTTCGATCAATTTAACTTAAAGATTATTTATAAGGCTGTGTTTTATTAAATCTCTATCATTAATTAATAAAACACATATATAAAATTAAAAAAACACATAAATATTGATATCATTATATCAATATTTATGTGTTTTATTAAATCTCTATCAGACTTTTGAGCTCAAAGAGCTCAAAAGCATAAAACACTTATCTTTTTGAGCTCGGAGAGCTCAAAATGACACGAAAATTATATTTTTAGTGCTTAAGTATCAAATTAGCGGGAAGTTGCAGGGATGGCCTTTAGGGTCAACCGTTTTCCAGATCCTTTTATTATTTTATCGTTATTTTCTGCTTTTTAGGGTTATGTTCTTCTTCTTTTTTCACATTTAAATGCAATCTCATCCACTTCTGAGCTATGGTCCAAATTTCAAGTATCTAGCTCATCAAGAAGTTAGTTAAAATCAATTACAAATTCCACCCGGACATACAAAAAAGCGAGTTTATAAAAACCATTAATAAGATGGTGAAGGGGAAGTTAATCATGATTACTCACTCCCATTTGGAGGCACCTTGTTTCCTATCCTAATGTAAACACTAAAAGGTTTTTCCAAAAGACTATAAAAAAACAACTTACTACTACCCTTTGTTTATCTATACTATTATTATAAAGAGATAACGTTTGTGAGTTTGTGACGTTGTAAGGGGTAATCTCTGGATCTACTGAACTGATTTTCAAAATTATTTCACCAATAGAAAGCTACGTTATTGTGGAGTGTCATAGGCTATAATAACTTCCAAAATTAATTACGCATCTTTACTTAAACTTCAATAATGTAATCCAAGTTGTAAAAAAAAACTTGCTTTCATCGCGTGCGCTGTGGAAACTATTGAGGATAGAGCAAAACAATGTAATATTAAATAACGTATCAAAATCTGTAAAAAATTCCGCGATAGCATATGCCTATCTCCTACGGATAACTCACAATAACTGCTCTTACTGTTAAAATTGTGGATTAAAAATAATTTTTGTGAAGCTTATTTAGCCCATATGCGTGCGGTACGCTCCGCCCTGGCCGTTGCGTGGCGATATAGGCAGTATCTATCCGATTGCGTCGCGTCCAGCGCTGTTAGTACTAAATGATAACATTACTACTAATATAGTATATCGAGAAGTTTTGAACAATTAAAATAAGTAAACATTATGTGAATAGTGTATAAAATCAAGTAATAAAAATAACAACAAAACAGCGCTTGATTAGACTTAACAACTGGCATACATTTTATCCCGCTACTATATCGGGAACCTGAGATATAACCCAAAAATTGGCTTTTGGCTGCGGCGAAGCCGCGGGCAAAGGCTAGGCAGTTATAAAATCACGAGTATCATTGAATGAATTCCTGACAACGATATAATTCTGTTTCGTAGTTGACTAGATGTATGAGTAAGCATATTATTATAACATAATAAATTAGAGTAACTAATAAGCACTATGAACACCAGTAGCGGATATATACAAAGCGGTATATCGATAAATCAAACGTTATCGATTTTAAATCTACTCATAATGATGAGCCGCGTAACTCGGTGCGTTGGGCGGCCATTTTTACGGTTAAATATAATATTTACCAAATGTTAAATATGTAATTTTATTTTATATCATCTGTAGTTTTAAAGCGATAAATGTTTCTAAAATTTTCTAGGTACCATGAGTACAAATACGAGTACCTAGATTTTTATTTTTTTTCTATAACAATTATTACCTACAAGACAAGATGCCTACAACAATTTCTGCAGTTGTTAAATTTTTATACAAACAAAACCTAGGTATCTACTATCTATTAAGTACTTTAATAAATGTGTACCAGAGCTGTGTTTGTACATTTAACATTTATTTGAGAAAAATATGACTGATTTTTGG
The DNA here is from genome assembly GCA_948253155.1 of Leucoma salicis. Classification (NCBI taxonomy): domain Eukaryota; kingdom Metazoa; phylum Arthropoda; class Insecta; order Lepidoptera; family Erebidae; genus Leucoma; species Leucoma salicis. The sequence goes on along the minus strand of OX411819.1, from coordinate 5,512,050 downwards.
CAAAGTATTTAGTTCGTCACTGAACACAAAACTTTTTTATTTAAATTCTGTATATTTGTTTGTTTGCACATAACACACAGCTAAACTACTAAACGGATTTTGAAGATTTTTTTTTGTTTGGTATCTCCAGCATTTTTATATGCAAATAAATAAAATTGAAGTGTTATAATATCTAAAAAACATATTTTTCCTAAATGCATATGAAAGTATATACGACACCTGTAACAAAATACCACGCTTTATAGTTTTTGTCTAGCTGTGTGTCTGTCTCTTTGATCCGGCTATTCTCGGAAACGACTGAACAGATTTGGAGCGTCGAAAGTTCACAGGCGGATAGCTAATGTGTAACATTTTTCAGGACTAACTTAAACCTACTTTTATTTTGGTAAAATAATTAGTTCGCCACAAAAACGAAAATCATCACTACCATTTTTTTTTATTAGGCGTGTAAAAATGTACCTAACCGCACACCCCGTCTTTCGGAGCAACGAATAGGGTAGTATCACCCTAAAAGGTGGGTTCATTTAGTTATAAACCCACCGTGTGCCATCCTCTCCGCGTGCACACCACTAAAACTGTGTGACATTATTTTAGTGTTCTCATCACTACCCCCCAAGTGATCTTTTATTGTATTATTTTAATCGCCTCTTACGCTATTTGTGGAATGTGTGAACCCACAACACTCGGGCGGGAGGCTGGTATCTAAACCACTCCGCCTGCAGTAGTCCTTTTTGAGTAGTACTGACCACTTGGGGTACATAAATATCTTATTTAAAAATCATCCTGTACATGGCTTTTTCCATCTTAACAATGCCCTTCCATACACGTACACACGCATTCGATACGTGACGATTTGGTACTAAAATTAAGAAAAAAACTAACCACAGTCTTTGATAGCGTATCACGTTTGTCGCCATAGGGGTTTTCTCACGATCAAGAGATGTACCAATACTACGAACCTTTGTAGTAAGCAAAATGTGTTTAATCTAACACATAGTGACGCATACACTTCTGTTTGAAAAAGACGTATTAATACTTGTACAGCATAAGAAACACGCAATGGTTATAAATTTGAGTATTAACGGTAAATCTCCGCCCATAGGTCACTAGCACCAATAATGATTACAGGTTACGCTGGACAATATTTTAGCTACATATTACGATATTGATTTCTCTTAAAGTTAATTTACGGCGTGACTGTACCCTGCAGGTATGAAATGTTTAACGTTTCAAATGTACAATTAAGCGCAAAAGCTGTAAATGAAAAGTTGAATGGCGCCAATTAAAAGTGTCAGTAGTTTTTGAACTTATGAGGCAGCTAGAGATAAATACTTGGGTCACATAAAGAACTTGTTATTTTCATAATTTATTTTTGGAATAAATACTTTTTTAGAACCGTTGTTATTTGAAACGCTCGATAAAACGAATAAGCGACACTAAAATGCAGCTAAAATGAGACATTTATTTTATACTTACATGCTTATAGAATTTAGCCTAAGAGAGAATGGGAGAATAAAGATATTATACCATACGCTTAGAATGTATGTATATGAGATAATTATACAGTATCTTCGTCTCCTTTTAAAAGACTGCTACCAGTTCTGAAATGCACATACGAGTATAATATGTTCCTTTTTTTAGCTTATTTAAGTATAAAGATTTCTTACACTTTTTCTTGGGATTATACAAACAGTATACACAGTGTAGCTTAAAGAAAATATCTAAAGTAGTAATAATAATAATGCTTTATTTTTACAAAACTTTTACATATTTATCATTGAGGCACTGATCCCTGTGCTATTTTTTTAATGAATAACAGGGACCAGCAACATAGCGCCTGCGCCTGCGCTATGTTGCTGGTCTAATATCGGAACCGGGAACACCATAAATAGCTTAGTCTTCTAGAATACTGCTCCCGACGCTATCTTAAGCTTTTGTAACTGTAGCCTAGAGCTACCAATTTCTACATCACATTATTTCTTAACGTCATGGGTGAGGCCAATGCCATCTATCGGGCGTATTGACATAAATTTTTCCACAAAATAAGCTTAATTATTAAGATTAAGAAAAAGGATTTAATTTTCCGCTTGTAGTTATTATTTTCTGATCACATTTTTACACAAAGTGTAGAACACTTTATAAATGTTTGCATATGAAGTCGCTTAAAAGGTTGATCAATGTCTAAGCCTCATACATGTTTTGGCGTCGAGTACATATGTCTTTTACAATTAGGCAGTATGTATTTTAGGATGTCACTGCTGTTACTGTACAGACACATTATGGAATTAGAAAGACTTTGACGTGCGTCCAATAACTATTCAATAGTTAAACAATTGAGACAAAGAGTAGATCACGTCCCGTTAGGTGATGCTGCACGCTATGTTGATACAATTAGCGAATAAAGAAGCGTAGTCGAGAGAAAGAAACGCTTGGGGACTGCGTATGGTTTAAAGCATACAAAAATAGCGAAAATATAAAAATCTGCTAAAGGGCATACATTTTGTACTGCCAATGGTAACAGACAAATAAGTGGTCAATCTGATGTAACAACCGTCATTAGAGAAGATTAGCCACATCAGGAGCACAGCCATCTAAAAACACACATAAAGAGAATGAGTAGCAGTCCAAACGGAATACCTTCGTTTGCGAGTCGTTCAGCATTATTCGATTGGTACAACCATAATTAGTTATCTATAAGGATCATGCTTCAGTTATAAACCTATATCATTCTTTATTGACACTGTAAGCCTTTATTAAATGTAACAGCAAAACATACACCACTTTAAATATGGCTTAACAAAATTAAGATTTTTTACTCCTAAACTAGGTTAAATGGTAAATATGGTACAACGCGCATGTTCGCGGAAGACTTGGAGTATGCGATATTGACGAGAAGGAGAACAGATAGAGATGGTATACGACAATAAAGATTCAGTATAAGATCAACTGAATGACAAACAGGAAATGGGTGGATTTAATTCTAACCTAGAACTTTTTTAACCTAATGCTGTTGCTGTGACTACACAGATGGCGGTGTGGTTCATATACAGGCCCGTTTTTCTTTTTGTTAAGGCTGGATAAATGTTCCTAACCGCACACCCCGTCGCTCGGGCCAACGAACAGGGTAGTGTGGGGTCATATACTGGCCCTAGTGTTGTGGATTTTATTCCCACACAGGACAACTCTTTTTTTGGTCCACAAATAGTTGTCCTGAGTCCAGACTCAGGTCTATTTTGTGTCCGTGAAATTGGGTATTTGTAAAGTCTCCCACGGTACAAGTATTATTCCTTATTGCAGGATATTTTCTGTTTCAAAATAAGATAAATCAATAAATAATACTTCTGACGCCATTGAACATGACAAAGAGGAGATACCATCTTATAGGAATAATAATATTCAAGAAGAGAGACACTTATATACTACTAAATAGCAGGTTACACCAATTTTATAAAAAAAAATCGCTGTTTTATGTCTTTTTAATTGATTAAATGTAATTTTAAATTATCGCGTTTCTTTAGTACTATGTATTTAAACCGTTATTACGGGACTTAACACGTATCAAATATCTTTTTACTCCCGACGTTTCGACTGGGTTTCACCAGCCACCAACCCAGTCGAAACGTCGGGAGTAAAAAAGGTATCTGATTAAATGTACTCTCAAACTGCTGCCGCTTATGACTTAAGTCTAGAATCTAAGCGTTTCTGTTAGTATGGACAGCAAAAAATGCAAATTGTCATAAGCCACGGGCGATTCACGAGCAGACATTCCCACAGTAGGGGCCAGCACGCTTCGGTACCGTCAGCTACGTAAGTTTTAAAATATTAACTTCAGCTGTAATATTCAGCTTGTTACATGTAATTAGTGATGCCTCTAGCTATGCTGCCCCGACTTTTATTTTATACTACAAGGGCCATCGCCATCTCCAAGGAAAGGGCCAGGAGGTAGATAGGAAGCATATAAAGGAGAGGACAAGGAGGTGGTTTGCGAAACAGCGATAGGAGTACCTACGGTTGTTTCACACTGACCTTTTGTGAGAGAGCGGTACTTCTCCGATCAAGCCGCATTCATGCTGGGATAAGCAAGACTACCACTGTAACGTATGAATGGTATATCAATTTTAAGAATAACTAAAAGGTAGGACGTAGGACGTCCTCCCACCAGATGGACTGACGATCTGGTCAAAGCCACAGGTGGCTGTTGGATACAGTCAGCATAGGACCACTCGTTGTGGCGTTCTCTCGGTGACTATGTCCAACAGTGGATGTCAAAATCCTGATGGATGGATGGAACAGACAAAAATCCTAAAAATAGATTTGTTTTCAGTAACGCATAATAAAGTATTTTTTCCTCAAATATATTAAATCTCACACACTCATAGAAAGAAATAAAAATATTACAGTTTTATAATAGTACTAGACTGTGCCCGCGGTTCCGCCGCAGTCAAAAGCTAGTTTTCTTTTTATTTGTTTAGTAGGCTTAGTTTCATTAAAATTCGTTTAGTAGTTTTTGCATGATGCGTAAACAGACACAAATATACCAACAAAAATTCAAATATAGTGCCTTTTTTACAAATATTTTAATATAAGGCATATATCTGTTACAGGTTTATTACGAACGACGGGGTGTGCGGTTAGGTACATTTTTCCCGCCTTAACAAAAAATAATAAGGATAGGATACAAAAAGTGGTTAACTATTTTATGTATGTACCTATGTAAATTTGTCTGCCCGCGATTTTCTCAAAAAAGATTGATCCGATGTGGATGGGATTTTCATTATTAAATACATTTTTAGGTATGGTTTTAGTGTATAATATATTATGAAGATCCTCGGATATATATATATATATATATATATATATATATATATGCAAAGTTTAATTAAAGGTATTTCTTTTGCATTAAAATAATTGCTTTTCCCATTCAGAGTTCTGTATTTTTATATCATGGAGCGGTGTGGATTAGCAATGTGTCCTTCTCTTAAATACCCATTGTTAAATGGACTTCCACCAAGGCTCGCCTCATTCATTAATGTATAATTGTTACGGTATATACATATTATTAATCTTAATAATATTAGCGTAGGACGGCCTACAAGAACGACCATTGTCCTCGATAAAGTCGCAACAAGCAATGGATCCTGGTGGCAAAGATCAGGTAGCGCTCTCTAAAGCTCTATGTCCAGCAGTGGTCACTGGAGGGCTGATGAATGGATATTTTAACCCAAATTATTCACTAAATAAGCTTTCATTAAAATATATAAATCTCGTTTTGATTGCTGACCTTACTGTCGGCGTGACCGAAACCATCGTTCTACATACATTTATCGGACTATAAGTACTCGGACATCTGTTGGCGCTTGTGAGAAACATTCGCGTGTATTGTGATGCATACCTATACGACTGATTATTATTTTAAAGAACTCCCGTTTCTGGGGAACATACCGAGGGGCATTTTGTTAATATACAATTTACAAACACTTACACTTAACACAAATATTTGTAGACCATATAAGTTTATATTTTGATCTGTATTTTAGCACTTGAAAGTGGAAAAAGAGAACTTTACTGTGGGCTTCGAACCTGCCTCCCTTCCAAACCGGGAATGTGCTCTAGACCGCTAAGGCTTCGCAATCACTGACGGTAAGACCCATCGAAAAGCAATTGTGAAGTGGAGAGATTGGCTGTCACCGTCGGTGACTGCAAATTGAATATTTTAATTATAACTTATTTTTTATTTGGTTTACAACGGGTTTATCTATGAAATAAGCATAATCAAAAAATACAGTCAATCTGGGTAACTTTGATTCATTCGGGTAACATTGACAGTGTGACTATGAGAATGTTTTAATGTTTTTTTCCCTGTGAAATCAATATTTTCTGTTAATGCTTGCTTTAGATTTATTTTTTTAAACAAGGTACATAGACACACTTTAAAATAAAAGCGAAGTTGCCAAACAGGGTTAATGTCAAAACTTTTTCCGAAATTAGTGCGCGAATTTGAGTGTGTGAAACAGTGAATAACTTTTTTGATATTTTGTGATTGTATGGCACTCCATACACTTGCTATATAGATGACAATTTACTCTATATGTAGTAGGGCGAATAGATACTTCAAACCAGTGTTTACATATTTTTTGATTGTTTTAATTATTTTAGTTTGTCTTTATTTTAATATATTTAACGGTTTGTTCATTTTAGGATATAAACGAGGTTTTGATTCGAATTACAAAAATAATAAACTTGTAACTGCTAAATTTTTATTGATGGACCTTTTTTAACAAATATATATGATACTACAAATTTATGTTTGTATCGCCACAGCCACATCCCTAATTTGAGATTAATATAAACCAATGTTAGCCAAAGTAATTTAAAAATCAAATATTGCTTCATTTATGTGACGAATTTAATGTGTGTCAAAGTTACACTTTTGTGGGTGGTAACTTTGACATACTACAAAAATCGATTTTTCTCTATAATTAATGGATATCATAGTATTTTACTGTTGTCTATAGATAAAAAATATTCTGAGAACACTAACAAAGTATAATATTGTCATTTAAATGTTAAAACATTGAAAATATTGTGATAAATGTCGCTGTAATCTGTCAAAGTTACCCAGAATGACTGTAGTCCAAATAAGAATTGTTATAGGTTTATTTATCTCGCGACATTTTCCTTCCCCGTTTCAAAAAAATACATAATTATATTGTTTCGAATTTTTTATGTAGAGAAAAGTTGTGTCTATGTGCCTATATATGTATTCTTACACACTGTGGATTTGCCCTAGAGTCTGTCATCATTTCAACATCGTAAGATTTTTTCAAAACATAAACGAATGTAATCGAAAAGAAAGAATCCCACAATTTACATTGATCACAAAGAACAATAACAGAGATATCTACAAAATAAATACCATAGATTTCCCTTATCGCCATAATGGCGGTTACCGTTCTAATAGCCGGATATAAGTTCAAAAGTTCACAACGCGAGCTCATTTGAATATCTCAACAGCTTCTATTGTGTGAAATCACGTGAAATTCAAATTTAGAAAAGATTAAAGCATGTTCAACCTAATTCTGCAGTTAAAAAAATAACAGTACAATAAAAACTCCTTTCACCGATAACGCATTCATCATCTGCTATTTCTTTATTTTAGTACGTTTTACCCTGGAAAAACATTAGGCTCTTGTGAAATTATCAAAAAAAATGATGTGTACGTATTATGGAAAATGCTAAATGAAGCTAGTAAATCATAAATATAAAGAGCACATTTGTCTTTTTGGAGCTGCTTAAATCTAATTGGGTTGTACAAGACTTATGTGTTAGTTCTTATGGCCACAGAGTCCAGAGATGTGTCGAAGTACCTACTTCGAGTCATTAATCTGTTAGCATTAATTACAATGTTTGTCTCAGAGACACCGCTTCCGCTCTCTCATCAATGGCTCTCAGCGAGACTGACTATGCAGAAAGGAACCATGTTACTACCATTTCGCTATTAAAATTTTCAATGTGTTGTTATCCTTTCGATTCCTATACAGGACAATTTTATTATGTGATCCACAAATAGTTAATTCTAAATTTTTCGTAATAATATTGACGTGTCCTATTGTAATGCCTAAATAAAGGCTTTTTACTAAATGCATAAAGAAAGTACATAGGTTACCTATACCAAAATACCAATTTTGTTCATTTCTCTGATTGTTCCGGCTAATCTCCGATATAACTGAACCGATAACGTCGGATGGGACTTTTAATGGCAGATAGCTGATGTTTTAAGGAGTAACTTAGACTACTTTTATTTTAGAATATTTCTAGTGATAGAGCCTTGCTTATCCCAGCATGAATGGGTCCACCCTCTCACAAAAGTTCAGCGTAAAACCTACTGTTATTTCGTATGGTGAGTGAGAGCGCCGGAGGCCTAAACCCGCTCTTAATCCTCTCCTTATTATCCTCCTTAGTATCCTAGATATCCTTTTCTTATTATCCTTCCTACCCACCTCCTAAACAGCTCCAGCTAAAACAATCCTACAGATGGCCCAGGTGTCACCGAAGAAGGTATGTGTTATCGACATTCGCAGTACCGAGCAATTTTCACGATTGCTGAATTAGATATGATATTTTTTTAAATTCTGTATTCCAAGAGATGCAGATTCAAATTCTGCTCGCGAGTGTTATTTTCAATTTAACATTTTTGCATTTTGTGTTAATCCTAAAAATGTTTTAAAATAGGGTTTTACTTATATTACTTGAAATTGTGGCACGTTCTGGCATGATATGGCCCTTGTCTGTCGCTTGTCACTTCCTCATAAGTGCAGCAGGATGTCGAAATTACTGGAGCAAGTCTTCGTTAAAGACTTAATCATGAATTCTTGTTGATATTTCTTATGAAAGCTTGTCGGATGGATCTATTAGAACTATTATTTACCTACATACTAACAGATAACATTGTACCTTTGTTACTAGTTAAATGTCTGACATGCAAACACACACAAAGTTCACAACATTTGTTTATCTATCTACCTATTACAAACTCACAGCTGGCCATGAGTCTTAAAAGCAATCATCTCCTAACGACAGTGACAGTATTGGATTGAGATAGAATTTAAAGATGAAGAAAAACAGTAAAAGTGATTCTTTATTTAAAGGTACACAATATGTAAGTAGCAATGAATACATGTCTGGTCTGGTCATAAATACTTCCATCCATGCATCCTCTTCCATTCCTAAATTCCGCTGGCACATCCCATATTTTCTCATCAGTTGCATGTATTAGGTACCTACTCTTTTAACCAAATTTTTTGCAGTCTATCACGCTGGCCCAGTGCTAGCAGACTTCGGTGTTTGTTGTATTTTCATTCAGCACTAGAGTTAATAATTTATAATATCGCGAGGGAATTTACATATACCTACAATTTAAAGGATACAAATTACACCCAGACTCGGAACAATAATATTTATGTCACACCAAGTAATTGTCCTGCATGACAATAGAACCTGCAGCACTCCGGATGGTCGGTATAAAAAACCACACCGCGATCTGAGCAGTTAGTTTGTTTATACAAATTTCTATTTCGTGAAAAAGGATGATTCCTGCTGGAAAGTTACTTTTACGTAAAGAATAATCAATATTCCGCAGAGTTACATATATGTACAGTAGTCACAACGGTGCTTTGTGTCTCTGAAGTTGGCTGCAAGACGCTGCGCAGTAGCCATTTTTGTGTCGCAAGGCATGTACGTCTTCTACAGTTTACATTAATCGAAAAATAATCGATTTTAACAATTATTATTGTAATTGATATTCATATAATTTATCGATCGTACTAAAAGATGTGGACTCTTCTAAATCTAGATTAAAGCTTATTCACTCAAATCGCTCGTATACTTTTTATTGAATATAAAAATAATAAATAGAACCTAAACAATTAGATATGAAAACATTATGATCTCATTCTATCGTTTTGTTAATTTCGAGTAATAACATTTGAATTGGTCAGCACTACTCGTAATATTATTCCGTCACAATCCCCACTTCTTCTTCTGTGTCTAAGTTCCGAGACACAAAGATCCGTTGTGACTACTATACTTATATTTTAAATAGCCTACTTCTCAAATCCACACATATGAGACTCAGTTGGAACTTATTTTGAATAATATGCATATTAAGATTCCAAAAACACAGACGTGCGTAACTTGTATGATCAGGATTAATCTCCAGTATGACTCAAAATCAATACCGTTATTCCCAGTGCCTTTATCAAAAACATCCATCCGGTCTTCAGCCACAACCTGTTGACGTTCCCAACCCATCAAGAGCTGCTACACAATACACAACACTTCCCACAAGCCACTGAACAAACGTGACCCTTGTACCTTTATTGACACACCTCTCACCAAATTGGGCAAACATTAATAAAAGCAAATAAGCATATAGTAATGTTGGTGTAGTATTAGTTCACGAATGGGTAACATCGACACCTATTCTATTTGGTCGGGTAAACATTAAACATTGTACGTGTTGACCTCTCCAAATTTTCCCAGGATTTCAGAGTATCTGCTGTATTATTGTTATATTAGACTTTAAATTAATATGCAAATCCATCCATCCATCAGCCTTTCGAAATCCACTGCTGGACATAGGCCTCCCCGAGAGAACGCCACATGTGGTTCGCTCATATGGGGGATAGTGCCGTAATAGCGGGCTGGCGATCGCAGTAGACGTTATTAATACTCGAGGGAGTGCTGCTGTCCACTCCCCCGGTATTCCCTCAGTCGGCTCTTACGACTCCCATGGGTGGATAGGGGTGGGACAATTCTAAAGCCGGCCCCACACGGCACAATATGCTAAACTTTGATTTTATTTGCAGCTGGTTGCTTTCAGCATTTTAGTTTGCATACATACATTTTGCAATAATGACAATGTCTTTAAATGATGTTTTAAATATTTACTCACTCTCGTATTCATTCCAATTTAAATTCATATAATTGAATAAGATACAGTAAGGCTTCCTGTACATGACGCCGGAGCCACAGCGGTGCTGCAACGCAACACGGTATAGGTATTCACATAAAAATCGCAGAGCCATCGCATCGCATCCGCGCCGACGGCGACGCCACGTGTACTTATATCGCGTCTTTTTCGTAGTAAATAGTAAAGCAGCACACTTAGTTCAGTATTGTTGTTATCGGGAAGTGACATTGTTGTCATCATTGGCACATAAAGTGCGAAAATGTAGAATAGAAAATGATAGCTACGAGCGGTGTTTGAACGTGCGCCTCCTGAATAGCGTTCAGACGTTTTATTTCGAATACTTATTTGTCTTGCTTAATACTGTGCTCAGCGCTCAATACACAAATAAATTAAAACGATCCGCACTTAAGCTTTATAGATATAGTATGTAATGTATGTATGTAAGTTTAAGTATTTTCTTTCTTTACAAATAATTCACAGTGTAAATTGGCCTCCCAGTGCTGTAGCACTGAGCAGATTTACTTATATACATAGGGATTGGTCTGATTTTTTTCCTCCCTCCTAGTATAGACTTCTTGTATTATTTTATCTTCGACGCCAATAAAATGAATGAAAGAACTGCCCCCTTAGAATGAAAAACGAAACTACGACGAACTTCCGTTTCGAGTCATTGATCAACAGTCGGACCTCTGATTCCTGATTAGTTGAGATTTCGACGCGTGATTCAGGCGACCAATCACAATGAAGCGAAACGAAAGTTCTTCTAACGTTTAGACTAGCCCAGTCTCCAGCACCGAAGGAATGTAACATAGTTCCAGTGGCCCGCCAATAAAGGCGGAGAGACGGCACACGGCGGGTTTCTGGCCCCACACTACCCTGTTCGTTGCCCCGAACGACGGGGCGTGCGGTTAGGAACATTTTTTCCCGCCTAACAAAAAAAGGGGCTGGTCTCTGAATAGGCTTAATGTGTAGTAGTCATTTTGATGAAATAAAAATATCGAGTTGGAATTATCTATCTATTAACGTAGAATATATTGTTGACTAAATTAAACAAGAATGCGTCAAATATTTTCAACTAAAATTGCACTAAAATTAATTTCCAGCTTAATAATAAAAAAGTCATAGCTTTTTGGTACTTTTCAGCTACAGTCTCATTCTTCTTCATGTGGCGACATCTTTTTGGAAGTGACACAACCAGGTCATAAACCTGCAATGTACACGTAATAAAATTAGGTAGCTCTATACAAAATATTTATTGCATTCGTCACACATTGTAAACTCGAGACGGTACTGTACCGTTGTTACCCAATATGATTTGATACTTTTATATTTTTCTTCAAAAATAATAGGTTCAACAACACGATGCATTTGAAGACTCGAATCTATCTGTAATAACAAACGCTTTGTTTCGAATCTACCAAAACGTAACCCCTACAATAAAAAAATAACAATTATATTCCCATAAACCGTAACACTACTGAACTATTATGTTCATTATTTCAAATAAAATTTTGAAAAATACAAATTACTAGTTTTTGGCTGTATCTTCGTCCCCGATTAATTAGGATGTTGTTATCCCAGAGATCATAGTATCTGACTTCGGAAAAGAATAACTATGTCAAATTACGGGTCAGTAGTTTTGGAAATCTCTATTCGAAATTATCTATTCGAATCTAACACTCGTTACTCACACTTTGTGTTATCTGGTATTTCAATTCATCGACAAGTAATACGAGTAGTAGTTATTTGAGTAAAAGTCATACATACTAAAATATCGACTTTAGTTCTACGGCTTAGAATGCTCAGCAAAATATATGTCAAAAGATTTAGTATTTTTAGCATAAGTAATCACCATTTTGGTTACTTGAGAAGTAGTTTTCAGAATTGAGTATCTTAATAAGTCAATATGACTACCAAACGCCGTAGTAATAATTCTTAATTTAGTAGAATTATTTACTTATTTTAGTTTGGAGCATTACAAGCTATGGTAATAAAATTTAAGAGAAACATAACATTGTAGTAATAAATATTTTGTTCTATTTTGGAAGTTACTAAATTATATTATTAGATTAGTATTTAAAATAAAAAGTACCGTATATTAAAAATTATATAATTATAACTATTATATAGTGTTAAATATCACAGAAACATAGAAATAAATAATGAGTTGTTTATAGTTACGAGCTTAAGTGGTATTTCACTTGTACATAGATAAAGTATCAAGAAGTTAAAACCCTACATAAACACCGGGAAACAGATCCTATTTGAGAATAAACGGTTAGCTGTTATATTTTTAAGTGGACGAAATTTTTACCGAGTGGGGCCTATTGTACATATATCATAAGTTACTTTTGGCATAAAATTGGTAACTTTGAATTATCACTATGCGTAAACAAAACTGTCACGAACTCAGCTGAATACGGCATATTGAAAACAGTAAATAATATTTAATTTCTAAGTATCAAAAAATTATACATTATGTTCTGTATAGCTGACGAATAGGTTATCCGCTCTATAGTAAGTATTTTTGACTGGAGTACACCGTTCAAAACCAGGCGAACATAATATCTGCGCCGCACACCAGGAACACCCGTTACGTTCGTGAGAGCAATGTATACTAGTATCAGTTATCTTCTCTGACAGACAATCACACCGAGTATCTTCTTTTTTTTATAACCCCATACTATTCTACTATTGGACACGTGTCCCTTCTTAGAATGATATTTAAGCTATAGTTTACTACGCTGACCCAGTGCAGGTTGGGATCTCACAAGCATCTAAGTTAGCGTGTGATGTTTTAATTCACAGGAAAGTGATGATTTTAGAAATAAACACATCCTCTAAGAGTACTGATGGGCGCGCGCGCGCGGAGACCTATCTATAATCTTAGCACATCCTTCTAAAATATTTTTTTACAAAAAACCGACTTCAAAACTATAGTCTATAGGTACAACATTAACAAACAAGTATAAAGTACAAATTATTTGTGAATGAGGAAAAAGAGAACTTTAGTGCGAGCGGGAATCGAACCGCGTCCCTTCCAATCCGGGGAAGTGTTCTAAACCGCTGAGCTACCGCACTGACCTTCTGCCATACCCAATCTCCTGATTAAATTTGTCTTTACGACTAACGCCACCTATCGGATTCATTTACATGCATTAATCCAATATAGTTAGTTAAATTTTTGCAATTAAAATTCATACTATTTGATGGCGAGAAAACAGACTGCCAAAAGGCTCTATTCTTGCATACATCTCTCACTTCCTCAACATTCATAATTCTCTGTATACACGCTCGCCGGTTTCGGAGACACCTGACTCCACCTTCCTTCAATACATAACCGATTTGACCTAGGTAGGTTAGTCTAGGTCTCCTATGTACCTATATCCTTCCACTTTCACAAAATATCTTCTTAACCAATCCCTCGACCAGCATTCTTTCCACATATCTGAACCATCGGAGCATTGCTTCCTACCTGCATCGACAATATCAATAAACGTAATATTTATAAATTGTACCAAAAATTAAAAAAATCTTACTTATCCCTCTTTCACATGATTACAATGTCAACTCAAACACAGGCATGAGTGGGTGTTCCCCGTGAGAAAGCCCTCGATGGGAATAAATGAGACGGGCGGTCCAACCTGCATACAGGAAGCGGGTTTTTGTTCTCTACAAATTATAATGATCTACCACATTGGTCCAGTGGATTAAGAATCCAACTTCTGTTTTGATTTTCTGAGTTTGATTCCTGACTAGAATAAAAATGTTGTTGGTTTTAACATAGCATCACGCCTGTAATCTCCGAAGGGGTAGGCAGAGGTGTATTACACACCCACGATTAGCCAGCTATTAAAGTCCTACGTAATAGGGGGCGAGCCTATTTTCGTCTACCAGGCATTTTCAAACTCCGGGCTGCTACTGAGAATTTTTCTTTTTACGAAAAAGCTCAATAACACTGCCTGACCTGGGGATCGAACGCGAGACCTCATGAGCAGTCGCAAATACTACCGCTGCTTCACCGAGGCAGTTGTTGGTTTTATGTACCTACTAGGAATAATTTTATATGCTAGCAACAACAGAGGCATAACTCCAGGACAGGATAAGGCCCCCTTAATCCTCTGAAACCGAGGGGGTTAGACCTCACACTCACCTTATACAACACGACAGTACTTTCCGTGGTTTCACTCTGATCTTTTATCTGGGTACTTCCCCGATCGAGTCGGCCCATTCATGCTGGGAGATTCTCAGGATCTTGACTCCTTCGTTACCAGGCCTCGTTACTTGGGGGAGTGCTGCTGGCCACAGTAATTCCGTCTCCCCACAGGCCCCACGCGGCTTAGATAAGTATTATAAAATAACTATTAAGTGAGTTATAGCTCAGATTGTGGTGGCCCTAATTGCGAAATGTTATGGAACAATGCAATTTTCTTTCTTTTCCATGGCGTAATGAAATACATATTTTCATATAGGTATTATACTCCGGAGCCCCGAAAAGGATAGAGCCTCTTTTATTTCAGAAAATTGGACAGTTTTTATAGGATATTTATTGTTTCATCAAACCATCAGCCTTCTATCATGCACTGCTGGGTTTAGGCCTCCACGAGAATGCCACTATGGCCTGCGCCAGCTGCATCAAAGGCTGCCTGTGACTTTGTCCAGGTCACAGGTTCACCTAGTGAGAGGCCTTTTTACAATGCGTACTAATTATTTCCGCATACAAGATAGTTATTGTGCCGTAAAATTTTGCACTTATATTGACCCCACATCTACACAGACAAAGTTGCGTGCTAAAGCTAGTATATATTATTACCCATTGATTGCATATAGGTAGGTTTTGATATGAAATCTTTCAATGGATTACTTTTAATATGCCAAAGTATCCATATAATATGCCAATATATTATCAGTTTCTTGAAACGGAAAATGTGAAATATTTTCTTCTAATAATAATATTTAAAATTCAGGTAAGTACTTGTCTGTGGCCGTGTGGGGCCGGCTTTAGAATTGTCCCACCCCTCTCCACCCATGGGAGTCGAAAGAGCCGACTGAGGGAATTCCGGTGAGAGTGAGCAGCAGCACTTCCTCGAGTATTAACAACATCCACTGCAATCGCCAACCTGCCTGCCAAGCGTGGCGATTACGGCACTATACCCCCAAATTGGGGAGGCCTATGTCCAGCAGTGAACGTCAAAAGGCTGATGGATAGATGGATGGATGACTTGTCTGCATGTATTTTATTGATGACGAAAAATATAATGGCTGTCATTCGTATCAGCTGCGACAATTATATCAATGTTTAATTTCTATTATATCGTGCACACGCATAATGTGCAAACGATAATTGCAGTTTTTAACCGCCTTTAAAAAATGAGAAGGTTCTCAATTCAGATATTTATACCTATATTTTTGATGTATATTTGGGCATAATGATTTTTTTGATTGAACGAGGTTTATTCCGTATTTCGTAAAGATCTGATATGAGTTTCGGAGACAACTCTTCAATAAATACCAGCAAATCAACCGTGATTTCTATGTCGGTATTGCTTACGCAATCACACACATAACATCACACCTGTACCCTTTAAAGAGAAAGAATGAAATCGGTTCTTTTCTTTTGTTATAAATCTTTTATTATTTAATGGAAATACACTTTACATGTAGACGAAATAAATTTTGACAGAATTAGAATTAGATTTGGTACACGTGTACATCTATCCACATAATTATGACACGCTTTTATACAATCACTTATTATGATATATGTATTTTCTTAATTGATACAGGCGAAGCCAATAAAAGCGTGTTAAAAATATATTGCCAAAGCTTCCTTCCTTTAGTAAAATTTTTACCATCAGCTGTTTTCTTAATCTTAATTTTGACCAGGTTGGGCAAACACCTGCACAGATTTTTTAAGCCAAAATGATCTTTGACGTTTTTTTTTTTTGTGAAACACTCGAATTAAGCACCTGGTTATTTTACCTAGTACGCCATTATTGCTTGGACGTTCCACCCGGCTAGGAGCATGCGCCTTTTGTGATGAGTAATTAAACGTCCAAATGAATATTGACACAGCCTTCTTGGACAGTTGTAATTTTATTTAATCCTCGCCAGACATTTACTGAATTAATTTAATTATAGAACAGATGTTTCTGTTAACTGTCAATGATGAAACGTTATTTATTGTGTATAATATCAATAACTATCATTTGCCAGCGGCTGCCAAAAGCTAGTTTTTCGGTTATATTTCAGGTTCCCGATATAGTACCAGGATAAAATATCTACCAGTTTTTAAGTCAAATCAAGGCCTTCCAAGTAAAAAAAGTTGCATCAAAATCCATCGAGTAGGTAGCTCTTTTAAATAAATTCTAAAATAAATCTAGTTTAAATAATTTTCTAGTTTTCGGTTATATCTCAGGTTCCCCATATAGTAGCGGGATAAAATGTATACCAGTTTTTAAGTCTAATCAAGGCCTTTAAAAAAAAACTTTTTTCATCATGCATCAAAATCCGTTCAGTGGTTTTTGTGTGATGCGCGAACAAACAAACAGATAAACAGACAAACACACAAAAATTCTAAAAAAAATTGTTATCATGCGATCTCCTTTGCGGGGTAGACACAGAGAACAGAGTATCAAAAATGTTCTATATTAGCGGTCCAGAGCACTTCCCCGGATTGTACCTATAGCAGCTGGCAGTATTCTTGGTATTGTTGATGTGTGGTGGTTAGCTCTTACCATGAGGTGGGCCGTGGCTCTTCTGCTATCAAAAGCAATGGAAAGATGGTTTTAAATAGGTCCATTCGCTACTACGATTTTTTTACGTAGATCTAGAGATTCGCTAATAGATCGCTTATTTTTCATGCAGCTACTATTTATTCGAAAAATACTAATAATGGCGACTGCAACATGTTTAGGATAATATAATCGTATATTACTTCAAATTAAGTCACTCACTTTTTCAGCTATTTGTTTTTGCATAAAATAGTTGCTATTTACATATAAAATATTATTAATTTAAGAGTATCGCAATTTATCACTATCGAAAATTATTTGTGAAAGTGGCAAAAGATAGCTTTACTGCGAGCAGGATTCAAACCTGCATCCGATCCAATCCGGGGAAGTGCTCTGGATCGATAAGCTATCGCAGTCACCTGACGGTGACACTTAAACTCCACTTCACGTTTGTTTTAGGTGTCTTTACGACCCACGCCACCTATCGGATGCATTTACATACATTTTATTCCAATATAGCAACTTCAATATTGCAAAAATTTCATAGTACATATTTTAAGGCCCGATTATTTAAATATTTTGATCTGTATTTTAGCACTTGCCATGCTCTGCTACTTTACAGATTGTCAAACATTACAAACCCTTGAGAAAAGGGTATATAGGGTATATATATGTCTCTCAGGGCGTCTCTCAGGACGTCTCTCAGGGCGTCTCTCAGGCGGGCTTGCTGACGTTTTCCATCCCCGTAAAAATATCGTTACACCGTTTTAATTACAAATTGATTATCGACCTTAAGCCATAGCAAATGTTCACGAAAGGTGCTTTCTCAAACAAAAGATAAAACACAAACTTACATTTGCTGTCCTTACTTCTATTGCTAATAGGAAACGTAGAATAAATTGCAGTTTATCAACTGTATTTTTATATTTGTATATATTTAAGGGTGTTTTCTATACACCTGACGAGTCCACCTGTGTAGGCGACAGTTGCATCACACCTTGATGGTGGAGCATTTGTCTAAGGTCCCATTACAATAATAACGGGCATTAATAGGTCAGTACATACATACCTCTTGTTTGTTAATTGTTAGTACATATTTTTATGTTTACTGTCCCTTGTACTCTTATTAAAGCATTCACTTCACCGTTGCTGTACAAAACGCTATATTCGGCTATTTTCACAACCCAACTATATGGACAAGTGGCGACCTTGCAAAAGAGCAGTGTAAAATTTTTGTTCAGGCCTTTGACAATCTGTAACACTTTCTTCTTATCCCCCATGACGGGACCGCTCGTTGTGGCGTTCTCTTGGGGAGGCCTATGTCCAGCAGTAGACGTTGAAAGGCTGATGGATGGATGGATGAAACACTTTCTTCCCCAACTGTATCTGTTATTGGTTTGAGTTAGCATTATAAAGTATGGACTATCCATAAGAATCCAGAAGTATGGCTAAAGCTCTCACTCACTATACGAAACACACTGATAGGAGTAACTACCGTTGTTACACGTTGATCTTTTGTGAGAGGGTGGTACTTCCCTGATCGGGCCGACCCATTCGTACTGAGGTAAACAAGGCTGTACCACTAGATGAATAATTACATAGTTCAAATAAATATACACTGAGTTCTGCACACTGGATGTTTATAGAATGAAAAACGAACCGTTAAGACGAACTTTCGTTCCGCTTCATTGTGATTGGTCGCCGGTATCACGCGTCGAAATCTCGACTAATCAGGAATCACGAGTCGGACTGTTGATCAATCATAATGACTCGAAACGAAAGTTCGTCTAACGTTTAGTTTTTCATTCTAAGGGGGCTGAAAAGATTTGCACGAAATATGGCAAAAAAAATATAACCTGGATTAACGCAGAAAAAGCTTTTCATCCCGACACTTGATATTGGTTACCAAGCGTTATGAAAAATAAAATAAGAAGTAATTTAATTTAATACTAAGTCCTTCAATTTGATAAAAATATCTCTGTGTTAATTTATATTAATTAATTGCTAATTGTCTCTTCGTTATTCGTTTCTCTTTAAAGCCCAATTCCAAAGTCCACGTACGTGAAATCATGAAAAGAATCTATTCGATCTATATATGTACATAAAAAACCCTGTCACAGTGTTTGTCCGCGATGAACTCCGAAACTAATTATCCGATATTAACGTATTTTTTAAATGTATGAATAGTTTCAACTTCAAGATGTAGGTAACAGCTTTTATCCCAATTATTTCTTCTTTATAGAAAATTTTTCGACTTTATCGCGAGTGCGATTCCGGAGAAGAAAAAAACCTATTTATCACATTATAAAAGTATATTTTGATCTGTATTTAGTACTTTACATGCTCAGATACTTTCAAGAACAAATTATATGCAAAAGTGGAAAAAGAGTGCGTTACTGCAGCAGGATTACAACCTGCTTCCTATCCAATCCGGGGAAGTGCTCTATACCGCTAAGCTACTGCAGCGACTGCAATAGCTCCTGTTTCCAGTAAAGCTCTGTTTTTCAACTTTCACATATAATTTGTTCTTTATATTTAAGTATTTTAATATATAAAAATTGAGCGAATTATAATATATATATATCCCACAGCAATTCTCCTGCTGCAATCAAAACTCACTGATGTGCTTCATGGCCGGTCACACGGGAGATGGTGGTACCAAACCCGCTCGGGCCCGATACCAAGTGAGTACTCACACTTGGTACCCAGCCCTACCACCAGTCATGCAATAGGTGGTAATTGCTTACTTCCCTTAGTCGCCTCGTACGACTCCTGCGGGATTGAATGGGGTAGTGACACTTGTATTCTTAGTCCGTAACCACACGGTCTGTTGAAATCAGCGCTGGCGATGCCTTAGACGGTATATCAAAATAATGTAAGTATTAAAGAGCTTCAAAAATACTAACATTAATTATATATTGAATTACCCGGTGCGATGCAAGGGTGGGTCGCTAGTATATAATAAAACACTAATACTCTATATTGCGTGTTGTCAATTTGGCAGTTGGTCGCAGATGCCACGCGTGCTCACCACCTTGCGCCAGGTGCCACTAACTGGCATACTTAACACTAGACCCGTTTGCATATATAGGTTACAAAGCTAGGTTCAGTCTGCCAAGATTCATTTTATAGACACTTCAAACAGTTCAATGAGTCATCGAGTTTGCTTATGCTGACAGGCATACCACCAATTTAATTTTTTTTTCAACCCATTTTGTACCATAATTTGTTAAGTTATTGTTTTATGATTATTATGTTAGCATTTGAAATCCTTAGCTATTTTACAAGAAACAAATTTGTGAATAAATAAATAAAATAAAGGAAGGATGTAGGTACAGGGGGAGACCAAGACTCACCTACCTAGACCAAATCGGTCATGTATTGAAGGAAGGTGGAGTCAGGAGTCTCCGAAACCGGCGAGCGTGTATGAAGAGAGTTATGAATGTTGAGAAAGCGAGGGATGTATGCAAGAATAGAACCTCTTGGCACTCTGTTCTCTCTGCCTACCCCGCAAGGGAAATGGCGTGATGATAAGTAAGTAAGTAAGTATAATTAAAATAAATATTCACGGACATTTCTCACAACGTTCTCTAGTCCCAAACTAAGTTTAACGCTTGTGCTACGGGTACCAGATTACGGATGTAATACATATACTACTGTTTTTTTTTTTGTAATGTACATATAATAAATAGAAGACACCCAGACGCAGTACAAATATCTGTGTTCATCACAAAAACAATTGTCCTGAGTGGGAATCGAACCCACAACCTCGTGCACGGAAGTCGGTTAATAAGTACCGACTGCGCCACGAGGCCCGAATGTGGAAAAAGAAATATCTGAGAGCAAGATTTTGAAATCCGAATCTCTCACATCGATGGGAACTCGATGGGAACGCTATCGACCGCGAAGCCATCGCAACAATCAGCAAATGCCTCAATTTACACTCCACATTCCATGTTTTCAGTCTTATTCTGTCACATGATATATTATGCTATTCTCTCTTCTTGCACGGGCTTTTGCCCAGCCACATATATAACGAAGTTAGGTGCACATCTTCATTTTCATGTTTATTAGCATGATGGTCCGACATGAGGGTAGTCTTGAAATCACACTACGTCATTGTTCAGTACAGTGATCTTTATGGATAGCTTAGTTTTGGTAACAAAATAACAAGTGATGCTCAGATTTAACTCTCAAAATAATCACATGGAATGCAGTGAGGTTAGTTGTATCGCGACCATGACCGACTTATATATACTTAATGAGATGGTGTCTTGATCTAGCTTCATTTGAACTTGGTCTTGCATTCATCATCATCATCACCTTCCTAGTGTTAACCCACAGTTTATTGGGGGCTGCTTGCCATCTGTTCGGTTTCAGCTGATCCACCAGACGGAGCAACTGCCTACCTCACCAGTCTTAGTCTTGATAATGCAAATGCAAATTTATATTATAATAATCTTATTCTTGCAAGAGCAAATTATTTGTTAAAGTGGAAAAAGACAGCTTTACTGAGACCAGGATTCGAACCTGCGTACCATCCAATGCGGGGAAGTGCTCTGGACTGCTAAGCAGCCCCCTTAGAATGAAAATATCAAAACGTTAGATGAACTTTCGTTTCGAGTCATT
Source organism: Leucoma salicis (assembly GCA_948253155.1). Lineage (NCBI taxonomy): Eukaryota > Metazoa > Arthropoda > Insecta > Lepidoptera > Erebidae > Leucoma > Leucoma salicis. The sequence continues at coordinate 5,490,216 of OX411819.1, read as the reverse complement.
GTAATTGATCAACAGTCCAACGCGTGATTCCTGATTTGTCGAGATTTCGACGCGTGATTCAGGCGACCAATCACAAATAATCACAATAAAGTGAAATGAATGTTCGTCTAACGTTTCGTTTTTCATTCTAAGGGAACTGGTTCGAATCCTGCTCGCAGTAAAGCTCACCACAGAAGCAGTCAACAAGAAACGGGTTATAATTTATAGACACTAGTTATATTAAAGATACCAATCTTGCGTTGTTGACCCCAGTAAATAGCATAGTAGATGGAGATCGAGTGCTTAGAGGAGAGAGAGAGAGAGAGTCTTTGGCGTTCTCTTGCATCGAGCAAAACCAAGGAATACATACTAACTGTATTCTTTATTCGAATATTCTTTTAAAATATGGTACTTCTCCTCTCGAACCAGGCTGAAGGCAACAAGGCTATACCACCAAAAATAATGTTTTAAAAAAAATATAGTATTTGAAACCCGACATGTGCATTGTCTATTCGATTAAGCAGACTTTTAAAGTTAACCTTTAACTAGATTTTAAATACAGTTATAGATAACGCACATTTAATGGACGTGTCTGTAAAAACATCTTCGCTGAATGAAACAATTGCTTCTTGTTAAGTCAAGGTAATTTATCGCTTGTTAAAATTTATTGCAATTTTTATGTATGTCTTTATAGACTAGCCTGCCCGTGTCTTCAATATTGAGTCCATAATGTATAAAACGTGTGTGTAACTAATTATAAAGTATCCTAAGGGAACTATTCGCTTTCGGCATAAAAAATATTATTATTTGTCTTAACTACCTCATACAAATATCGATCAATCGATTTGATTTCCCTTTTTGTTCGTACGGACAAACATACAAATATCTTTAAAAATTGTCTTATTTATAATATTAGTAGGATTTTTGCTATTCTAGTACTTTCTATATCCAACACTGATCGATGTATACGGAAAGGAATCCATCCAGAGAGGAGAGGACAATAGTAAGTAATAATTCAATGAAGATCGCGGGAAAGCAATTTTAGTGACAATCATCTGAATGGCGATGACGTAGTTCGTTACCCATCAAGTCTCATGTCCACGGGGGTGAAAAGTGGCTAATGGAAGTCTGTTTTATTTTATGACAAGTATCATTCCGTTGTCTCTGCTCTCTGCCTACTCCTCTGAGAAATAAAATAGGTACCTATCATCCACATTCGAAACCCGGGTCGAGTGAAAAAGTGCTATGAGTTATATTCTTTTTCTAGCTAGCACAGATAGCTAGGGGTGGTCACTATATAAGTGAATGCCGACTCCCTTGTTGTGAGTTCGATTCCCACACAAGAGACTTATTTGAGCCACAAATGGTTATACTGAGTGGGTGTGTAATTGGAACAGCCAATTGTATGTTTGTAAAGTCCCCCGCGATACAGGATTTACTATTAAGCTACAGTCTTAAGCCCTCGTCACACTATGCAACCTGTCACATAGCAACGGGCGCGTTCCTATGTAACAGGTTGCATACAAATACGAATATTACAAAAACATCCCGTCCCGGATCGCGGTCGCTTTCCCGTGGCTCCCGCCTCTGTGTGACGAGGCCTTGAAACACAAAGTGCAAAAATGAGCGAGACACGGCAGGTCACGAGCAGGATTTGAACCTGCATACCTTGTAAAACCGCTCCAGATGCTTTGCCAATTAAACAATTGTGATATCAGCTCAGGACTACTAATTTCCATAACACATTCCTTCTTAATTTACATTAATTACTGAAGTAATGTCACACAGTTCCAATACAGGCGGAGAGTGATCTGCCAATACAAACTGAGAGATGGCACACGGCGGGTTTATTTAGTGGGTGAGGGCCCCACACTACCCTGTTCGTTGACCAGAACGACGGGGTGTGTGGTGAGGTACACTTTCTTCCGCTATAACAAAAAAAAAGGGTAACGTACGACTTTCGTGTTCTGGTAAATGGCAGAGCATCTCAAGTACTTAAAATATAGGTACATAAAAACAATAAAACATCAAAATAGACAACCAAAGACAATATAACCACAACCACAACGTTTATAGATAACAGTCTTATAAACAAAAATATGTTTATTCAGATCGTGAAATAACTTGAGCCAAGTTCAAACTTGGAATGTTTATGGACTGTCAAGAATTTTCAATTTGTATAACGAAAGCAACCTTATTTAGACTGGCAGTTAACATTATCACCATTGCCATCTCCGCCATATTGTTTGAAAAAAATATGGTAAATAATGTTGATTTCAGAAGCGTGTTCAATTCATTCACGTGTGAGTTTTTCATATCACCTTTTATAGGAACGGCTTTTCAAAGTAAGAAGGCTTGGCGAGTTTTTTTGGCATCCAAGAGTCAATACTAATATTATAAATGCGAAAATAACGCTGTTCGTTACGTTTTCACGACTAGACCAGCCAGCAGATATATCAGCTTAACAATTGTTAATATATATTATTTTAAAATTATAGAGTTAGTTGGTTGATCTTCAATATTAAATGGCGCTGCCTTACATTGTATCTATTTCCCTCAAGAGATATGACAGTTAAAATTAGCTATACCATTATTTTTTGTTATACATAAGTATTTGTCATTTTTCTCAAGAGGCTATTCTAAAGTTCGTACAGATCGCAAGTAAAAGTTAATAGGTACAGTTGTCTTACCACTGAAGGAATATAATATAGTTCCGGTGGCCCGCCAGTAAAGGCGGAGAGACGGCACACGGCGGGTTTCTTTAGTGGGTGAAGGCCCCACACTACCCTGTTCATTGCCCCGAACGACGGGGTGTTCGGTAAGGAACATTTTTTCTCGCCTTAACAAAAAAAATGTACTGTTGTCTTGACCACTGATGTAATGTGACACAGTCCCAATGGTCCGCCAGTACAAGCGGAGAGACGCAAACGGTGGGTTTATTCAGTGGGTGAGGGCCATTACCATTACCTTGTTCGTTGCCACGAACGACGGGGTGTGTGGTTAGGTTCATTTTTTTCCTCTTATATAGTTAATAGAAATATGATAATTAATAATACTATTAACTACCTAGGTGGTGCAGCAGTAGTATATGCGACTGCTGATCACGAGTTCTCGGGTTCGATCCCCGGTTTGGGCAATGTTATTGAGCTTTTTCGTAAAAACAAAATTCTCAGTACCAGCCCGGCGTTGGGAAATGTGCCCGGTAGATGGCAATAGGCTCGCCCCCGTCCCCGTCCGTGGGCGTGTAATACACTTCTGCCTACCCTTTAGGAGATACAGGCGTGATGCTATTTTAAGTTATGTAATAAAAATATTAGATAAGGTACTATCGTAACCTGATCATCAGTATTTCGTTCAAATTAATACTATTGAACGTATTATTTTTTACAGGGCCCTAAAACCAATTTGTAACGAACCATTCAATGGCCGCCGTGTCAAATTATCAATAAATGAGAACGATGACAACTCAAGCGTATCCAACGAGTATTAATCTTTTTTGTATTCATTGCTGGATTTGATCAGTATTAGTTAAACTATGTGGATAATATGCGGTGATGTTTATCATGTTTGTCGAATGTTACGAATGTAATCGAGGGGTGCATTCTAAACACCTGATCGTGTGAACAGGTGCGCTGCTGTAGCATGTTAACCTATTTAGAATTATAAATGTGGAGTTTGTATATTTCAATGTAGGTATGCATTTTTGCTACTCAACATGCGAAACGCCTGAATAAATTTGGATGAAATTTGGCATGCAGTTTAAAAGCTGGATTTACATATAGAATTCCTTATTATCCCGGAAAATTACATAGTTTGCTATTATAAATGTATGTTAAAATTACAAATTCAATACTGACCTTTATAGGTAATAGCGTTATTTATGTTTTTTTGTAATGCAGGAAAACATTTATCTAACCGCACACCCCGTGATTTGGACTAACGAACAGTGTGGTGCCCTTAACCACTAAATAAACCCGTCGTGTGCCGTCTCTCCACCTGTATTGACGTACCACTGGAACTGTGTTACATTACTTCATTGGTTTTGGGATTTATCCTGAAGTCGTGACGAGGTCGTGAGCAGAAGCTACTACAGCTACAACACGACTACTTTATACATATATTTGAAATGTGATATTTGATACCCAATAAAGCACGTTCCAAAAGAAAAAAATTATTCCCAAAAAATTTATATGATTCACATAGCCTAAACCAGAGGATAATAAAAGCCCTTCAGTCTTTTCCACCAATACGGCGAGGAGGGAAACGTAACGGAGTAGTATTAATATCAATCAATAGAATTACGCAAATCCCTGTCCCGCAGTTTGATTAGATGTTTCAAATGCACTAAGACTTCTCTCGGGCAATATTCCAGCTTCGTACCATCATCCAAGTGTGAAATATCCAGTCCTAGAGGATGCCCATCACGTATTTATGGAGTGTGTCAGGAACGTCAATTTAAGGAATCATATTGGGGTGTGTAATAGTGAACATAAAGTGGAAAAATGTGAATTAGAAAGCAACAGCTACAAACGAATGTACTCGTAATAGGGTTCTAAAGAGTCTATGAAGGTGAACAAATTATTTAACAATATTATGTCTAGCTCCTTAAATTAGAATAAAAATACCGTTTGACCAGTAGTAAGTATGGCCAAACATTTTTTCAGGGGCGTTCTTGTTGCCAGTAACTGTTACTCAACATATTCAGAGCACGTTATGATTTAATTAATTGTATCAAATAAATCTAGTTGATTGTTCGTCAGCATCAGGGCTGCCACCGCCAACAGATTATATATAAAATCTGTTTTAAGATAAACTTAAAAAAATATATAATAAATATGTCTACTATTTATCATTTTGATATATTTTTATACCATTGCCCAAAAACCGTAGGAATATAATGAGAAAGCAATGTTTTTTTATATGCATAATAATGACCATCCACTGATAAAGCGGTGATCGTAGCAATAGCACCTACCGTTGTTTCACTCTGATCTTCTGTGAGGGGGTGGGACTTCCCTGATCGAGTCGGCCCATTCATGCTGGAATAAGCAAGACTCTACCACTGCAAAAAGTGTGGGTTGGCAGACTTCTCAAGCCTTCGAGAAAATCTTACTGGCATGCAGGTTCCTTAACAGTGCCTACTCACAATTCCTTCACCGCAGCCTATAAATGCTAGCAATAAGATAAACATTGCACGTGTATTGCTTACCAAAGGGTAAGGTTTTTTTTGTCAAGGCGGGAAAAGATGTTCCTAACCGCACACCCCATCGTTCGGGGCAACGAACAGGGTAGTGTGGGGCTTTCATCCACTAAAGAAACCAGCCGTGTGCCATCGCGGAGTTTATTGGCGGGCCACAGGAACTATGTTACATTCTTTCGGTGGTGCGTTGTCCACCCTACGGAAAGGTAAAGGATTAAAAGTAGGAGGAGGTTTTTTCCAGCGCTCTCACTTGAAACAACAGCAGGAATATATACCGTTACTTTACGTCAATATTCTGTGAGAGGGTAGTACAAAGCCAGCACTTTCACGCTAGTATCATACACCACAATATATCCGTATAGATTACTAACTGCCTCTGTGGTGCAGCGGTAGTGTAAGCGACTGCTGCTCATGAGATTTCGGGTTCGATCCTCGGGTCGGGCAGTGGTATTGAGATTTTTCGTAAAAAGAAAAATTCTCAGTAGGGGCCCGGAGTTTGAAAATGTGCCCGGTAGATGGCAATAGGCTCGCCCCCTGTTACGTGGGACTTAAACATAGCTGGCGAATCGTGGGTGTGTAATACACCTCTTCGAGGAATACAGGCGTGATGCTATGTTTTTTTTATGTTTTTTATAGATTACTAGTTTATGTCATGGGCGAAAGCTAGCATTTACCTGTAATATATATAAATCATCATTTAGCACACAATTAATCTCTGTACAAAAATAAATATCCGAAAGGAACCCTCCATTTTTCTAGTAAACAAAGTTAAACTCAGTTTCACATTTATAATATTACCTAAGAATGTTCTGGTAGCAGTGGCAGCCCTGGTTTAATGATGCGTTAGGCAAGCGGTACACCACGATACGCGACGCGGACGCATTCTCTCACTGCAGCGAGTCGGCGCCGTCGTTTTGGCGCCGATTCGCATTTCTACAATCGTAACTAATACATTGGCCATTGCATTAAAATAATCGCATATGCGTGACGTAATAGAGTCTAAGTATAATAGTTTTAATTGTATAGTAACTCAATCCATCAGCATCCACCTTTTATTGTTCACTGCTATATATAATAGTTATATGGTTCCATCGAGTAGTCTAGCGAGGCTCACATCCAACGGCGTCCTATGACTTTAACTATATTATTAGTCCAACTAGTAGAAGGCCCTCCTAGACTATTGGCCCACCTGACGCTCGGTCACCAATCGAGACCTTTCTCTCTCGATGGTTATCGGTTCAATTTCTATATCTATTTTTTTATTACTTACTTCTTGAGTAGCAGCCAGGTTTGTGTGGATGGCCAACTTAATTACCTCCAAATCCACCAATGGATTAAAAAACAGTATTAGTACACAAGCGGACAATACTCTTCATCCGTAGTATCCGGCGCCGGCGCGTGCTAATCGGTGACGAATCTGTGAAATTGGCTCGTCGCGGTCGCTCGCCCATTCCGTCTTAGCAGATACACCTTAGGCGCGCCGTGTGCCTCAAGCTTTTATCTGAAGCGAGTTAGCCTTTAAATGTAAATTATGTCAGCAATATTGTAGTAGAGTTATTAATTCTAGCATTATTGGGTAAGCTCGAGCAGGGAAGCACCATCTACACTATATTTGTAGAGCTTTATTGGGTGGTTGATTAAGGGTCATTTTTCCTCGATTTTCTTTAATATATTATAGCTGTTAAGTGCACATGATGGTGGTTACCACTAACTGTCAGGTGCCGTTGCTCTTATTTATGCCTATCTACACTATTATAAAGCTGTAACATAGCTATGTCTGTACATTTAAGATACTAAGGGAAAATGACCTAGGCTATTTAAGCATCTCTGATCACAAAATATTTTTTATAGAAATTTCGTGTTTCTTTATTTATTCGAGCATCGCGCAAAAATTACTGAACATATTTTGATAAAACTTTTTGTTTGATAGCTTGATAAGTCTTAAAAACTGGTATACATTTAATCCCGCCACTGTATCGGAAACCCGAGATATGGCCTAAAAACTTGATTTTGGCTGCGGGTGCTCCGCGGTTTAAGCCTTTAAAAAATATAAACAATAAAAAAGGCTGATTCTACGAGTCTATGCCCATAAATCAAGTTGTTTGTCAGACTTTTTTTTTGGTACTAACAGCGCATATTATTACAATTGTAAATGGTAAGTATTCTAGTGATATTAGGTATATGACAAACTGCTGCCTCTATTGAAAATCCACCCTTGCGCTGAAAAGAACACTAAGGGTAGTCAGTCTCTATCACATAACGATTAATCTCCAGGATTTGGCGAATCGGACATTCGAATGACATCAAAAGTATTATGGATAAGCTAGTTAAAACGTTTACTTGTTTGCCACAGTCTCCCCGCCATAAGCTTATGGATTAAATAGTCTAAACTTGGCCCACAGCATCCAGACAGTCTAGTGTCTACATCTGACACGCGTTACAACAAAACGCGCGTAACGATTACCAACCAAAGAGACTACGTCAACTGTTTACACTTACAGACATTTGAGGAATACAATTCTTTATATCTATTCTGTATTATTTTATCCTGCTGCGTTTTTCTTTTAATAAAAGGCCAATAACCCTTAACTCTTTTCCGCTTTTTTATATTAGTAAGATATTGAATACCCGAATGAACGGCACTTGTCTTTTTATAATTTTACGCAAATTACTTTGTTGCATCGCAAATGTAGTTTGACATATTGATGACTAAAAATGGACAAATAATTCAAGCCACATTTTAAATTTAAAACTATTGTATTTAACTGCACAAAGCGGCTGTCAGTGCCAATTATATCCACAGTACACACATATAAAATACTCACGTACTTTTTTTTGAGGCAGGTATTTATTAAAATGCGCTGTTTATATGTTTATAACTTTTTTTTATTGCTAATGATGGCAGACGAGCCATAGCCTACCTGATGATAAGTGGTAACCGTCGCTCCTAGACTCAACTATACCGAGAGTATTGTCAAGCCACTGCGCACCATTTCATTTCTCAGTTATGAAATAAAATAATAAACGGCTATCTTCTGCTTCAGCCAAAACACACTGACGTGCTTCATGATCGGTCACACAGGAGACGTGCGACCCTTTCGGGCCCGATAGCAAGTGAGTACTCTCACTTTGTACCCAGCCCTACCACCAGTAATGCAATGGGTGATAATTGCTTACTTCCCTTAGTCGCCTTGTACGACACCCGCGGGAAAGGATGGGGTGGTGACACTTGTATTCTTAGTCCGTCACCACACGGACTAGTACTTTGTACATAGACTAACACGCTACCAGCTCTTTTACCCAATAGTAAGAAGCAAGAAAAGTTGTGGTGAGACTAAATAAGTTTGTAATAAAGACTGCAAACGGGGCTCCATTCTCAATCTGAGGTCGAGGTATGGCCTCTAACCTTTCGACTTTACATATATTTGTATTTCAACATATGTAGATTAATACTGCACCTATGAAGAAAAAACATAGGGAGTAAACCTAACAAAATTTCTCGACGGCGTTTATGGAGTATGCCAACCGGCACCGGGTCACTTTGCTGGATTAAGACCTAAATCCTATTTAGACTGAGAGGAGACCTGTACCTACTGACCTCGGAAAAAAATAGCTAAATGATAATTCTTTTACCTCTGCATTAATACCTGTGTTTAAACAATTGAATCGAAATCTATTCATACAAAGAAAAGCATCCTTACAGAAATCTACAACATTTACACTTCATCACTCCTTATCAATGTACCAAACAAATATCTAAAAACCGAGACGAAACATGCGGTAGTAAATTACAATGAGTTCTCAATCATTCCGACATTTTTTGTTAAAAATATTTAAATGCTTAATAATAATTTACTGGAACATCTGTGTCAATTTGTGTTGACACGAATGTGCGTCTGCAAAGGAGCTGTTAATAAAAAATAAAACTAACGACTTACAGCAGGCTGCACATGTGGGTTCCTTTGCCTCAAAATATTAGCAAATAAAAAACAAAACACGTTCAGCGAAGTAAACATTCTAATAATTTTACATAAAGTCGTAATTTCTATACGTCAATGTCACGCCACCTATATTCTTAATACAAAATGGTTAACTGTAAACTTTAACTTAAATATTTTGTGTCATTAGTTAAATTAGTTATTTCTAAAACCAAATATCATTATTAATCTTAACCATCTAGAAATAAGAGTCACATTTCACTTTAAGATTAGCAGTTTTTACTTAGTAAAGCTCTTCGTAACCTTTTACCTCTGTGACTATTTGTCACTGATTCTATTTGATGAAACGTCAACATTTCTTTGAAAATTACTTACGTGACGTGTTAACTAATAAGAATTACTGTCGGAAAGTATAATTATTGCGTAACAGATGTGCAAATTGTGTGCCAGATTCATTTATTTTTATGTCACACAGTGATCAATTGCTCATAATTATACCTTACCTTACTGAAAAGTTAGGTAGTAAACGTAGTGGTTATATTCTCTTTTCGCTACTTGACCACTGAAGGAATGTAATATAGTTCCGGTAGCCCGCCAGTAAAGGCGGAGAAATAGCACACGGCGGGTTTCTTTAGTGGGTGAAGGCCCCACACTACCCTGGTCGTTGTTGCCCCGAACGACGGGGTTTGCGGTTAGGAACAGTTTTTCCCGCCTTAACAAAAAAAAAGGCTTTTCGCTACTTCTTTAAGAATTTGACGTGACTCTACGAGGAAGGATCAAAAAGTAGTGAGAATGAGATAGAATATAATAACTATTGATAACTTAATAATTTATTTTTCTACATAGTCTCCGAGTCTCTCTACACACCGAGCCCAGGGCTTTTCCAAGGCTTCAATACCTTTAAAAAAAAAGTTTTGTCTTGGTCCTGCAAAAAGCTCTCCAGGGCATCCATCACCTCGTTATCGTCTTCGTACCTGTTTCCCCTTAAGTATTCTTTCAATTTGGGGAACAGATAAAAATCGCTAGGTGCTAGATCTGGTGAATAAGGGGGGTGGTCAACCAATTCGAAGCCAGCTTGCTGAATGGCAGCCATCGCAACTGCCGACCTGTGCGCGGGTGCGTTGTCGTGATGAAACAGCACGCCCCTTCGAAGTTTACCTCTCCTTTTCTCTTTGATGGCATTGCTCAACTTGGGAACTAAAGCTGCATAATATTGGCCTGTAATAGTGGTTCCACGCTCCAGATAATCAATCAACAATATCCCTTCTGAGTCCTAAAATATTGAGGCCATAACCTTGCCAGCCAATGCCACGGCACGAAACTTCTTCGGGGTCGGTAATGATGGCCGTTTCCACTGCAAAGATTGCTGTTATGTCTCGGGATCAAAATGATGGACCCATGTTTCGTCCATTGTTACGAAACGAAACAAAAAGTTTTCAGAATCTTCTTGAAACTTGTCCAAAAATATCTTCGAAATGTCAAGTCGATTTTGTTTCTGACTGTCGATTAACATTCTCGGTACCCATCTTCCGGAGACTTTTCTCATATTCAAAGATTGTTTCAATATGGATTGAATACTTTCATATGAAATGCCCGTTTCATGAATTAAATATCGGTTGGTAACTCTTAGATCGCTCAATACAATTTTCTCGACTTTCGCAACATTTTCTTGGGTGACTGACGTCGATGGACGGCCACAACGATGTTCACCTTCCAACCGTCGTCCCACCTTGCAATAGTGGAATACGGCGGAGCAGACTCCTATTGTTGCCTCCAAATCGCAATGAATCTCTTGCGTCGTTAACTTTTTTAAACAGAGGTATTTAATAACAGCTGGCACTTCGTTTTTCTCCATTTTCGAGAACACGTTCCGACACGAAGCAAACAAATGACTACATTCAGAAAAAACAAAAGAGAATCGAAAATTTTTTTCATTATTAATATTACAAACATGTATCTGAGCTATGCCTGCCAGTATTTATTTTTTTTCTTACCAAGGAGTATGTCGTTCTCACTACTTTTTGATCCCTCCTCGTACCTTGTATGTGTGTGACATACTCGTATATGTACGTACAAATAATTGAGGCTAGTATTATTCTTATGTAAGAGTCAAGTAAGTTTTAATCCGTTGCTGACCGATTGGGCCACGCTCCTCCTATACCTATATGTTCTTTTTATACTACGAGAATAGCAATCAAGCATACAGCCTAATATCAAGCAGTTAACCATAGGTTATTTATATAGGGTTTTTCAACAAAAACATTGTTTTTTAAATCAAAATAAAACAATAAATTTAAACGATAATAATTAAAAATTTTATTGTATTAGGTACAATAAGACAAGTAAGGTTTGGCAGTTATGAATGACAAATAATATCTGATAAATTTAATGTCCACCACGACCATAAGATTACAATAAGTGTAATACAATAAAAATTTGAATCATTATCATCTAAATTTATTGTTTTATTTTGATATTTAGATATTTTTATATATATTTTTAGCATTTGACATGCTTAGCACTATACATTAAACACAAAGTGAAAAATGTGAAATCGAAAATAACAGTCAGGAGCAGGATTTGAACCTGCATCTTCTGGATACCGTCCAGATGCTTTACCAATTCAGCAATCCTGACAATTGCTCCTGACTGCTAATTTCGATAACACATCATACTTAACGTCTTTGGGTGACGCCTGCGCCATCTGTCGGAAGTATTTTCACAAAAATTGGTAAAGCATCTGGACGGTATCCAGAAGATGCAGGTTCAAATCCTGCTCCTGACTGTTATTTTCGATTTCACATTGTTCACTTTGTGTTTAATGTTTTATTTTGATTTAAAAAACAAAGTTCTTGTTGAAAAACCCTATAGAAGCTTGCAAGTGCAACACCAGTCACATCACTAGCAGCATGCCCAAGAATAGAACAACCCATTTTTCCGTGTGGTGACGGACTAAGAATCAAGTGTCACTACCCCATCCTTTCCCGCGGGTGTCGTACAAGGCGACTAAGGGAAGTAAGGAATTATCGCCTATTGCATTACTGGTGGTAGGGCTGGGCACCACTTGGTACTCACTTGATAACGGGCCCGAACAGATCGGTACCACCGTCTCCTATGTGACCGGTCATGAAGCACGTCAGTGTGTTTTGGCTGTAACAGAAGATAGCCGTTTATTCTTTCATTTCACATCTGAGAAATGAAATGGTGTGCAGCGGTTTGACAATACTTTTGGCATAGTTTAGTCCATGAGCGACGGTTACCACTTACCATCAGGTGGACCGTGGCTCGTCTGCCATCATTAGCAATAAAAAGAATTTCAATCGTGCACAATATTATTGAATCATTATTATATATATATATGTATATATATACTCTACATAAAAACTGCTAATACATACATAATGTACATAGACTCACGCCTTGTTACTGGGGGAATAGGTAGAGACAATGGATTTCCACTCAGTAAGATCATTGCTCACCACTTTTGCCTCCACCCTCTCACTAAAGACCAGCGTGTAACAACGGTAGTTAATCTTACCGTTGTGTTTTGTATGGTGAGTGAGAGCGCCGAAGGCCCAACCCCTGCTTCCTATCCTCTCCTTATTATCCACCCTATCCACCTCCTTTTCTTGGAGATGGTGATGCTCTAGTGTTGCTAGCGTCTATAGGCTACGGTAACCGTTCACGTGGGCCGTATGTAGATATGCTTGTTCGCCACTCAAGTAGTATAAAAAAAATATATAGATTAATAATAATATTGAGACCGTAATTATCAACAGACACTAGCCATGTACGCTGGATTAAAGTTAGGGTTTATTTATTTATTTATTTTATTTGGAAAACCAACAGCAACACAGTCACATAAAAATCATATTTCGCACTTATTATGCTAATTACAGGTTTTCACTTATAAACTTCAGACTTATGCTAGTACAGTGGTAGTTTTACAGTACGTTATTTACTTTTTAATGAGTATTATGAATACATATTATATTTTAAAAAGAAATCGTCGTTTAGTAATTTCCTCACCTTTGCCTGATTTGCGCTGAACACATCTATGTCATCTAATTTACATTTTAGGTTTAATGTCTGACTTGCTCGCCACAAGAAACTATTATGCCGGTAGTTGACGTGACTACTTGTAAATTAAGTGGTGTATAATGTACGTACGGATTTCATTGGTATATCAAAACCAATTTTCGAAAGAATTTCGGGGTTATCAATGTTATTATTTATAATCTTTAGCATATAAATTACATCAGATATTTCTCGCCTTTTTACTAATGGAAGAAGATGGAATTTGGCACATAAATTAAAATAATAATGACTTTTATATGTAGTATTAGAACGATAACAAAGGTACTCAACAAATCTTTTTTGAATATTTTCTAACCTATCAATGTACCTGTTGTATCTAGGATTCCAAACATGAGAACCATACACAAGTATGCTTCTGACAAATGCGCAATAAAGTATTTTTAATGTTTTAATATTCCTAAAAGAAGCTGCCTCGGTGGTGTAGCGGTAGTGTATGCGACTGCTATTCATGAGGTCTCGGGTTCGATCCCCGGGTCGGTAATTTTGTATTATTAGAGAAATAATATAAAAGGATAACTGGAGGTAGATTTTTTTTTACTCTGACTGAATTATCGTGTGTGTCAAGGCAGATAACGCTGCTTAAATTAATACAGTAAATTAATATAGTAATACATAAAAAACATTATTTTTGCCTAGGGCATTTAAAAGTAAAAGTGTGTGACTAGGAAAACCCCAAAGGTACGTTTTATAATCATTTCTATTGTAGGACTCATTTTCTTTCGTTTACTTTATTAGTATAATCATATTTGAAAAGTAGATTTTTGTTCTGACGTCACACGTTTGTAAGTGCTTCCCATGGACCTAGTGCTTCTATCATTGTTTGCGTCCTGAGCCAGCTTTGAGCTCCTTTTTATTACTTTTGCGATTTTGAACTAATAAATGAATACTATCTTGTTTGTAATCATGACGAGTAATTTTGTGAAAACAGATAGCCAAATTTGCTGAAAGCTGACATATTTATAGTTTGTATAAAAACAACTCCGAAATTTTCGCACCTGAGTTAAGAATGTGAAAACAGTTATGGAAATATCTTATTGTTTTTTAGCTTTTCACAAAATATAAAATCATTATTATTAATAAATAATACTTTTGGATATATTTATATAGTAACATGACAACGTTATTGCTCTATCTGTAATAAGTTATGTGCCATTAATTTAATATCCAATATAATCCATATGAATATTCTCATGTATTTAATAGACTGCCGTGTGGGGCTGGCTTTAGAATTGTCCCACCCTTCTCCACCCATGGGGGTCGTAAGAGCCGACTGAGGGAATACCGGGGGAGTGGGCAGCAGCACTCCCTCGAGTATTAACAACATCCACTGCGATTGCCAACCCGCCTGCCAAGCGTGGCGATTACGGCACTATCCGCCATATGAGCGAAACACATGTTGTGGCGTTCTCTTGGGGAGGCCTATGTTCAGCAGTGCACTTCGAAAGGCTGATGGATTTAATAGAAATAAATATATGAAGTTATGCAGTACAGAATCAATGGCTATTGATTGGTGTATATGTAAAAATATGTAATCCAACCATCAGCCTTCTACCGTTCACTGCTGTACATAGGCTTCCCTTCCGCAAGAGAGTGACTTAACAGAGGGTTCTCTGAAATAAATATTTTTTTTCGATAAATTATTTAATAATAACAAGTTTACAGGATAATTTTAATGTAAGTACATTAAAATCCAGATGGAAAAAAAATACTGAATTATTTTTTACTTCACTATGATGATCACGGCGTGCAAGTTTTAACCATGTCTTGCGTACTTTATGATTTGTTGGAATAGTTATAAACAGTTTTTCCGGTGCCTTAAATGTGGTATTTATGAACTCTGGCACAGCATACCATTTATAACTTATTTTAAATAGTAAATTACTGTTAACAACTATATTTAATTGCTAAATGTCATAGATTTAGCATATAGATAAATCTATGCTAAATGTAGTCACAACACAACGAACGAGGAATACAAACGTGTGACGTCACTCGACTGACGCGCCGCCATATTAACGGAGTAAGCATTTTGACAGTTTAAAAAATCAGATTAATTTGCAATGATGTTTTTAAATTAAATACTTAAAATAATTAAAAATAAACATTATTTGTAGGGTCCTCAAACACCGCTACATAATGTGATATAGTTTCCAGAAACTAGTCAAATAGCCTATTTCGTGTGTGTTAAGATTCTTATGGAGGAATATTTCACCTTTTGGCACATATATTTTTTATTGTTACTACTCGTCATTTTATTACGTTAGATAATTTTATTTTACATATCTAAATTTTTTACACTAATTTAGTTGACCGAAACTCCTCCAATAGAATTCTTATTATAATATCTATACCTTTAAATTCTTTGCAAAATACCTAGTAACATTCATAACATGTTGTCATTCCATAGAATTTTTATTCCAAATTTGTCAATACTAATTATTTAAGATTGTAACATACAAACTGCATTTAGATTTTATTCGCTTCTACCTGTAAAATATAATAGTTCGCATACAGTATATAATTTAAGAATATTGCTTTTTGCTACTTGCTACTCACGCCGTCACCCTTATGGGGCAGACAGGCATTTTAAAACTATTTTTTGTTAAATGTTATATATCTTCACGCCGTCTCCCTTATGGGGCAGACAGGCATTTTAAAACTATTTTTTGTTAAATGTTATATATCTTCACGCCGTCACCCTTATGGCAGACAGGCATTTTAAAAACAGTTTTAGCATTAGATGTTATTTAACATCTAGATTATTATGCAACTGGTTTTTTTGTTTAAATGTAGTCAAAAATTATTCTGTTTGTATGTTGCTATATCATCTCACCGCCACCCTTAGGGGGCGGTCATTTATTAGGTAACTATATTTTTTTTTAGTATCAATGCTTTATACCTGCAGAATGTAGGGGGGTTCTGATTTTTTTTTTTTTTATTAAACTTTCTCCATGTTTATATTTTGGATGGTTCCCCACCCCATTCTGTGAGGATTGTTTTTATTAATAATTTAATATGGACACTGTAATGGTCCGCCGACACCCTCGGACCTGAACCTAGTTCGGGTATGGGGGCTCGGCGGGGAAAAACCAGAACAGTGTCCCCAGGAGTTGAGACGTTCCGCTCTGTGTTTTCCAGCTCCTGGGGTTTCAAGTCCCGAATTTCAAGTCCCGAATTCAAGTTCAAGTTTCAAGTACTGTTCCTGGCTGCGCTCGAGATCCGGGTTACGACCTACCGGGTTGCGGTTGCCCTACGGGTTCCGGTTCCAGCGCCGGTTGCGCCGGCTTCACCCGCCCTCCGGCATATATCTGCGCGCGCCGAAGGACGAGGGCCTGCGCTTCGGCCCAGTTACAGCCTCCCCCCGCAGTTGAATACCCGTAGGTGACGGTTTTGGGGACAATTCCCTTAGTCGCGAACCACCCCCTGTTTTCTCATCGATCTCTCTCTCTTGTTTTAAATTTATCGTCAAATTTTTAAATAATTAATTATTTTGTAATTTTTTTTTTTAATTAAATTGTAAATCTTGAATTTTATTTTTTTATTTCATTGTTAGGGATTTCCCCGTAACAAGCGGGAATCCACCCCTGCTTTCCGGGGAAGTGCTCTAATCCACTGAGCTATGGTACTATTTCTAGATCCTACTTTATTTTTGATAAATATACTTTATACTTTTGCATAAAAATACTCCTGTTCCAACCTTTACTGTGATGTGTAGAATGAAACATTTATATGAATAATTACTGAACTATTATCGATACTTACTCTTAAGCTGAAACATAACGCATACACGATTTTAATAAATTTTTAAATATATTAATTAACGAAACGTAAGATGTGATGGTCAATGTGATAGATAAGTTACCTGTCTAGATGATGAGATGGCATCTACTGTGATGTTCATTTATCGGCGATATTGAGTCAAAAGTCAAAATAGTTTGTGTCTATTTACTTTCTTTTCATTTGAAGAATTCGTTTTAATTTAAATCAAATCATTTCAATTTTATATTTATTATACAATTTAATTGTAATCGTAAAGCTTCCAAAAATTCAAGACATCAAAAAACTGTTAGCGTGTGCTATTGCAAAACCACGCAAAAGTATGTTTTCAAGAGAATAAATAAATAATATTTATTAATACTTTTTTTTCTTCCAAATACTTTATGTTTGGCTGTGTGGGGCCGGCTTTAGAATTGTCCCACCCCTCTCCACCCGGGAGCACCCTCTCATACCGGGGGAGTGGGCAGCAGCACTCCTTCGAGTATTAATATCATCCACTGCGATCGCCAACCCGCCTGCCAAGCGTGGCGATCACGGTACCAACCGCCATTCTTGGGGAGACCTATGTCCAGCA
Organism: Leucoma salicis; assembly: GCA_948253155.1. Lineage (NCBI taxonomy): Eukaryota > Metazoa > Arthropoda > Insecta > Lepidoptera > Erebidae > Leucoma > Leucoma salicis. The sequence goes on along the minus strand of OX411819.1, from coordinate 5,472,650 downwards.
GTGGACTTTAAAAAGCTGATTGATGGATGGATGGACTTTATTTTTTCCTACTTAAAGAATGTGTTACGTTATTTTTTTTCAAAAAAGTTGGCAGCCCTAGTTATAGTGCATGAGTGTATGCATAAACAAGCGCACTCTCTTTTATCTCACTTACCTACTAGTCAGATGGAACGGCATACCGACACAAATGCACAGATAACTGGCGCACGACCAACGGCCTGCGATTTTCGAGGCACGAAGGTGAAACTGACTCCCTAACTCCGAGCTGTCATGACCCGGGAATCGAACCCGAGACCTCGTAATCTGCAGTCGCATATACAACACTGGACCACCGAGGCAAAAATAATTCATGCTGTGTGGCACATTACATTCATGTTTTAGTAGGCACATAAAAACTAGAATTACCAGGCACACATAAACAGTAAGAAGTTCTAATTCAACACCTGATACACAGTACAGGTGCCATTGTAGAGGGCTCGCGAAAACTAGGGGTGGCGCGCTGGCACGTGCCCATTTGTGGACGACAGGTGAACGTAGCACAGTGCTGGCAACGGAAATTACTTTTGGTAAACAGTTGGCTAAAGACATTTCGGTGCGACGTTAAAAAGTGAAGTCACTTTATGGTCTTCGATATTATCAAATATTTTCAAATTTTATGTTCAAAAGTAATTTGCTTGTTATAATCTTGTCTGTGGTTTTTTATAAGATACTTTCATAGGTATATTTACTCCATTATGGTCCTATTCCTTGCAGTCATCAGAGAATCAAGGGTTAGAATGATTTACACATAAAGGCTCTTTATTCAAGATATATTTTTTTTATACTACACGCACGTAGATAAACTAGCATACTGCCCACCTGATGGTAAGCGGTAACTGTAGCCTATAGACAGAGGCATTAGTCGCATGTTGCCATCTCCAAGAAAAGGTATAGGAGGTGGAAAGGAATGATAAAAAGGAGAAGATGTGGAGCGGAATTTGTTTTTTTTTTCTCTCACTCACCATACGAAACACAACACCGATCTTTTGTGAGAAGGTGGGAGTTCCCCGATCAAGCCTGCCCATTGATGCTGGGTTATACTATTTCGTTTTAAAAAAAACAGCCATAAATAAAATGCAAATAGGTCATCCAGACATAAAAGTAGGTACCTATAGATGTCACTATAAAGAGTATAGTCTATTTTCACAGCTATCGGAAATACCCTTTTGCATTTCCCAGAACCACAGTCGCCAGTATGGCGCCAATAACGGTCGATAGCACCTCAACCCTAGTGCAATCCGACCAAACTAAATATTATTTGCTTCCCTGCTACTGCTTTATTTTCTTTAGCAATTCCCCTCAGTCGGATTACATAAGAAAATATACGACCATATTAAAGAGTTGGCAACGCGTACCGGACGTAAGGATGAGATTGTTTTTGCAATATAACCTTGTTATAACGTGTTTATAGTTGTTGCCAGATGTTCGAAAAAAATAAGAACAATTTGAATTTGTAATTGTTTAGTTATGGAATAACTCGACAGCTTTTTTCTTAAAGTTGAAATAACTCATCGGCTTCTTGTTTTCCGTAATAAGATAAATAGATAGAGGTTTTGTAGTTTTTGATTTAAATTGGTCGCCATTACTGGTTATCAGCTGGATGTAACTTGAAGTTAAAGGCTAAGTAATTTCTTTGCTAATTATGTATCTCTTTAATTATAGTGCTACCTCACATTAACTGTAGTCATTTAGACATCGTAAAGACTAGAAGTGCTGTGAGCACTTAAGTACTAAGTATTATATAGGTAATACCTGGATCATTTGTCAAGCTTTCCAACAAATTCGCTTACTAATTTATTTACTTATAACTTTTGCACAATACGAGTGTACAAGGGGGACTTAATATCTAAGCCTTCGATCAAAATGATATTGTTGATGGAAGCCTAAGACATTCTCTTCCTTCCAGTCGACCCAGGGCGGAGCAGAGATATATTGTCAGTATGTAAAACAGATGCTACGTTCATAATTAACGTAGCTAAATTACTAACTTTAATCAAATGCTCATATTTGCGGTACGACGATATTGATAACAGCATCAGTAGTGGTGATACTATGAACTCGTTGCCAAGGCTGATGCAACTCATCGGTATCGATGAATTACGTTTCAAAAATGAATAAAAACGACGCTCATGTTGTCAGATGTGTTATCAGATTATCACATATATCAATTCATGTATAGTTTAATGTCTACGTTAGGGTTTAAAAAGTATAGAGATGATTTTGTTTAGGAGTCTTACTAGACATGCCTATACCCATTCTAATTCTCGATATTTATAACAGTTAAATTTGTATGAACATGGAACACTTGTCTAGTAGTCGTCACGTTGCCAGACCTCACATCTGTAACATTACCACACACATGATAGCCAGACAATAGGACATTAATTCGTACTCTTGTACTCTTACGCTATCCCAACAGGCTTCTGATTTAATTGTAAGAAATGGGTGGCATTTAATTATAAATTAACTGGACTAATCCCAGTAAAAGTGAGCGATACGAATACTTTGCACGGTCATCAAATTATAAATTTTATAATTACTATGAGAATTTGAAAAACCAGCCGTTTATACCACTTTAAGAGCCAAAACCTTTTCCCTAGTTCCATAGGACATTATAATATATCCGGAATAAAATGTACTCTGTTTTAATCCAAGTAGTAAAATATTCGTGTACCTAATTTCATCTAAAACTTCGAGCAATTCTTGTATATATATATATAATCTGAATCTCGGAAACGGCTCCAACGATTGTCATGAAATTTAGTATGCAGGGGGTTTCGGGGGCGATAAATCGATCTAGCTAGGTTTCATTTTTAGAAAACGTCGTTTTATCCAGGTTTTCAGGCAATGAAAAACTGCTACAATATTATTGGAGTACGAAGGTAAATTTCGGCATCATCTACAAGGTTATAATAGCTCAGGTGGGAAAACGGGCAGTCCCAAAACCAGAAGACCCCGGTTCGAGTCCAGATGTCTCCAGTTCGTTTTTCTTTTCATTTTCCCTTTTTTTTTCAATTCTTTCTTTTGTGAGAAAAACTCACGACTTACCAAAAAAAAAAAAATACCGAGCAAAGCTCGGTTATCCAGGTACTAAAACATAAACTCACTATGACAGGAGACCGGTGCCCAATATTATAGTGAAACAGTAAAGGATTGAAAAAATAACGTTACTAGTACTCGCCAAGATACCAAGTGGAAATATAATAGGGATCAATGATCAATCCCACGACCACTGAAGACATATTTAACACAGTTCCAGTGGCCCGCCAATACAGGCGGAGAGACGGCACACGGCGGGTTTATTCAGTGGGTGAGGGCCCCACACTACCCTGTTCGTTGCCCCGAACGATGGGGTGTGCGGTTAAGTACATATTTTCCCGCCTTAAAAAAATAAGTATCTCACGGAAATCATGATAAACCCTCAAGCTGTGAATGTGAACTGATTTGATGATGTTTTTATTTAATAGTGTGTCTCAAAGTTGGCGTTACTTATACACACTGCCACAAAAATATTGTATCATATTTAACATGCCACTGTTGGGCACGAGGTGCAAGGGCAGTAGGAAAGCGATTTTCCTAATATAGCTGCCACATAAGCCAGCTAGCATAAGTATTTGGATAAAGATGTGACGCGTTATGTATACGCGTGTTGTGGTCTCGTTTCTCCCACGGAACATGCGTGCAATTCATAAGTAGGTAATTTTTTATTTTTTTATTTTGTGGTTACCTTCGCCCGTGGACAAACCATACAAAAATATTATTGTGAGGCCACTGCTAACCATTTCATTTAGCAGATATGAAATGAAAGAATAAACGGCTATGGCCTGGCCAAAACACACCAACGTGGTTAAGTGCCGGTCACACAGGAGACGCTGGCTGGAGTGGCTGGTACCACCAGTAATGCTGATGATAATAATTACTTACTTTTCTTAGTCGCTTCCTAGTCCTACGATACCTGTAGGAAAGAATGGGGTGGTGATACCTGTATTCTTAATTCGTCACCACGTTATATCAATAGCACATGGTGTACTTTATTTGTATTCAAATTGTTCTGTATTCTGAGGACTCAAAGTTTTCTTTAAATTAATAACGCCTTCAGTTATCTGCTAGTGACATCTATGTTATTTACTATAAAACTTTTAAAACTTGTTTAAGTTAAATCAATGCTTTACTAGATGGCGCTCATTTCCAATGCCATCTTTTCACCATTACCATACAAGTAATTTAGAGTTATCTGTTTCACACAAGGACATAAGTATTATACAAAATATCTGTTCACGAGCACATTACATAATCTGCCGCACAGAGCATGGTCGTGAAAGACGACGTATCTACATCAAAAAATATACTATTCAGATAACATTAGTCTTGTTTAAAGAAAAGATAATAAGATATTATATATTATCTTCTAAATTGCTGCTTTCATTTATTAAGGTACCTACATGAATTTATTATACATCTACTAAATTACTAATTTCATTTATGTTATGGTAAGAATTACGTGTCATAATATTCATTTCCTTTCAGTGCTTACGAAAATATTTTAATTGATGCTAATTGTAATAAGTGCACAACGATGTCACTAAAACGTGTTCTCATTGTGAATAAAACTTATCCTGTCGCCGGCTTAGATTTTATGAATAACAAGTAAGTTTTTCATATTTTCTCCATAATTTATTATCAACATTTTCCCCTGCTTTTTTATAGAAGAGCGCCATCTATATTTAACATATTGCAGAGCAGTTTATGATTGGTGACGTCATTAATGGCGTTATTTGATTAGTTTTTTTATATTCCTTGTCCTTGAGGAGAACCGTGATAGGTTCACCTATTTCCCCAAGTGGGCTGTCAAATGCAAAAAGGTTTCTTAGACGTCACTTGGTTTTCCCCTGCATTTTTATAGAAGAGCGCCATCTATATTTAACATATTGCAGAGCAGTTTATAATTGGTGACGTCAAATGACGTTATTTGATTAGATTTTTTATATTCCTTGTTCTTGAGGAGAACCGTGATAGGTTCACCTATTTCCCCAAGTGGGCTGTCAAATGCAAAAAGGTTTCTTCGACGTCACTTGGTAGTTCGAGATATTTTATAACGTGCGTTTAAATATACAAACACTTCGGCTTTATTATATAAAAGTAAAGTATACATAGCAAGAGTAACAGCGGCTCTACCAGCCTTTTCTGCATTCAAATACTCCTCTACGCTCAAAAGGGGATCGCTATATGAGGATTGAATCCTCTATGTTTGGAAGACTGGAGTCGTTGAGGCGCTTGAGAGAGTTTGAGTTTCTCTGCTGTGGTCTGAGGAACACGGGATCACAAGACGCCGTAATAGGGTTCATCCATACCACTTGGAGATGATCTTGTCCAATACGGTTTTTTTTACTTTCTACCACGTACGTGTAAGATCTGGAATGAACTTCCTGCTGTGGTGTTTCACCAGCGCTACGACTTTTCTTCTTTAAACGAGGTTTGAGAAGAGTACTTTACTCACGGTACGCGGTGGCATTGCTATGCCCCTTGTGTTGCCAAAGTCCGTGAGCAGCGGTTACCACTTACCATCAGGTGGGCCGTTTGCTCGTCTGTCACCGCTGGCAATATAAAAGAACCTAAACATACAGAGACAGCAATATAGAGACAATATAGAGTCTGCTGTCATATTATAAATAAGTTGCCGATACCAAAATCTGTCATCAGTGTGATAATATTGACTTTACGAAACAAAATATTTGCATGGGAAGGCCATGGTATTATTTTGTATCCTGTAGCTGCATTATACGAGTCATATAATGCGGGTATATAATATGACATGAGTGTGAATGAATTGTACTATAACATGTATTCATTCGTTACCGCACGGGCAAATCTCTTGCAATGGTGGCTATTTTACGCTCTACAATTCTTATTTTAATTCTAAAATGATTAAAATAATTTTTAATGGTATTTTATTTTCGGTAATGTATCTACTTTAATATAGATTAACGGCTACAGTAATACCGTATTTGGACTATGAAGAGGAGAGTCTGCCGGCCATAAAGAAGACGATACCTGGGTACGACGCTCTCATTTGGAATACCAAACACAAACTTACACGAGAAATATTAGATCTGGCTGGTTTGTACAATGGTTTATAGTTGGTTATTATAAAACAAACGGTGAAGGAAAACATCTTGAAGAAACCTGCGTGCCTGAGTGATTTTCTAGACGTCTAGTGAAGTCTGCCAACTCGCATTAGCTTGATGGACTATGACCTAACCCCTCTCACCGTGAGAGAAAAAGGGACCAAAAAAAATGAAAAATTTGTATTTGTAGAGCCGTATTTATCCTTTTTTTTTTGTTTAGGCGGGAAAAAATTTACCTAACCGCACACCCCGTCCTTCGGGGCAACGAACAGGGTAGCGTGGGGCCCTCACCCACTAAATAAACTCGCCATGTACCGTCACCACTGGTACTGTGTTGGATTACTTCAGTGGTAGCCGTGTTTATCATAACATGAATCGGCTCGATCGAAAAATTCCCACCCTCTCAAAAAAGATCATTGTGATATTTTTATATATATTTTTAGCATTTGACATGCTTAGCACTATACAAAGTGAAAAAAGTTAAATCGAAAATAACAGTCACGAGCAGGATTTGAACCTGCATCTCCTGGATACCGTCCAGATGCTTTGCCAATTCAGCCATCGTGACAATTGCTCCTGACTGCTAATTTCGATGTGCCGTGTGGGGCCGGCTTTAGAATTGTCCCACCCCTCTCTACCCCCGGCAGTCGTAAGAGCCGACTGAGGGAATACGGGAGAGTGGGCAGCAGCACTCCCTTGAGTATTAACAACATCCACAGCGATCGCCAACCCGCCTGCCAAGCGTGGCGATTACGGCATTATCTCCCATGACGGGACCGCTCGTTGGGGCGTTCTCTTGGGGAGGCCTATGTCCAGCAGTGGACGTTGAAAGGCTGATGGACTAATTTCGATAACATTTTGGGTGACGCCTGCGCCATCTGTCGGAAGTATTTTCATACATTATACCAACCAGGTAAACTTAATTTTACAATTAAGATTTTTACCTAATAATGACGCAAACCCTATAAATATTTAGATGTTTTTAAATAATATCACTTTGTGTTTAAGATCATTGTGAAATAACGATAAGTAGGTACTACTACCGTTGTGTTTTGTATGGTGAGTGAGCACCCCGGGAGCCCAAACCAATTATCCTTCTTCTCCACCTGCTATCTCTTTTCTTGGAGATGGCGAAGCACGAGTGATGACTGGTGTTACTAGAATCTATAGGCTACGGTAACCGCTTACCATCTGGTGGACCATACGCTTGTTAGCCACCCACGTAACTAAAAAAGAATAATATTAACAGATAATCTTTATTAGTGGTGGCTCAGAATGTATAAGCCGCTTCGACCGGGAAAGTATCCCTTAGTTAGAACCATCTTAGAGCCCTCTATCGGCGTTTTGTAATTCTAGCTATTACTACTAGTGTTTCGTTTATTGCATATAAACGCTGGATGCCATAGTTCTTTATCTACACTAACTTATGCACGCATTTGAAAATTGCTGCGATGGCTTAGCGATCTATAGCGTTCCCACCGAGAACGAAAGAGACGCGAAGTCTGCTTGCAGATGAGTTGAGTAATCTTTTATTCACTTTCACAAATTTGTTTCCTGTAGTATGTCTAAATTTACACATACTGCACACTGATTTTATTAATACTTGTACTCTCACTAACAGGACCTCAACTTAAAGCAATTTCAACAATGTCGTCTGGTACTGACCAGGCAGATTTAGAAGAAATTAAGAAGAGAGGCATCAAGTTCGGCAATACACCCAAACCTCTTGATAATGCTGTGGCGGACATCACTGTAGCGCTTATGATAGCTGCTGCTAGACGATTTAAGGAAGGCGTTCGTGAGGTGGAAAAGTAAATATTTACTAACTGTATATCTTAATTTTATATCTATATATTTGCTAATATAATAATGCTGCTCTTTGAAACTACTAGACTAATTTAAAAAGTTATGTTTGCATTTCGTAGAATAATTTTTGAGGTCGCCTATAGGCTGTCAATCATACCTCTAAGACGTGTAAGAGAAATATTTTCCAACGTTTTTAAGGTTTGAAAAGTATCAATTTCGAAAATTGTAGAGCTTCGTTTTCACTGTACTAACACAAAAATCATATTTATAAATTACTTTTTTTAAACATATTATAGGTATATTCGTGCAAATCGTTTAAACAAAGACAAAGGCAAGATACTGTGAATTACAAAGTTGAAGTGGATATTAATAAATAACAACATAATAAAATTCTACAGTTTTACAATCATCATTGTTTACTTTAATATTATTTTCTACTTTTGCACGCCTCATAAGCGAAGCGTTGAGGTGTGTTTAGTTCAACTACGATGTTTTTTAGTTTTTCAACTATAATATTTGATTTTTTTTTTTTGGTTTTTGCAAAAGTTTTACGTTAAACGCAATCTAAGCAAGTTTTTGAATAAAATTGCATTATTTTTTTAAAATCTTACGAAAAAGAGGTTATGTAGGGTTTCATTTTGTATTGGACTAAACATGATCTCAAAAATTTTATTTTTTTACTATCTTCAAACCTCAAATACCAACTTATATTTTCGACAGATTATAAACTGCTAATTAAAAAGTAATTTACTTACTTTGCTCGTTTGAGTGCTACCATACATAGGGTATGGGACGAGACTATTGCCATCTACCGGGCAAATTTAAAACTAGCAACAATTCACATTTATTATCCCGGTTATACACTCGTCTATTTGTCCCGCGAACCTCTCGTCCACTCTCGTCTAGTAGAGGCTTGACACGAGAGCACACCATGTACACACTCGTTGTATCAATAGAACTTCGGATGCCGGTCGCGATGGACGTGGAAAAAACAATTGCGGTTTTTTTTTTATTAGTTATTGTAATTTTTTAATCATCAACTTTAAAAAAATATATACATATTAAACCATGGCGAAAAAGAACTTTTGAACTATTCAACGGGAATATAATTTATTTTTTAACTCTTCAAGGGGAATATCAAATTGGTTGCTTATCCGCAACCAAACGTTGTGTAATAGTTGCTTATCCTTGTGCCTGACATTCTTAGGATTTTATAATAGTGCTTGCCTTTGGTAGGCTTCTAAAAAGCGTTAGACCACATCGTTGTCGCGTTCTCGCGTCTCGTTGTGTCTCGCCAAGTGTGTACAGCCAACTTTACGTAGCCATTAAACAAGAAGATACACTCAAGAACTTTGTAATTATATATTATTTTTCTTATACATAAAAACTTAGTGAATTATCTCTGATGATTAACCTAATTTGAGTAAAATTTTTATAATGTTTATTCTTCCTTTTTGTTTTTTTTATATTTTTTTATTGTTTTTGATGGCAGACGAGCCACGGCCCACCTGATGGTAAGTGGTAACCGTCGCTCATGGACTCAACTACAACGAAATCATAAGTCAAGCTGCTGCGAACTATTTCATTTCTCAGATGTGAAATGAAATAATAAACGGCTATCTTCTGCTACAGCCAAAACACACTGACGTGCTTCATGACCGGTCACACAGAAGACGGCCGTTCGGGCCCGATAGCAAGGGAGTACTCCCACTTGGTACCCAGTCCTACGACTAGTAATGCAATGGGTGATAATTGATGCTTACTTCCCTTAGTCGCCTTATACGACACTCGCGGGAAAAGATGGGTTGGTGACACTTGTGTTCTTAGTCCGTCAGCACACGGACTTCCTTCCTGTCAAATCGTGATACTCATGTACTAGAGAAGAGAAGGACGCACTTTTTGCCTGGAAACAATAACTTTAAAGCGGACCACGAAATAGTGAGAAAAAGTGGGTACCTAGTACATTTTAACCCTACGAATGTACAGGTTTGCATATTCAATACACTTTGCTCATGGTAAGCGACGGCTTCATTGGATTTGTACCCCTAGTGTGAATAAATCCATGAGCAGCTGTAATAGGTATCAGATGGGCCGCTGGCCTGTCCACCACCGTTAGCGATAAAAAAGATGGCTCCTACTATCAAAAAAACTCGTGATTACTTACCATAACACAGCTGATGTAACTTCTTACCTATAATGGGTACAACAATGAAGGGCAGATTAGATATTTCTAATTAACTTTTCCTGAGAGTAATTGTTGTAATCAGAGATTATGGAGCTCCGTAGTAAGACTAACTAACTAACTTATCATCACGCCATTTCCCTTGCTGGGTAGGCAGAGAGAACAGAGTGCGAAGAGGCTCTATTATTGCATACATCTCTCGCTTCCTCAACATTCATAACTCTCTTCATACACGCTCGCCGGTTTCGGAGACTCCTGACTCCACCTTCCTTCATTACATGACCGATTTGGTCTAGGTAGGCGAGTCTGGGTCTCCCCCTGTACCAACATCCTTCCACTTTCGCATTGTATATCTTTTTAGTCAGTCGCTCATCCGGCATTCGTTCCACATGTCCGAACCATCGGAGCATTCCCTGTCGCATCTTTACACCAATACTCTCTTTCATACCTACTCGCTCTCTTACGTCGTCGTTACGAATGCGGTCAGTCAGCCTCACTCCACAGATTCTCCGCAGAGATCGCATTTCTACCGCATTGATTTTACTCTCATTTACGTAGTAAGCGTATTTAAAAACAAAAAATATCCGTATCCGTAACCGAAACCGATACGAAAGTTTCGAATAATATCCGATAGGGGCGGAGTTTCAATAAAATACATTATAGTCACGTTTTTATTTTTGCCCGACTGAGCCGACACGCAAGCTGCGTGCGTCTCCTGCGTTGTTTATTATTTCTATCGCTTAGTCATGACTAGTTAGTGATTTTTTGATATACTACGTGAGTGGCATACAAGCATACGTCCCACCGGATAGTAAGCGGTTACCGTAGCCTATAGACGCTAGCAACACCAGAGGCATCACACGCGCGCCAACTCTAAGGAAAGGGACAGAAAGTATATTAAGGAGATGATAGGTAGAATACTAAGGAGAGGATAAGAAGGATAACCGCAGAGGACAGGGAGCGGGTTCGGGCCTCCGGCACTCTCACTCACCATACGAAACACTACGGTAGGTACCACTACCGTTGTTTCACGCTGATTTTTTGTGAGAGGGCGGTACTTCCCCGATCGAGCCGGCCCATTCGTGCTGCGACAAGCAAGGCTCTACCACTACTTAATTGTGGGATACATTACAGTTTAACATTTGAATCATTTTTCATCTTTTATAATTATTTAGAAAAATCTAATATCCGCAACCGAAACTATCTAAAACTAGCGGATAATCCGAAATAATTTCATATCTGAAACCTATATCCGTATTCAGTAATTTTCATATCTATAACATCTCGGGTTGGAATGTCATCGGGGTTTAGATACTGACCTCTCGTGCCATGTGTAGTGGGTTGGATTCGAGTGTTTTTCTGAGTCTCTTTTTTTGTTCGGTTATTATAAGTTTGTAAAGTGTAGTCAACCAGGCAACTCCTTTGTAGTCTATGACCAGCGGTAACATCAAATAGGTCATAAAATGTTATTTTTAAATTAAATTAATATTTGCAGCGGTGATTGGAAGTACGGTGTCCAATGGAAATTAGGACAGGACATCGCGGGCAGTACTATTGGCATCGTAGGGTTTGGCGGCATCGGTCAAGCAGTGCTGAGGAGACTTCGAGGCTTTGACGTCGCCAGGTTTATTTATACCGGACGAACTGACAAACCTGAAGGTGTGTTAAGAATGATGATCCTATAAATTATGATTTGTGTTACAGCATTTGCTTAGTAAGTTGCTTACTAGCACAAATTTTTTGGATGTCGCAAAAAGACCTGGGATTTGGATCCCCGGCTCTTCCAATGCCGGTGCATGGGAACGCTTAGAACGTTAAGGCAGTCTTTTAAGACCTACGCTATTTTTAGGGTGTTTATTGTATATATTTATACAGATTTGATAAGCTAAGTTGCTAAGCTGTTTTAATATTACAAAGCTGTAGCGAAAGTTTGTGGATATGTTTAAAATTTTGCGCGTCAGTCACGCCTAAACATTGGAACGAATTCGGATGACGCACTGAAGTAACCTATTGAGTTAAATACCAATATATTCCTGTAGGATAGTTATTTTTGCTACATAGATTCTAAAACTAAACGGATTTGAATAAAATTTGGTATACAGATAAATTATGGCGTGGATAAACACATAGCATATTTATCTCTATAAGTAGTTCCTGTGCTGTGGGCAACGCTTAACATAAATTACACATTTTTATTTCTCTCTTGCATCCGACTGTGAAATCTACGTAACCGAAGTATCAGAAATATATTAATTAGTTGTAAATAAGGGTTATAAGTACTGTCTGCTCCTGATGGATTCTTTTCTCTTCTATCTTCAAACCTCAGGTCTAAGCTTGTCTTACCACTAAAGGAATGTAATATAGTTCCGGTGGCCCGCCAATAAAGGCGGAGAGACGGCACACGGCGGGTTTATTTAGTGAGTGAGGGCCCCACACTAACCTGTTCGTTGCCCCGAACGGCGGTGTGTGGGGCTAGGAACATTCTTTCCTCCTAAACAAAAAAAAAGGTCTAAGCTTGTTTTGTGTTCGTTGGCAAAGTGAACACAGTTATGAAACCATTTTATTTTACAGCCAAGAACTTGGGCGCAGAGCGAGTGCCCTTGGAACAGCTGTTAAAAGAGAGTGACTTTGTTTGTTTAAGCTGTCCTCTCACAGCGGAGACAAGACATCTAATCAACGCCACGACACTGAAGCTAATGAAAAAGACTGCCGTTCTTGTCAACATAGCGAGAGGAGGTGATAGAATATTTAACAAAAATAAAAATTAATTCAGTTTACATTCGTAACGACTACGTAAGAGAGCGAGTACGTATGAAAGAGAGTATTGGTGTAAAGATGCGAAAAATGAAGAAAGGTGGCGTCAGGATTCTCCGAAATCGGCGAGCGTGTATGAAGAGAATTATGAATGTTGAGGAAGCGAGAGTTGTATGCAAGAATAGAACCTTTTGCCACTCTGTTCTCTCTGCCGTCCCCGCAAGGGAGATGGCGTGATTATAAGTACCTAAGTAATATTAATAAAACTGACTATTTCACAAACGACTAATCAAGTGACTAATTAAAAAAATATTTCACACTGATACTCAAAGGACATCTATACTATTATAAAGTTGTAACAGAGCTATGTCTGTACATTTAAGATATTTGAGAAAAAATACTGTATTAGGCTATATAGGCGTGTATAAGCCGTAAACAATTTTTTTAAATTTTTTGTCTGTTTTTCGTTCGCGCATCACGCAAAAACTACTGGACGGATTTTGATGCAACATTTTTTATTTAATAGCTCATGATTAGGCTTAAAAACTGATATACATTTTATCCCGCTACTATATCGGGAACCTGAGATATAAGCATAGCTAGGGGAGACTGGGTATGGTTGAAACATTTTAGTGTTTATCGTCCATAACATCGGAATTAGTCAGGCGAGCGATGACGGAAATATATTAAATAAAAGATCGTATATCAGTCTACTAATGAGCATGTTATTTGAGATCACTGTATTGCATTCTATGGGTAAAATCCAATTTAAAAAAAGGTTTCTTTTTTATTGCATGTAGTGGCCGACGAGCCACAGTCTATCTGATGGTAAATGGTAACCGTCGCCCATAGACTCGACTATACCAAGAGTATTGTCAAGCCGCTGCTCACCAATTCATTTCACAGATATGAAATGAAATAAACGGCTATCTCCTGCTACAGCCAAAACGCAACGATGTGCTTCATCGCCGGTCACACGGGAGATGGTGGTACCAACCCGCTCGGGCCCGATACCAAGTGAGTACTCCCACTTGGTACCCAGCCCTACCACCAGTCATGCAATGGATGATAATTGCTTACTTCCCTTAGTCGCCTCATACGACACCCGTGGGAAAGAATGGGGTGGTGGCACTTGTATTCTTAGTCCGCCACCACACGGACGGGATGTAATTTGTTTCAACCGGGTCGATTGAAACAGTGCCTGGGGTTAATAGAAACATATGCAAATAGTACAAAATCTAATAAATGAACATGTTTTATTAATCATCTAATAACATTTTACACTTCGTAATGACACAGTTGAATCACACATATTTTTTTTATTAATATCCAAGTCTTTGACGATACTTACTCATAATCTAACATTATTTTTTATCAGCTTTCAAAGGTTTATATTAAGTTAAAATTAAACTATATAATAATCAGATGTTGGTGATGATAATTTTTCTGTAATATTTTTGTACTACTTGCTATTATATTTCTCAAAAATCGCCAGCCATTTCGTTGTCATCCCAAGTCCGAGGCATTAATAAGCCGTACTTGACAGTTAGTTCATTTGTCAATTTCATAACATCCTGTTTAGTTAGGCCAAAATCTAATTAAATATTTAAATAGTTCCCGCTCGTGTTCCTAGTTAAACACTCCGTTGTGAGTCTTATATCCCAGAGCTTGATTTCCATCGCCACCAGTCGCATCTCGTTTACATACCTACATACCTCACCAGGGAACAGTGGTTCAGACCATTCATTTCTGCCACTGTTCTTAACGAAGATCCCGCTTTTCCATCTTCATAGGCTTGTTTGTACTTTGATAAGTCAGCCCGATCTGTCGTAGTCTTCCTTTGGCGTACGCTTGGCATCTAAGAAACAAGAAAATTAAATAGATAAACTGTTTCAACCATACCCACAAAAAATGTTTCAACTGTCCCCAACCACCCTTCTAGGTATAAAACGGTTCACAACAAGAATGATAATAAACTTGTATAAAAATTAATCATACTGTCATATTTTACAAACTTCAATTAAAACGATACAAAACTTTCAATGCTCTAACTTTAATCAAAACCATAATAATAAAATTGCAAAAATGTTTGAACAAAAATACTTACTTTTCGGTCAAAAAATACAATAAAGGCCTCCTACACACCAGGACATCGCGCGAAGAGCGACTCTTCACAAAAAATCGTGTTCCGACTTGTCGCCCGCTTCATCCATCCATCCACCAGCTTTTCATCGTCCACTGCTGGACAGAGGCCTCCCCAAAATAGGGGTTTTACCATAATCGCCACGCTTGGCAGGCGGGTTGGCGATCGCAGTGGATGTTTTAGTACACAGGGGAACGCTGCTGCCCAGTCCCCCGGTAATCCCTTAGTTCGCTTTTACGACTCCCATAGGAAGAGACGGGGTGGAGCTATTCTTAGTGCTGGCCCCACACGACTCGCCCGCTTCATTCTCCCCTAATATCCCTCCTCGCATCACGCATAGTTTGCGAGATATTCACTTTATTTCAACCGTCCACCGTCGCAAGCGTACCCAGTCTACCCTACCTATGTATTGGAATAGCAAATTTGCATCACCGTAGGTACTGGCGCAAATATACGTGGATGTAATATAATATCGTAGGTATAATAATTTGGAAACGAATCCATTACAGCTCTTTGCGTAAGACAGACAATTATATCTCCCCTTGGCCGTGACCGACGTGACGTGACCTTTACGGAGCGAAATGACTCTACTACCTATGCCTTTTTTGCCATGAATGATAGTGATTATTTACCATCAGGGGAGCAAGCTAATATCAAATTGCAGTATGTCATTTACCTTTAGGCCAGTGACAAATTCTAATATTATTTCTCTTTTCCTTCATATTAGAAGTGGTAGATCAAAAAGCTCTGTACCAAGCACTCAAAGATGAACAGATCTTCGCAGCTGGACTGGATGTGGTGACGCCGGAACCTTTACCTATGGACCATGATCTGATTTCGTTACCCAATTGCTGTAAGTTCAAAATTATTCTTGGGTCGATGATTCATTTCAATAGTTTTGGAAATAGAAAAAAAATTACATCAATATGGTTCATGAGATATTTATACAAATAAAGAAAAATATCAAGATGAATTTTCCTATTACGGCCGACCGTATGGGCCATAAAAAAAACAACCAATAGGTTTTATTAACATAGAATGGATATTTTGTTGTTTGTTGCCGAGTGGTCCTGAGGATACCTCGTTTAGAGGCAAAACACGTGTCGAATTTGTATTTGGATTTTTGCAGAATATTGCTACGTTGCGGTTTTGAGAATACTGCCGTATCGTATGGTTGTATCGCGTTTGTAAGATTTTTTGTCAATATCGTGCATGCTACTCTTCTATTGTCACATTCTCCTCTATCTGTGAGAGTGCGGATTGGCAATCTTAGGTTATTTTGTGTGTTAATAAATATTTTGTGTGTGCCCAAAGATAACCGGGATTGACAATCCGTGGGTGAGTGGTGGGCTCTCCTCCAAAAATATCCATTCTATATTAATAACAATGGACTTCCGCCAAGTGCCGCCTCATTCAATCAATTAACCAATAGGTGGTAAAATATACTGCCTGCTTCGGTGATTTCCATGACTCTTAATTTGAATCTTAATATAAACATAACCATCTTAATATACTTTTATAATTCTCTTTTAATTTTCCAGATATAATTCCTCATATGGGCAGTGCAACATTTAATACCCGCAATAAAATGGCGTTACTAGCAGCTGAGAATATTGTCTCAGCGCTGACCGGCAAGCCTATGGTGCATCCAATATGTTAAAAGATCAGCGTACACTTCAAACGAACTCATTAATAGCATAATTCAATTATTTACCTTTTCGAATACTGCACTATCGTTGAATCGCACAGTACCATACCGGTTCGAGGGAACCTTGAACCATTCTTCACCATAAAACCTGAAATTACTTAATATTTTCTAAACAAATTACTTTTTAAAGTGAAATAAGTAAAATTTAAGATGCTGTATATTTTTAATAAATTCATAAATTAAGGGAAGTGTATTTGTTTACAATTTAAAGGTGGGAAAGTTATGTGTCCCGTGAAGGCCGTGTGGGGTCGGCTTTAGAATTGTCCCACCCCTCTCCACTCATGAGAGTCGTAAGAGCCGACTAAATGAATACCGGGGGAATGGGCAGCAGCAACTCCCTCGAGTATTAACAACATCCACTGCAATCGCCAACCCGCCTGCTAAGCGTGGCGATTACGGCACTATCCCCCCATATGAGCGCACAGGACCGCTCGTTGTGGCGCTCTCTTGGGGAGGCTTATGTCCAGCAGTGGACGCTGAAAGGCTAATGGATGGATTAAGTTATGTGTGTATTTGATAACAATTTATCACTGCTCGTTGAAGGAAAACATCGGGTGTACAACACATTTTTTTACAAATATTCAGATTTCTATTAAATTAAAAGGCTTGCCTTTTGAAACTGTGAGGAACAACTAGTTAAAGAATAAGCGATGCTTAAAATGGTGTCCACAAAGATAAATTCTCGTTATCGCGCCGTAGGTATTCAATCAAGCAGAGAAATAATCACTTACGAATATTCTGTAGTTCCACTTATCCATAGGTTACTCAAGATCTTTTTTATATATTTCAACACGAGGTAATCCTCCAATTAATTTTAAATTAATTAATTTATTGGTATATATGGTAAAATCTCGCGATGTTCCTTTAGACTACACCTAACCCTTAACCCTTCATAGGCTTCATAATATGACACAAGCAATAATATCCCACATACAATCTAAGGACTAACTTAACGAAGACTGCTTTGAGCTATTCACTAAAATATGTACAAAACGAAAAATATTTCATTATATAATATATTTTAATTAAATATTTTATAAAAACGATGTAGTTTTAGTATTTCGGCCCCGAACGGGTTGGTACCACCGCCTCTCGTGTATGATTCCATTATATATGTAATGTTCGGTCCATTATAAAAAATATATTAGGTAACTATATATGAGATCACGAGTATATCTATTTGATATGTCACACGATGTAGTTTGCAATACTTTTTTTTTATTTCCTAATTTAGCCCCAAAAGTACCATGTTTAAAATTCATTTATTTACGTTACACGACGAAATGTATTTATTTACGTTACACTACGAAATTCGTTTACTTACAGTCGCCGACTTACCAAATTTCAACTCAATCGGCCTAGGGGTTTTGGAGCAAATTGGTTGTTTCTGAACACGCGTCTCTGAACACAAAACATTTTTTTTTATACTTTTTGTCTGTTAGTTCGTTCAAACTTCACACATAACTACTGAACGAATGTTGATACACAAAATATAATTTAATATTTATCCCCGTCATTTATCTTTTGTTTTTAATAAGATTTTTTCCTGGAGGCCGCGCCCTTGACCCCATAGACAAACAGCCAATGAGGCCAGTCACTGACTACACTGACTCGAAGCCGCTCGTATGATTGTTCATTGTGTAGATTACATATCTTTTACTATTATATAACAATGATTGTGGCTTACACTGTGGCATTCACTTTAGTTACTCTCACGTTACCGGCGAGTTGCATTGCTAATAACGCGATGACGAAAAATCTTAAAGTTTTAGTTTCCTCTAAAGATTTTCCTCCAGCAGGGCTCGAAATTCTTCGAGAACAGTGAGTATATTTGCTGTACTAACATATTTTAATATATTTACTGGAATTATTAATATGCATAACGAATGTTTGAATATTTATTGTTTTAACGATTGTAGTTTACAATATGAATTTACAGTTACGTACTTTAATATTTCATGTAGGTAAGTAAACGTGCTATACATTATTGAATATATTAAAAATAAATATACCTATTATATACCTACTTTACATATTTATAAAAACAGTATTAGTAGAAGACGTGAAGTGACAATAATAGATAATATATGAATAACAAAAATAACAAAATAATGAGAATTGTTGGTCAAAACCAGTAAAAATATCTTGTTACAAAGATTTAAATAGCTATGATATTGATCTTACTGTGAAAATAAATAAAACATCATGTTTTCATCGATAAAAATAATTGATTAAGTTGAGAAGTTAGCCCCATATTTCTCTAATGTTACACATAAATATTATAATAAGATTCATAATATTAAAATGGATCGCAAATACAAAATGATTGTTGTAAATATAATTGCTGTTTTAAACTTTTTTAAATAAGTAGTCTACGGACAAAAATATCAAACCAGCAGCGTAGTAATGACCTATTAATGGGCATTTTAGACAAGGCCATAGCGAATACAAATTAACGTCGAGTTTTTTCGCGTTTGATTCATTGCTTGAGGTTAACTCATACTTAATAATCTCTGTGTCATAAAACTGTATTCTTGAGATAGCAACAATATTAAACAAGAAGAAGAAATAGCAACAAGAATATCAGTTAATTTCTACTTTAATATTCCTATTACCCCGACTGTACACACTCGTCTATTTGTCTCGCGAACCTCTCGTCCGCTCTCGTTGCATAGAGGCTTAACAGCTCGACACGAGAGCACACCATATACACACTCGTTGTATCAATTCAACTTCGGATGCCCGTGGCAATGGACGTGGATAAAACTGTTGCGGCGTTTTTTTAACTAATTATTGTAATTTTTTAGTCATTTACCATTAAAAAACTCTTCAACGGGAATATTAAATTCGTTGCTTATCGTTGTCGCACGCAGTAAGCACGTCTTTAGGCGAAGGCAGTTGGCGAGCAACTAAACGAACGAGTGTGTACAGACGCGCTCTCGTTTTCATCGCGAGACACCCCGAGACCCTTTGACTCGTGCATAAAAAACCGACACGCTTCCGAGAGCCGCGAGATGAGACGAGGGTGCCATGTACACACTCGTCCTCGGCCCGTCTCGTTGTGTCTCGACAAGTGTGTACAGCCGGCTTAACAACGTTGAAAGGAGGTAATTAATTATTGCAGTAAAGCCTAGCGGTAAAACCAAGTACTGTAAAGAACTATTTCAATCCTCAATCTAAGGTCTAGACATGACAGCACACACCTCTGAGTTTTCGAGATATTTGGAAATTATGTGTGTAGGTATTTGTTATCACTAATTACCACATCTATACTATTATAAAACTGTAACAGAGCTGTGTCTGTACATTTAAGATATTTGAGAAGAAATTATTAGGTTATTAGGCGTGTCTAAGCCCAAATCAATTTTTTTAGATATTTTGTCTGGTTGTTCGTTCGCGCATCACGCAAAAACTACTGAACGGATTTTGATGCAATTTTTTTATTTGATAGCTCTTAATCAGACTTAAAAACTCGTATAGATTTTATCTCGGTACTATATCGGGAATCTAAGATATTACTTAAAAGCTAGCTTTTGGCTGCGGTAGAGTTGTGGGCAAAGCGTAGTCTTGAATAAACTTGCATGCCTGAGCGAATTTCTCGATGGCTTGTGAAGTCTGCCGGGGCCAGCTTGGTAGATAAGACTCCCTCTCGCTATGAGAGGACACCCATGCCGAATAGTGGCAAAAAGTGTTGAACATAGAAGGTAAATAATAACAATGACCACTTTTCTATCCTTGTTACATTAAAAATATTTCATAGCTACTAATATCCTAACGGTAAGATAATGGTAAGACAGGCATTAAGTTTGATTCCTCGATCGAGTCAAAATTTCGAAACCAAGACACGCTTATCCGGGTTTTCAAAATTATCAGCGTTTTTAGTGTTTTTATCACAGATTATCACATCTCAACACTAGTTGGGTTGATATTATGAAATCATAAAGATCACGATTCAGTTTTCAAACAATTTTATCCCTGTGGTGACGTATTAAGAATATAAATTTGTGTGTACCCATTCATTCCTTAAGGTGTTGTACGAGGCGACTCAGAAAAGTATATACTGGTGGTAGGGTTCATAGGTAGCAAATGAGAGTAATAATTTTCAAGCTGAGCAGATCGGTACCACCGTCTCCGTGTATGACTGACTGTAAAATACCTCAGTGTATTATTATAGAATGGATATTTTAGGAGAGCTTACCACTCACCCACGGATTTTCAATAATAAATAAATAAAATAAATAAATAAATATTCACGGACATTTTCACACAACGTCCTCTGGTCCCAAACTAAGCTTAACGCTTGTGCTATGGGTACCAGATTATGGATATAATCCATATACCTACTACTTTTTTTTGTAAATACATACAAATCATAGATAGAAAACACCCAGACGTAGTACAATTATCTGTGTTCATCACACAAATAATTGTCCTGAGTGGGAATCGAACCAACGACCTCGTGCACGGAAGTCGGTTACACTACCGACCACGCCACGAAGCCCGTCAAATCAATCCCGGTTATCTATGGACACATACAAAATAACCTAAGATTGCCAATCCGCACTCTCACAGATAGAGGAGAATGTGATAATAGCAAAGTAGCATGCACGATAATGACAAAAAGTCTCACAAATGCGATGCAACCATGCGATACGGTAGGACTGTCAGAACCACACCGTTGCAATATTCCGCAAAAATCCTAACACAAATTCGACACGTGTTTCGCCTCGAGGCATCCTGGATGGAGGATGCCTCGTGTAGAAAAGAGGCTCTTCGGATTCATAAACTGCCTCGGTGGTGTAGCGGTAGTGTATGCGACTGCTAATCATGAGGTCTCGGGTTCGATCCCCGGGTCGGGCAATGTTATTGAGCTTTTTCTTAAAAAGAAAAATTCTCAGTAGCAGCCTGAAGTTTGGAAATGTGGCCGGTAGACGGCAATAGGCTCGCCCCCTATTACGTGGGACTTAAACATAGCGGGCGAGACGTGGGTGTATAATACACCTCTGCCTACTCCTTCGGGGAATACAGGCGTGATGCTATGTTTGTTTATTTGTTTGTAATTACCTCAGTGTATTTTCGTTGTAGCGGGAGATGGTCGTCAGTCGATCGTCAGGCGGGAAAAAATGTACCTAACCGCACACCCCGTCGTCCGGGGCAACGAGCAGGGTAGTGTGGGGCCCTCACCCACTAAATAAACCCACTGTGTGCCATCTCTCCGCCTGTATTGGTGGGCCTCTAGAACCATGTTACATTACTTCAGTCATGGCAGGCCATACCTATGCCTGTTTGCTACCCTTTTAGTATAAACATCAGGTGCTGGTACTCCCGTTACGGAGCGGCCCAATCATGCTGGAAGTGGCAAGCCTCATCACCATTACTCTGCACTCACCACTCACCATGCACTAACTAACTCCGCTGTCAGTTTCACAGTTCTACAAACAAAGTACCGAAACTTCGACGAGGAAGGCAGGACTTTGGCTAAAGAAGATCTTCAAAAGCTTATACCAGGATGTTCTGCACTTGTCTGGAGCTCCAACCTTCCTATAAGCAAAGAACTGTTGGATAAAGCTGGTAAGTAATGTTCGTCCTTACTAAGTAGGTACTGTAGGGTATTTGGAATACCAATGGCCTTCTTAAATGATCGTTTAAGTATAAATAGACCATTGTCTAAACAAAACTACTGCTTCACACTTGAAAGTACACGTCCTTGGTACGTAAAAATATCACATTACAAGTACTTAGCAACAAAGATTAACTTTACTGAAGGAGAAGAATAATTCACAACAGATATCTCACTCAATCTTTGATTATTGCGACATCGTGAGTCGGTTTTTCGACAAATCACAAGCAAGACGATACGATGTCGATACGATTTAGTGAGTTACATAAGTTAC
Organism: Leucoma salicis; assembly: GCA_948253155.1. NCBI lineage: Eukaryota > Metazoa > Arthropoda > Insecta > Lepidoptera > Erebidae > Leucoma > Leucoma salicis. Next base: position 5,449,999 of record OX411819.1, on the reverse strand, counting down.
ATTCTACGAGCCAAGGACGTAATACAATCATGTAAATACCAGAAAATATAACAGATCTGCATGATATTAGATACAATCTTTGAAACAAATCATCTTCATGAAACATTTATCACGTTCAATATGACGTTTATATCATGAGGAATCTTCAAGATTACAATACTTACCTACGTACTCGTTATAGATAAGAAGTCAACAAGTACCTATCACAGACCACTCCACCCTATCTGCTAAAGAGAAGGTACTGCTTAAAACTAAAGGCAGGATTAACACAAAGTGTGAAAATATGAAATCGAAAAATACAGCCAATTCCAAATTAGCCAATTCAAAGCATCTGGGACGGTGTTCCAGGAGATGCAGGTTCAAATCCTGCTCGTGACTGTTACTTTCACACTTTGTGTTAATTTATAGCCTGTCAAATGCTAAAAAAAATATTAGTCATCTAGTAGGTATCATAATGGTTAATTATGATATTTACTGACAATAAGAGAATCCAACAGTAATAGCCTTATCGTAAGACACAGGTGTCGAATTCGATTCCCAGTCCGAGGTAGAGTTTTCGCAAAGTAGATTATCTCTGACTTTTCGAAATGTGTTCACACCCACTGAATAAAGAAAGTGTTGAATGAAAATTATTAAAAAACAGCCCGAGGCTCCGTCGCAGGCAAAAAGCTAGTTTTTTGTTTATACCTCAGGTTCACAATATAGATAACAAATTATTAAAAATTCAGTGGTAGAACCTTGCTTATCCCAGCACGAATGGGCCAGCTCGATCGGGGAAGTACCGCCCTCTCACCTAAGACCAGCGAGTAACAACGGTAGTTACTCCTACCATTGTGTTTCGTGTAGTGGTTGAGAGCGCCGGAGGCCCAAACAGCCTACCTATCCTCTCCTTAATAGGTATCCTACCTATTCTCTCATTATTATTCCTATCCCTTTTATTGGAGATGGTGACATGCAAGTGATGCCTCTGGTGTTGCTAGCGTCTATAGGCTACGCCCTACGGTAACCACTTACCATTAAGTGGGTAGTATGCTTGTTCGCCACCCACGTAGTAGGTATAAAAAAATTCAGAAGACACAAAATAGCCGTTCTACAACACAGTTCTGCTGCAGTTTTATTACGGTTTAAGTATACCAAGGTAATTAAATACGATTTTGAAAATTCAAATATATTGACTCACTCCATGGTCATGTCATTTCACATTGCTCCACTTGTGCAATAGCTCGCAATAAAATACGCTATATAAACTTCATTGGATTAGCAATCTATCTGGTTAACTTAACGAAAGTTGAAGTAGTACGAAAAGAGCAAGGTTATCCTTTATACGTTAGAGAGAAATTACCGTAATATGCACAGATGGCGGAGTGGTTTAGATACCGGCCTCCCACAAGAGTGTTGTGGGCTCGATTCCCACATGACAACTCTTTGTGTGATCCACAAAAGAGTTGTTCTGAGTCTGGCTATAATTTCATCCATCCATCCATCCATAAGCCTTTCAACGTCCACTGCAGGACATCCTCCCCAAGAGAATGCCACAACGAGCGGTCCTGTGCTGACCGCATCCAACGGCTCCCCGCGGCTTTGACCAGATCGCCGGTCCACCTTGTGGGGGGCCGTCCTACGCTGCGCCGTCCGATACGTGGTCGCCACTCGAGAACCCTTCTTCCCCAACGGTTGTCGGTTCGTCGAGCGATGTGGCCTGCCCATTGCCACTTCAGCATAGCAGCCCGGCGGGCTATGTCGATCACTCTCGTTCTCCTACGGATCTCCGTATTACGGATTCAATCACGTAGGGAAATACCAAGCATAGCCCGCTCCATAGCCCGCTGAGCGACTTTGAGCCTTGAAACGAGGCCAACATTCAGAGACCACGTCTCTGTTCCGTATATCATCACTGGAAACACACACTGGTCATAGACCTTCGTTTTCAGACACTGCGGAATATTGGACGAGAAGATCTTCCTTAGCTTCCCGAACGCTGCCCAGCCGAGTTGGATTCGTCGATTGACCTCTTTCTCGAAGTTGTGCCTACCTAACTGGACTGTTTGTCCCAGGTAGACATAATGGTCGACAACTTCGAGAAGCGCACTCCCGACTAGGACATGTGCTGAAATGACATGGACATTAGACATGACTTTCATCTTGTCCATGTTCATTTTGAGACCTACTAGTCGGAAAACCCTGCTGAGATCATTGAGCATGGTGCCAAGGTTCTCCAGCGATTCTGCCATGACTACAATGTCGTCCGCATATCGAAGGTGAGTGATGTATTCGCCATTGATGTTGATGCCGAATCCAGTCCAGTTCAAGAGCTTGAAGACATCTTCCAATGCAGCGGTGAAGAGTTTCGGGGACATAACGTCTCCCTGTCTAACACCTCTCTGCAGTTGGATCGGTTTCGTACTCCTGTCCTGAACACGGACTGACATGGTGGCGTTTCTATACAAGCACTTCAGCAATTCGATGTACCGATAGTCAATTTGGCACCGCTGAAGGGACTGCAGCACCGCCCAAGTTTCGATCGAATCGAAGGCTTTCTCATAGTCCACTAACGCCAGACACAGAGGCCGATTATATTCCTCGGTTTTCTGTATAATCTGACGTAGCATATGGATGTGGTCTATGGTACTATAGCCTTTGCGTAAACCGGCTTGTTCGGGAGGCTGGAAGTCGTCAAGCCTGCGCGTGAGTCGATTTGTAATGACCCTCGAAAACAACTTATAGACGTGGCTCAAGAGCGAGATGGGTCTATAGTTCTGTCACCTTTCTTGAAGAACAGCACCTCCATGCTTATGGTCCACGACTCTAGAACCTCGCCCCCGAGAACGACAGAATTGAACAGCCTCTGAAGAGTTTTTAAGACCGGCTTTCCGCCAGCTCTCAGAAACTCCGTGATTCCGTCGTCTCCCGGTGCCTTTCCGTTCTTTAGTTGTATAAGATCTGATCAGCGATACAAGAATTATTCTTTCCTTAGTGCATGGTGTTGTTTAAAAAAAAAGAATAGGTACATAATTTACGAGTAACAAGGGTCAGAATTTCTAATACTACAACTGAAAAAATCATCTATTACAGAACCAAAATAAGCAAAATTAGTAATCTGTTATTTCTTTATTTACATTTCTTATCCCACTAAATACATTTTCAAATATATAATGTTCTAAAAATAAATAAAAGATACCAAAATATTTAAATATTTAGATATTTTAATATATATTTTTAGCATTTGACATGCTTACCAACATACATTAAACACAAAGTGAAAAATGTAAAATCGAAAATAACAGTCACGAGCAGGATTCGAACCTGCATCTCCTGGATACCGTCCAGATGCTTTGCCAATTCAGCCATCGTGACCCTTGCTCCTGATTGCTAATCTCGATAGCACATTCATACTTAACGTCTTTGGGTGACGCCTGCATCATCTGTCGGAAGTATTTTCATACATACCGACCAGGTAAACTTAATTTTACAATTAAGATTTTACCTAATAATGACGCAAACTCTATAAATATTTAGATATTTTTATATATATTTTTAGCATTTGACATACTTAGCAATTTCATTGGCAAATTCATTTGGCTTGGGAATCATTGATATATATCAAAAATAACAGTGGTCCCAGTACGCTGCCTTGCGGCACTCTGTGTTTCAAAGTTCGTGGTTTTGATAGGTACGTCTTGTGTAAATTACTATTTTGGGTAATTCTAGAAACCTCTGTACATTGCTATCTATTGCTTAAGTAAGATTGCATGAGTTTCAATGTGTTTCCCCATACACCATACCCAGCCATTTTATTAAGTAAGATTTCGTGGTTGACATAGTCAAAAGCTTTAGTCATATCGGTAAAGATTGCACAGATTGGTATTTTTTTATCAACAGAATCAATAATATTGATAGGAAATCAAAAATAGCCATATTTATAGTAGTATTCTTACGAAAACCTTTTTGTTCATTATAGAATAAGTTGTATTTATTAAAATAATTATAAATAGAATTGTATATAAGTTTCTCAAAGATTTTAGAGAATACTGGTATCTTTGCAATAGGTCTATAATTCTTTAATTCTGATTTATCATCTTTTTAGTGAATAGGTCTAACTATAACCTTTTTTAATCGATTAGGGTATGTGCCATCAGTAATTGTTAGGTTAAATATATGTGTAAGTGGTGGTGCTATTATTTCTTTGACATATTTTATAAGTTTAGTGCATACACTATCATACCCAACAGTGTTAGTGTTTTTTAGATTGCTTATTACTTTTACAATGTCAGAGCTTATAATAGGCAACATAAAATGAGATTGCAATGTAAAATTATTGTAATGACTACTAGTCAAATTAATATTAGGTCTTAGATTATCTTCAATGTCATTTATAAAATAATTATTACATTCATTTGCTATGTCATTAGGACATTTTATAACTATATTACCTTTTTTTATTTCTGTTATTTCTTCTTGTGGTAAGTTTAGTTTATGTTTATTTATTATTTGCCAAGTAGCTTTTGATTTGTTTTGTGAGGTATTTATATGATGATTATTTTGTGCTTTCGGAGTCAGTCTTATTATTTTTCGGTATAATGTTGTATATTTTATAAACTGTAATCTGTTTCTTGCATTAGGTTTTAATCTATATGTCCAAAGTAGTTGTCTCTGTTTCTGGCTACATAGTTTTATACCACGTAATATCAATTTTGTTATTTTATTCATTTTTACGATCACGATTCTCTCAGGAAAGCACAATTTATATAGTAGTGAAAACTCGTCTATAAAATTGTTGTAGGCTTTATTTGCATCATTTTCATTGTATACTTCTTTTAAGGATAGGCATTTCAAGTGAGTTTTAAATTTATTTAAGTTTTCCATTGATAGAAGTTGCCGTTTAAATTTCCAATATTTTAATGTACAACTTTTATTAATTGGTACTTTTAGTAATTGACACGTATGATCCGAAAGTACAAGATCAACCACGTTAGCTTTACATCCCTTTTGGATATTGTGTGCAAAATTATCAATCCATGTATGACTGGATATCCTAGTAGGTTCATTTATTGCTCATGTTAAGTTATAGTTCAACAGAAAGTATTCGAATTCTAGCGTAGTTTTATTCCTATTTGATACGTCAATGTTAAAGTCTCCACACAGTATTATCTTTTTTTTGATAAACTAGTAATTTTCATTAACACATCGTTCAACTTTTCATAAAATATGTGATAATTATTTTTTGGTACCCTATAAGCGCATATGACAATTATGTTATGTATTATTATTTCTATGGCACAGCATTCGAAAACACCTGACACTGACTGCTTAGACATCATTATCATCATCATTTAGCCACAAACTAATTTTATTCACAAAATAGAAAGTTAGCAAGAAATAAACAATTAATATTTCGTTCCCTACAGTGATTAACACAGAATATCCACTGATAAAGGTAGCGCCATTCGTGTGGTATCAATTATAGCTAATATTTATCCACCAGGTCCTCAACTGAAGCTAGTGGCTACTGTATCGGCCGGCTATAACCACTGCAATTTGGATGAGCTGAGAGCTCGCGGCATAAAGCTGTCCAACACTCCCAATGTCCTAGCACCGGCCGTAGCGGAGATCGCTGTAGCACTTATGTTGGGCACAGCGAGACGTTTTACTGAGAACCTTGCTCAAGTTGCCAGGTAATCTTTTAACACCTTTGACTATTGCAACTAATAGGCATGGCAAGCGAGCCAGGGAAAGATGTATACGAAAAAAACATCTGCTTTGTACCTATCTCCTTTTCAATCCGCACTAATATTTTATTTTTTACTACATGGGTGGCGAACTGGCATACAGCCCACCTGATGGCAAGCGATTACCATAGCCCATAGACGCTAGCAACACAAGAGGCAACGCTCGCGCGTCGCTATCTCCAAGTAAAGGTATCTGAGGTGGATAGGAAGAATAATAAGGAGAAGATAGGTAGGATACTAAGGAGAGGATAGGAAGGAAAATAAGGACTCCAGCACTCTCAATCACCATACGAATAACAACGGAAGGTACCGTTGTTACACGCTGATCTTTTGTGAGAGATTGTACTTCCCAGATCGAGCCGGCCCATTCGTGCTGGTATAAGCAAGGCTCTACCACTGGAATTCTCTCTACCACTATAAATTGTTCTATAAAAAAATTATATAACTAAAAACTATAAAATAAATCACAAGTGCTGTCCGTGTGGTGACGGACTAAGAATACAAGTGTCACCACTCGCATTTCTTTCCACGGGTGTCGTATGAGGCGACTAAGGGAAGTAAGCAATTATCATCCATTGCATGACTGGTAGTAGGGCTGTGTACCAAGTGGGAGTACCTACTCACTTGGTATCGATCGGGCCCGAGCGGGTTGGTACCACCATCTCTCGTGTGACCGGCCATGAAGCACATCGTTGCGTTTTGGCTGTAGCAGGAGATAGCCGTTTATATTTCATTTCATATCTGTGAAATGAATTGGTGAGCAGCGGCTTGACAATACTCTCGGTATAGTCGAGTCCATGGGCGACGGTTACCATTTACCATCAGATGGACCGTGGCTCATCTGCCACTACATGCAATAAAAAAATAATAAAAAGTTATATTGAGAAAAGCGTCATCACTTGGTTGATTAGGTACACCTAATTAAACTTAGGTACTAGATAAAAGCATGAAGCGCATTCAAATGCTGCTTAGTTAACGCTTTTGCCATTCTCACACTGTTCACATGTTCTGTTTTCTTTATTTTAGAGGTAAATGGGAAATTGGTTTTGACATGGTGCTTGGACAAGATATACGGGGCAGCACGGTGGGCATAGTGGGTCTAGGAGGCATTGGACAAGCTGTTGTGAAACGCTTAGCTGGATTCGAAGTTGCGAAGTTTGTATACAGTGGCCACAGGGAAAAACCAGAAGGTATGTTAGTCACTAGCTGAAGTAACGGGTTTGCCCGTATTGTATCCAGTATGTTACCTAAAGCCTTAGATAATTAAATAACTTGCACACAAAAAATCGCGCCATCAAATAGTATGAATTTTAATTGCAAAATTAAACTTACTATATTGGATGCATGTAATGCTTGCCGGTAGATGGCGTTAGTCGTAAGAAAAATGTGATTAAGAATTTGGATGATCGAAAAGTCAGTAGGGTAGCTTAGTGACTTAGAGCACTTCCCCGGATTGGAAAAGATGCGTGGTTTGATTCCCGCCCCTACTAAAAATCTCTTTTTCTTTATTCACAAATAATTTGTATTTTAGACCTATTTCAAATGGCGTTGTTACAATTTTCAGGTAAAGCTCTCGGCGCCGAATTTGTGACCCAAGACGAGCTGCTGACGCAAAGTGACTTCATTGTCTTGGCGGTGCCCCTGACCAATGAGACCAGACACATGATCAACAAAGACACTCTCAGCAAGATGAAGAGCAATGCCATCGTCATTAACGTAGGACGTGGAGGTAACTTTTTAATTAACAACTGCGGATACATCACCATTGCTTCAGCAGCTTTATTTATGACAAGCAATAAGTATATATAAACAATCTATTATTGAGCCTAGATTAAAATAGGATAGGATGGTGAACAGCAAAACCCAAACGGATAAAAAACCGCAAAAAAAAAAAAAAAGTTTGGTTAAAGCTAATAAGAAGAGCTATACTTATCTACTCCTATTTTCAAACTACTTATACATATTATAAAAGGACACAGACTAGGTTCTGCCTGTCACTTCCTCCGCGTGTACTTCATAATGTAGGTAAATACGCCACTCTACGGCATATTTGATCCCTATGCAAAAATTGCTATGCCACAGAAACTATCCCTCTATGTATAATAAAAAGCAGTCTAGTTATGTTTTTTCCGGATACATGGACGTATGCTTTTTATTAAGTCCATGGCTAATTCATGATTTTTATTTTTAGTTTCCTCGTATTCGTAATGCCGTGTGGGGCCGGCTTTAGAATTGTCCCACCCCCTCTCCACCCATGGGAGTCGTAAGAGCCGACTGAGGGAATACCGGGGGAGTGGGCAGCAGCACTTCCTCGAGTATTAATAACATCCACTGCGATCGCCAACCCGCCTGCCAAGCGTGGCGATTACGGCAATATCCCCCAAAAAAAAAATGAGCACCCAACAAAAAACGGCCCTCAGTCACGGCAGCTCCGCTATTCCGTGGCCTAACGGTAGCGGGCCCGGTAACGGCGGAGCAGGGGGTGCGAAGAATCTCCGGTCGCGGATAGGCTACCATAAACAACGACCTCTGGCCCTGGTAACGCACAACGTTCGGACACTTCGGACCGACGAGAGAATCACCGAGCTGGAAGAGGAATTGAGCAAGATCCACTGGGACATTATAGGGTTGTCAGAAGTCCGAAGAGAGGGTGAGGGTACGACAATCCTCCAGTCCGGGAACTTGCTCTTCCACCGGGAGGGCGACCACCAGTCCCAAGGGGGTGTCGGGTTTATCGTTCGCAGGTCTCTCGTAGGCAACGTGGAGAGGATTGAAAGTGTGTCGAGTAGGGTAGCGTACCTTATACTCAGAGTAACCAAACGGTATTCGTTGAAGGTCATACAGGTTTACGCACCGACCTCTACACACTCCGATGACGAGGTGGAGGCCCTATATGAGGACATCTCGAAGGCCATCCACTTGTCTAAAACCTATTTCACGGTGGTTATGGGAGACTTTAACGCGAAACTAGGCAAAAGGACAGACGATGAGCTGAAGGTGGGGCACTATGGATTTGGGCAGAGGAACCACAGGGGCCAGATGCTGGCTGATTTTCTGGAGAAGGAAGGCCTCTTCATGATGAATTCCTTCTTCAGGAAGCAGCCCCAGCGAAAATGGACCTGGATTAGCCCTGATGGTTCAGTGAAAAACGAGATTGACTTCATCCTGTCGGACAAACGACACATATTCAATGATGTCTCAGTGATCAGCAGGATTAAAACTGGGAGTGATCACCGACTAGTCAGGGGCATCTTGAATATTAGAACAAAAGTCGAGAGGTCGCGTTTGATGAAGTCTACGCTCCGACCAACACCTGCCCAATACCAGAACCCCGAGAGCTTTCAGCTCGAACTACAAAATCGCTTCCAATGTCTAGATGAGTGTGAATCAGCGAGCGATACGAACAGCAGGTTTGTGCAAACTGTCCACGCCGTCGGGTCGACTTACTTCAAGGCCCGTCGCGTCAGTAGGAACCGTAAACTCTCGGACCATACTCTCAAACTCATGGAGAGGAGAAAAGAAATGATAGTCCAGTCCTCAGCCGATTGGTCCTGCCTAAGGCGGTTAAACAGACAGATCTCCAAAGCTGTGCGACACGATATTCGCCAATTTAATACTACCCGTATTAAAGAGGCGATAGAGCGGAACCAAGGCTCGAAAGTGTTCGCAAGAGATCTGTCTGTTGGCCAAAGTCAGTTGACTAAACTGAGGACCAACAACGGCACTATCATTTCTTCTCGAGATGAGATCTTGGGAGAGGTCCAGCAGTTCTATGGACAGTTGTACAGATCCCAGAGCCCTGCTGTTGGCTTGGTCCAAGACCCCAGATCCAAGCTAACTCGGCACTTTACCGAAGATATCCCGGACGTCAGCCTGTACGAGATCAGAATGGCTCTCAAACAACTAAAGAACGGAAAGGCACCGGGAGACGACGGAATCACTACAGAGCTTCTGAGAGCAGGCGGAAAGCCGGTCTTAAAAGCTCTTCAGAGGCTGTTCAATTCCGTCGTTCTCGGGGGCGACGTTCCAGAGTCGTGGACCAGAAGCGTGGTGGTGCTGTTCTTCAAGAAAGGTGACAGAACCCTCTTGAAGAACTATAGACCCATCTCGCTCTTGAGCCACGTCTATAAGTTGTTTTCGAGGGTCATTACAAATCGACTCACGCGCAGGCTTGACGACTTCCAGCCTCCCGAACAAGCCGGGTTCCGAAAAGGCTATAGTACCGTAGACCACATTCACACGCTACGCCAGATTATACAGAAAACCGAAGAATACAATCGGCCTCTGTGTCTGGCGTTTGTGGACTACGAGAAAGCCTTCGATTCGATCGAAACTTGGGCGGTGCTGCAGTCCCTTCAGCGGTGCCAAATTGACAATCGGTACATCGAAGTGCTGAAGTGCTTGTATAGAAACGCCACCATGTCAGTCCGTGTTCAGGACAAGAGTACGAGACCGATCCAACTGCAGAGAGGTGTTAGACAGGGAGACGTTATGTCCCCGAAACTCTTCACCGCTGCATTGGAAGATGTCTTCAAGCTCTTGGACTGGACCGGATTCGGCATCAACATCAATGGCGAATACATCACTCACCTTCGATATGCCGACGACATCGTAGTCATGGCAGAATCTCTGGAGGACCTTGGCACCATGCTCAATGATCTCAGCAGGGTTTCCCGACTAGTGGGTCTCAAAATGAACATGGACAAGACGAAAGTCATGTCTAATGTCCATGTCATTTCAGCACCGGTCCTAGTCGGGAGTGCGCTTCTCGAAGTTGTCGACCATTATGTCTACCTGGGACAAACAGTCCAGTTAGGTAGGCACAACTTCGAGAAAGAGGTCAATCGACGAATCCAACTCGGCTGGGCAGCGTTCGGGAAGCTAAGGAAGATCTTCTCGTCCAATATTCCGCAGTGTCTGAAAACGAAGGTCTACGACCAGTGTGTGTTACCAGTGATGACATACGGAACAGAGACGTGGTCTCTGAATGTTGGCCTCATATCAAGGCTCAAAGTCGCTCAGCGGGCCATGGAGCGGGCTATGCTTGGTATTTCCCTACGTGATCGAATCCGTAATACGGAGATCCGTAGGAGAACGAGAGTGACCGACATAGCCCGCCGGGTTGCCATGCTGAAGTGGCAATGGGCAGGCCACATCGCTCGACGAACCGATAACCGTTGGGGACGAAAGGTTCTCGAGTGGCGACCACGTATCGGACGGCGCAGCGTAGGACGGCCCCCCACCAGATGGACCGATGATCTGGTCAAAGCTGCGGGGAGCCGTTGGATGCGGTCGGCACAGGACCGCTCGTTGTGGCGTTCTCTTGGGGAGGCCTATGTCCAGCAGTGGACGTTAAAAGGCTGATGGATGGATGGATGGATGGTATTCGTAATGAAAAGCACAGTGTTTCCCTCGGGATAAAGACTTATTTAGTCCCGAGACGGGGTTTGGCACCCGAGCGTAGCGAGTTCTGTGGCTTGCTCGCTTGAAGAAGTTGCTTTCATCCCTAGGGTAACAATGTACTATTTTGGCTCGGGCGACGTACTTTGAATCCCTCGCTACGTTCAGGATTCTACTAAAGAATCACTCGCTTCGCTGTGGCCGCAAAAATATTATTTTGCTCCCTTATGATACAATCTACTAGTATACAACCTTAGATTAATTATATATCTAGATGGACTGTCACTTTACTCTCATAATCTTAATATATTACAAAAAATATAGTACTTAATATAACCTCTTTTTTAATGAGAATACTACTATAACCCACGGTAATTATAAATTTAAAAATGTAAACAATCTTCATCTTTAAAATAAATAATAATATTTACAAATAGTAATATTGTAATTAACTCCAAAAATGACGACTTTGCAGTTTTATGGATCCATTAAAAACGCTAATAATTATGTTAGGTAATGTTTCTATTACTCTCGTTAAAATATCATCAACTTTGCAAGTTAATTAAAAACTAGTTAAGTCAATTAAAAACTTTGCAAGTTACGCGGGAGATTTAAGATCATAAACTGGTAGGTATCACATAAAAAATACGAACTAAAATTTATTTATTTTCGGAATATTTAAATGACTTATTTAGCCAGTTATTGTAAGGAATAATGTTACTAACCGATGATAAGAGATATCTTTAGTGCTCATTTCCCGATTTTTGTAGTTTCGTCACACTTTAATTACACACGTTGACATTTTAAATGACACACTTGCTCCTGGATACGACCTTGTCAAATGACGTCACGATTGACACTAACAGCATTGGGGTGAAAAGTTCACCCCAATTTTTTTTGACGCATTTACAACGCCGAGGGTCCATCTAGATATATCATTTATCTAAGTATAGGTACAACATATTATGATAATCAGTTGGAAAAGCGTAACAAACAACACTTACGTATTTATACCTAATATTAGTAAGGATTCTGATTGCAACGCATTGACAGCCTGATCGTAAAACCAAGGACTGCAAAGACGGGTATCGAGTTCGATCCTCAATCCAAGGTCCAGACCTCGTATGGACACACTTCTGACTTTTCGAGATTGCATGCCTGAGAGATTTCTCGATGGCTTTGAAGTTTGCTAACCCGCACTGGGCCAGCGTGGTGGAATATGGCCTAATCCCTCTCACCATTAGAGGAGACCAGTGCCCAATAGTGGGATAGAAAAAGGGTTGAAAAAAAGAATTCTGCCACTTCACCTGAAAAGGACCAACACATTACTCGGACACCCAATTACTTTACCAACATTTAACTCATATCCAAGTGTTTAGCGATATTTAATACAGAACAGGCATTTTTGTTGCCTTTGTGGTATCATTTAAAACCTGTTTCAGATTTAATTGACCAGGACGCATTGTACGATGCACTCAAGAACAAACAGATATATGCGGCCGGTCTCGACGTCACAACACCTGAGCCTCTGCCTAAGGACCACAAACTATTCACATTGCCTAATATATGTAAGCGTTTAACATTTTTTTTTTGTTAAAGCGCGCGATACTTTGGTAAGTCCAACGACACCTGTATTTCGAGTCAACGAATAGCTGGTGAGGGCCCCACTAAATAAACCCGCAGTTTACCGTTTCCCCGCCGTACTAGTGGACCACCGAAACTTTGTAATATTTACTTCAGTGGATGTAAGACGTTTGCCTACCTTTTCTTTTTTTTGTTTAGGCGGAATAAAATGTACCTAACTATCTGTGTCTGTGTGCACAGATGAGAGATTGGTTTAGATAATGACCTCCCGTGGCGATTGTTGTGGGTTCGCTTCCCACACAGGACAACTCTTTGTGGGATCCATGATTGTTCTGAGTCTGGGTGTACTTTGTGTTCGTCTAATTGTACGTTGTATAGTCCTCCGCAATACAAGGATTATTCCTTAGCAGGCTTGCCTTTTTTTTTTGTTAAGGCGGTAAAAAATATTGCTAGCCGCACACCTCGCTGTTCGGGGCAACGATCAGGGTAGTGGGGCCTTCACCCACTGAAGAAACCCGCCGTGTGCCGTCTCTCCGCCTTTATTGGCGGGCCACTGGAACTATGTTACATTCCTTTGGTGGTAGGCTTGCAAGTCTTGGCTTAGCTTTTGAGACCCCACGACACACATACCCAGGCAACTACCTATGTCACATACTCCGTAAAAAAACCCTAACGTACTAGGTATTTGTAGCCCATCTAGAAAAAAACTAGCCTACTAACTAACAATAATTTAATGATCTGCATTTCAGTTGTCCTACCGCACATTGGCAGTGCAACAGTGCGCACTCGCAGCGATATGGGAGTCTTAGCAGCTAACAACGTTGTTAATGCTCTTACTGGCAAACCCCTCATCACACCGGTGCAACTGTGATCTTAATTATTATCTATGCTGTCAAGTTTAGCAGCCATATTTAACTCTCTCAATGTAACCATAGGAAAAAAGTAATGGAACAGTTGCAAATATGTAATGATTAGTAAATAAAGACACAAGAATACATGAATTTGGTTTTTATTTATACTTATTGCTAATATTACAATATAAAAGTATAAATTATATTTACAGAAGTATCCACATAACTAACTTTCAAAATATGCCATAAAATTTTAGGAATAACAACAATAACATATTTTTTTATTTTGCTTACATTTACAAATAAAATTTTGTGTAAATAAAACACTATAACATTTACAATATTATAATAAGCTAACAGCAAATTTTTATAAGATGTTGAAGGCATTTGAATTTAATTCAAAAACTTAGATTAGCAAAGACATCATTTTGTTTTCTAAATCAGGGTGCATCATCTCCTATAGCTGCTTTTAGGTCCTTCAAAAAAGGTTCTATTTGACTTTCCAGAGACAAAATGTGCCCTGTGTTGCAATTATCACTACCAATAAATGTGATAAGCAATGGTAGTTTGTTCATTTGTATTACCTGTAATTTAAAATCATATATATAAGATAAATGAGAAGCTTCTTTTCATAATGGCTTATTTCTGAATATAAAAATTAACTATTTTCTTTAGGGTTATTTGGTCCCAACTCCACATTTCAATGATTTTAATGACACAATGGTGTTTTATAATAGCTTATTTGCCTGTAGAATTTTATCTACAATAAAGGATTCTGTTCAGCATCAGAGACTTACTTCTTAATGTTTTTGCCTGTTCAATCATTCTAACATTTAAAAAGAAATAAAAAGTCTCATCATAAATCTGTCTCTTTTAAAAAGTCACTCCGTAAATAGTTATTTGTAAAGAACAAAAAATGTATGATCCCTTTACACAATGCCCCAGTTACGCATTTTGAAACTACATTATTTTAAACAATGGACATTAAACATTTATTTTTATCAAGGTGATCTGTGTGTTTCAATGACTTACTTTAAAATGCTCTGATGCCATAAGAAAAAATCCATTTAAAATATGCAGTTGAATTGTTTGGTTAGAACATCAATGGTTCATAATGACAAGTTAAATATAATATATGTGAATTTAGAATAAATTTATAATAAACATCAATATATATACCTACCTATACATGAATACACATAATTTACTTGTTTTATTAGTTATCTTTTTAAGCTAGTGATGCTATTTTCACAATATAAAATGTAGTAAGCTTGTGACTTGTGTGAACTACAAATATGGAAGTATATTGTAATAAATTGCAATTATTTTATAGAATAGGTTATCTACAGGTTTTATCCTGTTAATGAGATGCCCAAGTAAGTTTGCATAGGCATGTAAAATACAAATTATTATGAAACTACCTACGTTAATATGATTAAATACAGGAAATCGAATTATTTCTTAATCTAATTACTTACTTGATAGCTGGAGTACATGGAAATTATAGTTTTATTCCTGCCTAGGCCAAGTTTACTCGCTTGGTCAGTGGCCATACCAAACGTCGATATGAAATTTGGTCGAAGTGCGAGTTGTGGTGCTCTCTCTGTTACTGCTCGGACGACAGGCACGCCATCACGATCAGTTATAAGAATACAATGCAGTCCGTTTACCCTAGAAAATAGGCAGTAAATATAAGCTATTATTACTTATATTTACTTAGTGATTTTGTGCAAGTAACAATAAAATTACTTCTCCAGTAAATGATTAAGAAATTTTCGTAGATCTTCAATCATATTTATTTATTATTATTTATTTAGTAAGGAATTATTATCACTGCTTTAACTGCTTTTATTCAAAACAAAAATAATAGGTATCCTTTTCTTCTTGCTATAGCAAACATACAAAGAGCAAAGCAAACATAGAAAAAGTTTGACTTTGACTTTTTTTTTTTTTTGTCTTTGTGCGTACACATTTGCCATATTCAAAAAATTTCGAAAGTATATTTATTTACAAGGACGGGTTTTGGAATTTGAATTGGAATGAGGATCAGAGGGATATGGGACTTATGGATTACTAGGATATATATATATATACACAATAAGCAATTTAAACATATATATACAATATATTATATACAAATATTATATATTAGGATGAAGGGAACTAAACTTTTATATATAAAAGGATTCAGAGAGTATAGGAGGATATGAATATTTGTAGGTAAAGAAACTTTGAGTGTAATAAGAGTGTTAAAGAGAAGAGAGTGATCATATAAGTTACATGAGAAAAATATATGATTAACGTTTGACTTGACTTGACATAGGTACATACATGGCCCAATAATACAGGCCAGGGGGGTTAGGCAGAATGTCATATTTCATGTGTCGACCGTATCGAGATCACTGTGATTAGTCGAGAAACCGACACATGATGTCATAATAATCCGTTGACCAATCACGGTAATCTGTCAACCAATCACAGTGATCTCGATACGGTCGACACCTGACATATGACATTCTGCCTAACCCCCTGCTCAACTCAAATCGCGAAGTGACATCACAGACTAATTAGTGTGTCCCAAGTGACATACAAAATTTTGCATTACATACGTCATCAACAAGGCAGCATTGGCTCTAAAAATTTTTTTCCCCACAATTTACCCACAAACCCCTTTAAAGGTTAGAAGTCTGAAATAAAAATGTATTACTGTCTATAAAAGCTAAAATATATTAAACTAGACTCTACCCACAACTCCGCCCGGGTGGTTTCAGAATATAAATATGTCGCACTACTGCACTTTAATTAGCTTTATGCAAAAATAGCTAACCCGAAGAAATCATTCATTTTTTCCAGATGAAATTTAGCCTGTGTCCTTTTCTGTGCTCCAGTACTCTGGGGTTCAGTAGTTACGTCGTGAAAGCGTAACAAAAAAAACTAACAAATAAAGTCACTTTCACATTAATATTATAGTAAGGATTAAAAATTTGAAGATGAGTCGCGAGTTATAAACGTGACTTGGATTAGAAAAATGGAGGAATTTTTATTTGGCGTACAAAATTATAAAAAATTATTTTAAATATACTCCAATTTATTGCCATGAGCTGGTTGGATATTATACCTAATACCTTTCTGAAAACGCACTTTATAAATTAGCCTCTAGCCTGTTTTCAAATTTTCTATTTAAACGTTCTATTCTCCATTTTGACCAGCATTATTATATTATAATACCCAGCCAATTATCATTTTATAATACCCATCACCTTATGGTAAGCGGTCACCGTAGCCTATAGACGCTAGCAACACCAGATGACCAGAGGCATCACTCACGCGACTCCTGCTCTAAGGAAAGTGATAGACAGTGAAAAGGAAGGATAACAAGGAGAGGATAAGGAGGGCGTCAGCGCTCTCACTCACCATACGAAACAATAGTAAGACTACCTACAGTTGTTTCACTTATTAGTTTGCATATTTTTCATGCAACATAATTATCACCATGGTTGGAAAAACTTTGAGATTCAATGTTAACAGAAAGAGTACGAGCTAGTTTTCTCGTTGATTTGAAAGAGAAACGGCTAAAAGCGATAGTTGTCATGTATATGTCATATACATCAACCACGCTATGCTGCCAGACTAATAACTACGATTCTGCTCATATTAATAACTAAGATTCCTTTTTATAAAAATAAACCAATTTAGACTAGAAATTCTGAAATTATAATTACTGTAAACAATGAAACATTCATTTTTGATGAGTAAATTACTGGTATTATTATTTTTAAAATGCTGTCATCTGTTATTATTTACCCTAAATAATTTTATTTGAAAAACGGCAAGGAAAATGTGACGTCATTATGACGTAGTTGTGGCAATCTGTCGACGATTTGAGCAGGCCTGTATTATTGGGCCATTGAGACATAAGCCAGTCCATTTTTTTTAATTTAATGACCTGGTAACTAAAACCTTTAGGTCATATTTTCCTATATTTACGCGAATGCATTATGAAATAAAACAACGTATACTGAATCTATCGCATTTACTTGATTTTCTACTATCTCGACGTTTCACGACAATCACGGGTGGACTTTAATGTTAGACATCCATGGCTGATATATTGTTTCAACCGTTGAAACAAAGCAACTACAATTTGACAGTGGCGAGATGCCCATCCATCTGCACTCAGCAGAGATGCGCAAACTAAATCACCAATGAGATCAGGGATTTATAAATCTTTTTCTTCGAAAGATTTAAATCACTCTTTTAAATCTTTAACTCTTTTAAATCTTTGGTTACGAATGACGTTATTCATTCAGTTGATCATAAGTGATGCAAATATCTATTGATTCATGTAGTTATTCTTTCATTCCCTCAAGTCGCAACTGGTTTTGAGCTTTTTACTAAAAAGACAGAGAGTCTAAGTTTCTGTGTACCTATCGTCATTATATTTTAAGAGTGCGTTTGTGCGTGCCTACAACTTATGTTATCTCTTTTCAATTCATAATATCCTTTATCTTTTGTCTCATTCTAAATCTACGTCCATCATTCCATCTATTCAATCCTAACGTAGTGAGCTAGTGAGTTAAAGATGTATTTTCGAAACCAAAGATTTAAAGATTGATTACGCATTTTGAAAGGATTATACATCTTTTGTATCAATCACTCCTGAGTTACACATCTCTAGCACTCAGCTTTTCCCGTGGATCCTCATAACACCTTACATTACATACATGAGATACCGATGTAATTAAATCATGTTAGAAAGTTTGGTGAAATTATACATGACAAACTATTCTATATCTAGATATTAAATATTATTTTAGTTAAGTTATTGTTTTTAATTCGAAAGAAAAATCTGTCGGCTTCCTTATCTTATCTTCTTGTTTAATGGCTCTTGTTGTGGCAGTGTGAGCACAATTTCGCCAATATCGAGTATTAATTTAAGGTAGACCGTCAAAATTCGGCTGCCTACAATGTGACTTATCTTGGCTGTATTGGTTATATACCTTTTGCCTATTGAATGGACTAATCGAATTAGAAAAAGCTATATTAGCCAAAATGGCAGATTCGGATTGACAGATCGTGCGATTTTCCCAATTTATTTTTGGGTGCAATATTTATTGTCTTTGTACTTTCACGTACTTTACATATTACATTATGCGGTATAAAGTTTATATTTAACCATTGGTTCCAGTATATAGTGTACGTTTACACAACACTCGAATGTTGCAATTTCATGAAATATCAAGCTCTGGTATGATAACAAAAGATATAAAAATTCAACCTTGTCTCGGTATGTGCTCCTTTCGTCATGTGTGTACCGTCGGGATTAACGTAGCATGAATAGTAACTGCGGTAAAGGTTTGGGTATGTATACGTAACTGTCCAGATTTGTGTTTTTCGGGCTTGTGACGTCACAAAATAGACAAGACGTTATTTACAGTGAAAATTAGGTAATAAAATGTTTTATTGTTTTCATCCGTGAGTGGTAAATAATTATTGTTTTTCACTAGAGAATCTAATTTGAGGCGAAGTGGTGGGCCTGCGCTAGGATGGGCGGCGATGTCTGCCCCCTGTGAGAGCGCCGCGAGCCCCACACCGTGCGCATGCACTAATATTTCGCTTATGCAATTATTCCATGAATTAAAACAGAAGTTTCCTGGTGTACCTGATCATGTTGTGTCCAACACCATTGAATTGTACTGCCATGACAAACAAGCCTGTGAGAAACACCTCCATAGCGAAGTCAAGGCCTCCCTAACACACGCCTATCATGCGTCCTCTTCGGCGGCCGCTAAGCAACTCAATGAGCTCAGACTTAACCTGCCGCTCAAGTGCCGGAATCAGCCTATAGTGAAACATGAAGCTGTGAAATCAACAGAAGTTAAATCTATTATCTGCCAGGGACCACAGAACGCAATACTAAGTTCCAACACACCACCTCCTGAGTCACAAAATAAACTGAACACTGACGCCAATCAAAACATTGTTGAGGTACAAAATAAGGAAGAAAATAGAAATAATAGTAATACTTCACCTGTTACTGTAATCAATATTGATAACTGTTTTGCAAAATATAGTGCTGAGTCACCCAGCGATTTAGAACTAACAAATGAGAATCATAGAGAAGATAAATTGACTTCACCTGTTGAAGTACAACCTGAAAATTCACCACAGCAGGAAAAGCCTGTAACACCCCAACAAGAACACATAGATGCAGAACAACCAGAAAGTACAAACTACAGGATTTTAAAAAGCCATAAAATCAAGAGCAATTTACCTGAAAAATTAGAGAAGGTCAAAGAGAAGAAGACAATTAAGCAAGAAGAGCCACAACCTGTGAAGATAACTCCGCAAACAAAGCCCAAAAGGCCCGATACACTCGACTTTATCAAAACAAATCCAGATATTGCATTTAAACCAACGTTAACCGAGCCAGTAGCTGAAACTTGTAGGACTGTGTCACCAGCACCATCGGCTTCCAGAAATGATGGCCAGTCTATGAAAGACACCAAACCTAGTACGTTTAGGTCAGAAAGAGGGTATCCGCTTAACTTATCTGTAAATGTCAATTGTCATATGGACTTGAGTTGTGGTTATGGTGATTCATGGTTAGAAGATTATGATAGTCCAAGGGCTATTACATCTGTAAATTTAACTGTTTGTACACCAACATCGAATATGGCCAGCCCTGTAAGAGATACACGAGAAGATGATGGGGGCTTTGAAGGGCATGTGACTGTTACAGTGAGTCCGAGTACAGCTCGGCCCCCTAGACGTCGTGCGCCTCCACCTCCGCAACAGCCTTCTCGTTTGGAGACATCACCAAGGCCTAGTAGAGTTGCTCCTGAGCCTCCTTCAACAACTGTTGGTGAGTTTTAATTTTTGTATTTCTTTACAACTCAGTACCATACATTTCAAAGATATCTATATTAATAAAATAAAGTTGAAAAGTTTGTTTACTACACAATACAAATTAGATTTGAATAGCTAATTCAATAAATATGAGAAATATAATCTTTATGCATTGACATATCAGAAGGGCTGCCCTTGGCATACAAAGAAAAATTGTTCATTATACTTCTATATTATAGAAAACTGGATCAGTGGTCTAGTGGTAGTGTATGCAATTGCAGATAATAAGGTCTCGGGTTCGACTCACGGGCCTGGTAAAAAGCTATTTAGTTTTTCTGTCAAGAAATTTGCAATTGCAGTCCGGAAGTTAGGAAGTTGGCGGTGTTTTACTCCCCTGCCTCTGCACATAAAGCCATTAGTCCTGCGCCTAAACTATCTCCAATCATGTGGGAACAGAGATTGACTTGAGTTTGCACAGACACTAGTGCACTATAATATCTTCTGCATACATGGCTAGTGTCTCTTGATACTCTGGGTGACTGAAATTAAAGTCCGGAGATAATTATTATTATCGTATCTCCAATTTCTTTTTTCATTATTTATTTAATTTTTTGTTGTGGGTAGCTTACACTGAACCCTTTGCTTTGAGATCACAACATTGTCCTCTTTTTTGAACTTCGAAAGAAAAAGCACTTTATTGATCAGCAGTTGACAATACATCAAAATATAGTGACTACAATATTTGGAACAACAAAGATATTGAGTGTTGGAGTCCAAAATAATGTTAAGTGGAAATTTATAACGCTATGAAAATTTACTTGCTACAAATGTATTAAGGTATATCACCATCTATCAAAAAAATCTTTATTAATATACTAAGCTATTATCTTCACATTACAAATATTTAACATGGGACCAACCTATTATTATTTACCAGCATGTAAAAAACCTGATGTTAAAATGCAATGAAAAAGTTCTGATAAATAAATAAGTCATCTTTTGATATTTTTATAAATAGCCATACAAATAAACCCAAAGTGCGTAAATATGAAATGGAAAATAACATAATATATATTATGGCTAAGTATGTCAAATGATTAAAAAATATATAAAAATATTTATAGGTCTGCATCTTTATTTGTTACAAATTATACAAACAGTACAAATTATTTGTGAATAAGGAAATAGAGATTTTTCGTACTAGCGGGAATCGAACCCGCGTCTTATCCAATCCGGGGAAGTGCTCTAAGCCACTGAGCTATCGTGCAGACCTAGTTGGTCATCCCAATTTCCTCATCATATTTGTCTTTACGACCAACGCTTTCTATCGGCATTTACATGCATCAATCCAATATAGTAAGTTTAATTTTGCAATTAAATTTCATACTATTTGATGGCGCGCACCTGAGAGACGGTTTTACAGGAGATACAAGGTCAAATCCTGCTCATGATTTTCGATTGCACATTTTCGCACTTTGCGTTCAAATCATTACATTCTATTGAGGATTGGTAATCCTCAAGGCTATCTCTTCTTTGGATACAGTTCCCCGAAGAGCGACCGGGCCATTGCCGCAAGACTATAGTAGTACTGCAACGCAGTATTAAGCTCTTCTGGAGCTTTGCCTATATATGGCTGCAAAGCTATCAAGTAACATATATCTTAATAATGTAACTGGTTTGATTGAACAATTTTATTTATTTATTAATACTAATGGTGGCAGACGTGCCACGGCCAACCTGATGGTGAACGGTAATTGGCACTCATGGACTCAACTATATCGGGATTGTGAAGCCGCTGCTCACCATTTCATTTCACAGATATGATCTGAAAGAATAAACGGCTATCTCATGCTACAACCAAACCAAACCGACGTGCTACATGGGCGCTCTAACAGGAGATGGTGGACCAACCCGCTCGGGCCTGATAGCAAGTGAGAACTGGGAGTACTCGGTACCCAGCCCTACCACCAGTAATGCAATGGGTGATAATTGCTTACTTCCTTAGTCGCATCGTAGGACAACCCTTGGGAAAGAATGGGGTCATGATTGTATTCCTTGAAATGACAACCAGACATCTCTAAGAAAGTAGTTGTCACAACTGATGCAAAATCAATCGAATCGTAAATCGATGTTTTTGATTTTGTAGATCGAGCACTTATAGAGCGCCAGAAAGAGAGGCTTCAGCGACTTACGATAGCGTTGGCACAAGAAAAGGGGCGGTTGGCCCAGCTAACCAAAGAGACGAGAATATTATCGGGACCACCGCCTACGGCTTCGGCGACGCAGCGACTGAGAGATGATGTGGAACGATTGCGAAACCAATGTGGTACTCTCGCAAAGAGGCTTGAGATGAGTGGCAATGGTAAAGTGTTTTACCTTTTTGTTTATGCTTTTATTTCCAGTTTTCAGTATTCTTTTAATAGTTCATCTATCTGCAAATCTCGTACAAGTATGAATCACAGCTGCAAGTAGAGATAGTTTATATTTGTACAATAGGAATAGACATAGCAAGCCTCTTAATCTAAACTGGTACTGACGACGTTGAATAAGGTTCAGATTATCTTGAATCTTTAATGTATCAATCAATATTAAAATCAATATATTCCTGCCGTGATAGCCTAGCAATAAAACCAACGACTGCAACGACAGTGGTATCGAGCTCGATCCCCAGTCAAAGGTTCAGACATCGTACGGCACACACCTCTGACTTTTTGAAAATATGTGTATATTTGGTAACAATTTATCACTGATTATTTGTGAAAAAGGAAAAAGAGATTTTTAGTACGAGCGGGAAACGAACCCGCGTCTTTTCCAATCCGGGGAAGTGTCTAAGCCACTGAGCTATCGTACTGACCTATTCGGTCGTCCCAATTTCCTCATCACATTTGTCTTTACGATAAAAATCTCTTTTTCCTTATTCACAAATAATTTATACTTTTAAAAAGTAGCGGAGCATGTCATATGCTAAAATATATAGATCAAAAAAATTTATCACTGCTCGGTGAAGGAAAACATCGTAAGGAAACCTGCATGCCTGAGAGATTTTGTCGACGGCTTGTAAACTCTCTAACTCGAATTGGGCCAGCGTGGTGGACTATGGCCTAATGCCTCTCACATGATGCTCGGGCCACACTAATGGACGACGTCAATGCCCATCATTATCATAATTATTGCGTTAACGCGTTAAATTGGGTGGCCACACTTGAACGTTCAATTTCTTTGACGTACTCCCACTGGAATTATTGCCTAACGTTAAACAGTCAATGTGAATGCTGTTGTCGGATTCACACGATAGGTAAGTCGTGGCTACACCAATGTTAAACGTCCATCGTCGCGTTAATTAATAGCGTTTCCCGTTAGTTGGCCCGAACACGAGGTAGACCTGACCCTCACAAGTGGGTTGAAAAAAAAATTATTTTAGGGCCTTCCAAAATATTCGCAATGTGTTATTAACTTATTACTATCACTTTCAGAGCCTGACGACTCAGGGAATTTCTACAGTAACATCTACACCGGCCAACGACCGTCTTCCTCCTGGCAGTGCCATATGTGCACGTTCAGGAATCACCCACTCCTCGACAAATGCGAGGAGTGTGACATGCCGCGGATATTAGTAGGTACGTCTACGTCTCCCCTTAGGACTCAAGATTCCGGTTTTGGTTCCTTCCGAGACCGCAGTCGGCGAGGCGCAAACCTCGATGATCTTACGACTTCACTAACTCAGACTCAATCAGCCTAATCGATTGAGTTCATGACATGCACTAACATTGAGCGCGCAGGATGCGCAAAATAATTGAAGTTCCTTTGCCTTAAACAGTGCCTATAATGTTAAAAAAATAAACTATAAAGTGTTTGTGTATATATTATGTGTTCCAAAATCAAACTTGTACATTTGAAGTGTTGAACTTGAGGCTAATCAGAACAATGTGTTGTGCTTAAAACTTACCGGCATGTTAATGTTGGCATGAAAACGTTTATTAACAATGAAAATACCAACAAGGTGATGAGCTACGTGTTGGAATTTTCCGTTTTGTATTTTATACTAGGTATTTCGTAATTTGAAGAATTATATTTACACCATCTAAATTATGGCTATCGCAAAAAACCTATTGTTATCTTTTTACATTAAATTATTTTGCGTTAGACATAGTTTTTCAAATATGATCCTAGCATGTGTGTTCGTTTGTATTGTTATCCGACTGGATTAACTACAACTTATATTATTTGTAATATATAGATTTTTAAGAAAAAATATATGGTTACCCAGCGTTCTACTTAACAGTATAATTAAACTGATTTACTTATTGACAACAAATATATACATGATGCCTAAATATCGCGTGGGAAGTTTTGACACCGCTGTTGTGCAATAGATTCTAAATGTCTAGTTACTAAAGTGTTAGAGACGAATTTTCGACTTTATTACTTCATGGATTTTACACTCCCACTTCTGATGTTAAAATATAACCTAATCATACCATAAACTATTTTGATATTTTTATACATTTTTTAAGCATTTGGCATGCTTAGCCATATAAATTAACACAATAATTATGCGAAAATGTTATAAATCGAAAACAAGTCACGAGCAGGATTTAAACCTGCATCACCTGCATTCAGCAATGAATTTGAACCTGAATCGCCTGAAATAAGTTGACGGTGTTCCAGGAGCAGGTTCAAATCTTGCTCGTGACTTATTTTCGATTTCACATTTTCGCACTTTGTGTTAATACACGTACCTAGTTAATTTATATAGTTTGGTCTCTCTGAAATCACATGTTTAGTCCTGCTGGGCCTTTATATCTACTCCTGTCACGTGTTCTAGCTAGCTCAACAATTTTATAATTTATTCCATTTCAGAGTGAGTAAGTATATAAAACTTCACATTTTTGGCCAGCTTGCGCCTTTGTCAGATGCGTTAAATTTGTTTAATAATATTTTCTGCGAATAATATATTCGTACATACACCAAAAATCTAAAAACGGATTATATATCAATCACATTATCTTTCTAAACTTTTGATGTAGAGGGGTTCTGATATGTTCGATTTCATCTGTTATTTACATGGAGTGACTGCCCCTGATTTTTAATTAACTACGCTGATTTTTAATTTCGTAGACTAAAATGACAGCTACGACAATCGACCTTATTTTTTTAAATGTTGCAAGCACAAAGCAGTGTTGTGGTATGGCTCATCAAAAAACGCGAATGATTGACATGACCCTAACTTGCACACTAAAAATATAATAAATAAAAATCCTCGCTCCTTTCAGAGTAGACTATTTTACTGAAAACATACAAATTGTTTCTATTAATTTTCCACAACATAATTGAATAATCCCAGCGGATTCAATGTTCAATCCCTTGTTGTTCTATTTAAACAAAACACACCTACAACAGTCACGAGCATGATTATTTTCGATTTCACATTTTCATACTGTGTGTTTAATGTATAAGGCTAAGCATATCAAATGCTAAATATATATATACTACTCTGTCAAGAAAGTACCGGGAAAAGATCAATAAAACACAAAATGTTTGTTATTCATCCAAATTTATTTTATCACCTTCAAAGTATGTTCCTTCAGAAACGATATACTTACGCCAACCAATAATCCAATCATCAAAACATTTTTAAACGCTGTTTCCGGAATTGAGTTCAGTTCTCGCCGCGAATTCTCCTTTATGTCTTCTACCGTTTGAAAACGGGTGCCACAAGGTGGTAATTTGAGTTTAGGAAAAAGAAAGAAGTCGGCTGGAGCCATATCTGGTGAATATACTGGTTGCTCGATGGTATTTGTTGTGTTTGGAAAAATCCAAGAATTTTCTTTCCACAAATCTGGCCTTTTTCGTCGAATTTGCTCTCTTAAACGCCGCATAACGCCCAAATAATATTCTTTATTTACCGTTTGACCTTCTGGCAAGAATTCCGAGTGCACAACACCGCGATAGTCAAAGAAAACAGTCAACATGACTGACTATTGATCGACTTTGGCGTAGTTTTTTCGGTTTCGGTTCAGTTGGAAGTCGCCACTCCGAAGCTTGTTGACTAGTTTGCATGTCAAACTCGTAAACCCACGTCTTGTCACCAGTAACAATGCGTTTCATGAATGTTGGAATTGACTCGTTCTAGCATGTCCTCAGCGACCCTCATGCGATTGAGTTTTTGGAGAAAATTCAGGTCTTTTGGGACTAGCCGAGCGGAAACATGTTTCATACCCAAGTGATCATGCCACTCAAACTCCGCGCCAAAATGGATAACAGTTGTGCCAACAACAAAAAAAAATAAAAATTTGAATTTGGAACTATAAACAAATCATGCATTCCCAATACTTTCTTGACTGAATGTATAAATATCTAAATTAAAAAACACCTAATTAATTTCTAAGCTGGGGCAATTTCTAGATTATGTATTACTAATAACATCTGCTTTATCTTTGAAGTCCTTCTTCAAATTTGGTAGTTACGTTCATTACGACAACCGGTTCTGTCAAGGACGGTTTATTGAGGCAAATCAACCTTCTGAAAAGAGTTAAACATAATTATAATGTGTTAAATATAATGCTTTTAGGAAAACGCAAAATCTTAAATGTTTTGATGTTTATATACAAACCCGTCTGTAGTTTAGATAAACTTTAGGAAAACTTGAGTCATCCTATAGTACGTGCTTTGACTGCAGTTACATATGTTTTGTGTTCCGTTACCAAGGCCACCCGACTTTCTTTACGTGACTCATCTATTAAATAACACCCAGCTAGAAATGTTGTATCTTAATCAAAGTGAGGGGCTGTTTTATTGCGTACATACACTTGTGGCCAGAGCTATTGATAACGGATGTCCATCCGGCAGATTCCCCGATAAAAGTGCGAATACAACAGAGATGTGTCACGCTTAGCAAACTTTGTTTCCCACTTTCTACCAAAGTGAAGCTGTTATTCAAGCAATTCGTTTGTTACATTTGAATCTCTCTCGTAGAATGCACCCTAAGGCTGTCACTATCCCGAAAGGACTTGGCTCTTTCGCTACTCTTCTTGATGTTAGGCATTGGCTTAGTTGTGTCCATAGTATTGATAAAGTCTGTTACAAGTGTGTTAATCACTTCCTCAAGTGGGCGGCTAATCTTTTAGCATGAACCATAACTACCATCAATACTATGTGTCATCTGCTGGATCAATCAATCAGTCCACGAACAGAACCTAAATTGCAGCCGTATACTAGGGATGTACAAATTCTCAATTAAATTCATCTATCTCGATATGCGGTCCTTCAAGCTTAGTACAGTTACAAAACTGACAAAACACACTCAAGCAAATGACAATTTTTATAAACATGGCCGCATCCTCAATATATTATTTGGCCACAAAGGCCACTGTCGCGGTGATGCCCTTAGTTTTAGATTTTTATGGGTCTGATTTGATTACTGAAGTTACGCTGGCGAGCCGTTAACATTTTGTAAAATATTTGTATTTATTTAGTACGTAATAACAAAGAAATTATTAGGTATATGAGATATATATTTACTGTTTTAATTATTATTAGGCTGACTTAAACATCACTTGTTGTCTGGTCATTTATTGTTATGATAGTACATCACACGATCTCTATTTAAGACTACATTATTGCCTTGCCAAAAATATATCGTATACTATTTGTTTTATTAAACTATCGTATGGAAAAATAAAAATATTACTCTCGTTCAATTCTGTTTTGCTCAAAGTTCTTGCTCATTTTGACAGCTAATAATGAATTCAATAATAATAATATCTATTAAATCATATTAAATTCCAACAAATGTTTACATGCAATAAGTAAGTAGGTTTAAATTATGTACTTTCGAATTTAACTGATAGGCTAAGTTCGTTTTCCACTTCATTGACGATATTTTTATCATAGATGTTAGTAGTTGAGTCCCACTGCCAATCACGGCGGTATTCAAATAGTTTCCGCAAAACGTAAAGCATAAGAGTACATAAAAAAAGTATATCCTACTTTTGCGCAGAAGTGAGTAACGATATGACGCGATTTTTTTAGAGATTGTATAGCATAGACTGTAGTAGACAATCATTTTTTACCGCAGTAAACATGATCCCCGTGCTATAAATCCGGTACACAGTAATAATGTCTCATAAAGATTCGACAAGCTATTTTTATCAACATATAACAATAGTAAGTAGGTATGGACATACGAAGTGCTGCGACAGAAAGCTCAGGATAATAAATTATGCAAATTAATAATACAATAACAATGACTCAACCAAACACATGCTCACCTTTTATTCAATCTATACTCCATTTACTTTTCGACATTAGAAAAAAGCCTTGTAGTAACGGAGAAATTAAACAAAGTTGTCTGAAACATACAAACATTTTTTTTTTGTTGTTATGTTTCAGACAATTTTGTTCCATTGTCTTTAAGGAGATTATGTGCCCACGGTAGGATTGCCAACTTTTTTTGGAAAAAGTAATGCATAATATTTATCTAAGCAGAAAAAATAAAGTATTTGGAAGAAAAAAGTACTTGAAAAAAATATTCATTATTTATTTATTCACAGTTTTTATTGTCCTTAAATTTTTGGAAGATAGCTATCTTCACAATCCGAATTTAAATTTAAATGAACAAATAACTTATTTTTTAACTAAATTTATAGATGATGAAATAAAAAATAATATTCTTTACACAGGGTATCAGATTCATTTTTAATTTTATATTGCCATTTTGTTAATAGTTTTTTTCTGAAAATTCTTTATCGTTGTTAGTAGAATTCCTTTGTATCACTTCAATTTTATTGACTTGGAAATTAAGTCGTTAATATTCAATCTATCTTGTAAATATTTTAAATCGTGTATGCCTTCGCGTTCTTTTTCAGTTTAAAAGTATCGATAATAGTTCAGTTATTTAAATAATTGTTTCATTTTAAGCATCCCAGTAAAGATTGGAAATAGAGTATTTTTACATACTTTATTTTTATGCAAAAGTATAAAGTAGGTATATTTACCAAAAATAAAATAGGATACGTTATAAAGTATAGTTGGCAACCCTAGCTCACGGTCAAGTTCCTGATCTATCTTTGTCGCTATGTATTTTTCTCAGACTTGATATAAATGGAGTATAGTTCTAGAATATGTTTATTTTCAAATAAAGAACTTCCAAGTTCCAACATCACTTGTAATATTTCCAATTATTGTGATAGTAAATTTATGCCTTTAAAAAAAATATTTTGTATTTTTATGTTGTTTATGAATTTGAAATAATAATGTTGAATATGGAAAGAGAATTAGTGGCTCGATTAAATAAACATATCTTTATTATTGTGTAGGTTAATTGCAATTGTGATTCATTTTTATTGTATATCAGAGAATAAATGCAATGTTTATATTATGTGTTGATTTTTCTGTCATGCTATCTAACCCTATGCCTTATGCCTGTACTATTTTTCAGTTAAGTCTTTTAGTTTATTTAAAATTATCTGGTATAAATAGGTACGATAGACTGATGGCGGTTATTAATCTGGGGAAATAATTTAATAATTAGATTGTTTTGTCTGGGGAAATACAGGTCTTTTTACAATAATTATTATAAGTACACATAAAATAACCAAAAACACATTAAAAATATTTCCGTAGAAATGGGCTGATAAGTATTAATTTGAATAATATATTACATTTATGGGAACGTTCCAGTTTTGTTCTTATGGTACTAAAAAATTGTACAACCGTTAAAGTATGCTAAATGGCTACTGCTACTAGCTATGGTCACTGAGGTTTAACGGAATTATCATAAGTCCAACCGCTATTTAGTCTTGAATACAATAATGAGTCTCATTAAAGGGGATTTAAATAAGAAATAGGTACCTATCTATGTTCTATAAAAAAACTTACGCTATCATTTTGATTATTACGTTTTGTTTTGAACAGGTATTAATAATTCCCGTTTTTGTATCGAACATAATATTTTTCATAATTAAGGTAAGTTACGTTTTCATACTTATTAATCTCTTAACAAGAATGTTGTGTAGTGGAATGCAGTGTATATTTATTAGCTTTACAGAATACATACTTATACATATTTATTTATTTCTTAAATATTTTTTTTTTCTTAGTTCGCGCATCCGATGGAATAACAGTTCGCTTAATGCCAGGCCGACGAAGTAAGTATTCAATAAATCCAATATAATGTTTCCATCGAACAAAGGAAAAAATAGCTGACTAACGGATAGCATAGTAATTTAGATTTCAAACTTATAAAAAAAATATTGTGGATTCGATTCCCTCAGAGCTTATTTTTTTACCATCAACAATTTATTATAATAGTTATTCTGTGTACGTTTATTGTATGTAAAGTCGCCGCGACACTTTTTACATCCTAACGAACGAAAATTAAGAAACGGAGTTGGTTGTCTTTAAAAAAAATAAAAAGGAAGGTAGTCGGTCAATATTTTGAGTAGGTACCTACTCTAACAGGCAGTCTTATATTTGTCACTAAAAAACGATGGTAATGTGGCTTTTTTTTTGTTTTTGCAGAAATTACGCGCTCTTGGGTCTTATGAGAAGCGGTCGTCATTGTATGTTTGAGGCTTGATCGCGTCAAACTTTTTCAGAATAATTGCAAGATTCGGCGTAAAAAATCCTTAAAAACCTTTGTATATTTCTAAAAAAGTATGATGCGATCGACCCTTAAGTGCAGTAGTACAAACCAATCTGTGATATTCGCATTTGGTAATTAGAAAGTTTGATTTTACTGTTATAGTAAAAGTAATTTATTTTTTGATTTTAACACATTCCAAAACCCCCGTTATTGGATAACTAAGTTTTGTTCTTTCCTGTTCACATTGAGTGCTCTGTTGTACCAAATGCGGATAACTAGAAAGTTATTTACATTTACAAACACTGCTGCACTTAAGGTCGATAGGGAAGTATTAATTTTATATTTGCTATGTTAATCTAAAACACTTCTGAAACGCAAATGTAGATGGCGTTGTAAAATAAATTCAATTAATATAATCAATAATTTGTAATAGAGATCAACTACCAATTACATGTTTTATGTTCATAATAAACTGGAATTAGAGACATTATTGCAACATGAACTTTTGCCGCATTTATTGTGAGCCCGTCACTAATGTGATTTCATTATAAAAAAGTCTAGTTTGGAAACCTTAAACAATTTTATAGTAACAAAAAAAAACTATTCCACGAACAAACTTGTAGATAGGTGGCGCTTTTTAAACTTTCATTGCTAAAGGTAGGGTTGTCACGCATCATTAGCGCTTTATATTTTATTTTTTTATGTCTTTGCTCACAATGACATTGCAAATTTTTCTCATTATTATAAAATTATTGCGGTTACACCGATTGTATCCCAACTTAGAATCCCAAGCTTCCTGCATACGTATCTTTTTTGTTAGTACATAATACTATGATCTAGTGTTTCGATTGTTAAATAAGTGTATTTAAACGTGTAAGACCGCTCGCTTTTATACATATTTTCGCTTGTATCACGAGAACAAGCGAAAAGGTCATAATTCTAGTCGATGTGGTAAAAATGGGTACGTGAATTTGTTAGGCGCAACACTGGATTACACTAGTATTATGTATTCCTTAATTTAATTGCAAATTATAATCGATGACCACGCGATGAAGTTGATAATAGCGCCAATCTATTAATTGTACGATGTTTAGGTATGTCACAAGACTGTAACTTGTAGATTTAGGTCAACAAGGTTTTAATAAAGAGAAATTTGATTATTTTTGTCAGTTTCCGGTACTCGATGACGTAATGTGAAATAAAACTAATTTTACGGAATCCATAGCTTAATTATAAAATAGAAAAGCAGAATGATTACTTGCCCTTATTGTAAAATAAGTACATACCTATAAAATAGTCGTAAATTTACTTTTTACCTTTCTTTTTGTTACTTTTGAAGTTGTATTTTTTTTTGTTATACTCGATTCGATTGCAAAGCAGCTCTATTTTATATTTTCGAAAAAAATTAATAACATTTTTGTAATCTAGAAATGAAAACCTTTACCTATATCAAAGTTTGATTTAGGAAATACTTGAGATAAAGATGTTACTAATGCCCACATATAATATCAAAACTATAATTGATCTACTTCTAAATAATATCCAGCTTGTTAGATAATAAATATCAAGGAATTTATAAATGAAACAATCACTGTGATTTCTAGTCGATGCTCCGAACTTGTCATTATGTTTGTGTATGTATTAAGCAATAAGCATTTCTTTCTGTATTAAAATATATAAACTTGTGCTCATTTAATGTAAATAAATATATGCGTATGTACGAAAATGCTATAGTATGTATTTCTTTTCTGTTTGAATAAATATTAGGACTATTTATGTGCAAGTATTTGTAGCTTATGGACAATGGACAATAATAATCTACTGGGGATCCATGGGCAAAGCTGAGCGCAGATGGCGCTATCGGCGAGATGGCCATTGTCAGTGTAGTTTTGTTTGTTATTTTCGATTTCACATGTTCCACTTTGTGTTTAATGTATATGGCTAAGCATGTCAAATGCTAAAACTATCTAAAATATGTATAGTACCTACCTGGAAGATAAAAAAATTTAAATGAAAGACGCTGTGTGACCATAAAATTGTGCCTTTTTTTAAATTTTGGATCTTTGGGAAATAAATGTACACCGGGTGTTATTACATTTTGGTACAGCACACAAAGGCATATTACGAGAAAACAATTACATTTTAATTTACCAAATTACAGATTACAGATGTATGGAAATTACACTTTTCAATGGCCATGTCGATAATACGCCATCTGGCGTAAAATGATGGCAGTGAACATCCCCATTATAAAGCCCACTGCATTATGCCATGCCATGTGCATCCCATAAAGGCATTCAGCCAGACATTTCTGTTTTAGAGTTGTTTAGACAACAATTCATTATTTATACAAATAAATAAAATTAAAGTGTCTGTGTGTAATGTGTAAATAACAGCGGTTTACTAAATACATAAAATATGTTATATGTATGCACGTTTTACACAATACCATTTATTTAGTCTGTCTCTTTGTTTCGACTAATCTCCGAAACAGCTGGACCGTTAGAAATGCTTAGAAAACAATTTTTATTGACGGGCCTCGTGGCGTTGTCGGTAGTGTAACCGACTTCCGTGCATGAGGTCGTGGGTTCGATTCCCACTCGGAACAATTATTTATGTGATAAACAGATATTTGTACAGCGTCTGGGTGTGCAGCTTGGCTGTGCCCCTGGTGTTGCAAAAGTCCAAGAGCGGCGGTTACCACTTACCATCAAGTGGGCCCTTTATTCTACCGTTGGCAATAAAAAAAATAGCTTGGCCTAAAACAGGGATGGTTTAAATGCAAAAAAAACAGGAGAAAGCCCATAAAAACGTTAAAAATATCTGTTTTGGTAATTTTGTATGGGAATCACCTCCTTGGATTATGGACCTACTTTCTTGGCTAACAGACTACAAAATGACAGCTACCTTAGACGGTGCAGGTTTTCTGGTTATACATACTCTTTGATGCAGGTTGATTAGGATTGATAATAATTACTGATAAAATAAATTGTAGGTGATACGAGTTCACCGAGTCATCTAGTAATAAATATAAAATATCAACCTACTGTAGCATAAATTTATTTGTGAATGAGGAAGAAGAGATTTTTAGTACGAGCGGGAAACGAACCCACGTCCCTTCCAATCCGTGGGAGTGCTCTAAGCCACTGAGCTACCGTACCGACCTTACGGTCATCCCAATTTCCTCATCACGTTTGTCTTTACGACCAACGCCATCTATCGGAATACATTTGCATGCATTAATTCAATGTAGTAAGTTTATTTTTGCAATTAAAAATTTATACTATTAAAGGGTGCGATTTTTTAAACATTTTTGATCTATATTTTTTTAGCACTTAACATGCTCAGCTACTTTTAAAGGAAAAAGAGATTTTTAGTACGAGCGGGAAACAAACGAAAACGAAAATCTCTTTTTGCTCATTCACAAATAAATTTGTACTTTAAAAGTAGCTGAGCATGTCAAATGCTAAAAAAATATAGATCAAAAATGTTTACTGTAGCATTTCAAGAATCAGAAGTAAGTTTCATTATACAAGTTAGCGCCATCTTTGTGACCTATTAAGAAGCGCCTTAGTCCAGACTCCTAAATTTGTTTTTAGTGTGACGATTTTATGGACATATAAAACCATGCCAAACTTGTAATTACACGCGTTCACGCACACAAATACAAACAAAACCATGCCAAAACAAAGTGTCATAAACCACGAGTGTTACCAGAGTATGATTTAAAATTACCCCAAATGACTCAACGATTTCGTACGTACGTTACGTAGGTACATGAATACGTCGTCAGTGTCATAAATATTCCCTATATGATTTGCTGTAAACTTATTTTATACTTTTACTTCCTTTATGTGTTCTAAACATAAAACTTAAAAATTTACCCAAATTATAGAGATTAGTTCTTTCCGGTGACAACACACACACACACACATCTTTAATAAAGTGGCTTCACTTTTTAGTTGACAATGCGGTGTCTTTATTTTTTAGTTATTCTGAGATCTGTGCATGCCACTGTTATGCTATACACAGTAAAAACCTTACACAGTACAGCTGAATACTGAAAGAATAATATTAATTAAGGAGTAGGCTAGAAAGTTATCTAAAAAGCATTCTGTTCACCAAAAGAGACTTCTTAACATGTTCGTCTGTTTGATCATCTAAACATTCTTGATGAAATAAGGCTTTATAGACACTCCGTAATTACGAGTATACATCAAAGTACAATTGTCTAATTGTACTAATACAGATTGTCTAGTTTTAGTGTATGTTGCAATTACTTCCAAACAACTTTACCAATAATTTTTGGATGTGGGTCTCATTCACATAGGGCAGTAGGTACTAGAGGATATTTATATGCCATGTTGGGTTTAGGATTGCCTTTATTTCAAGTTTTTCATTTCTTGCATTGATATTATATTCATAAATTTAATGTACATCCACAATTGACTTTTACAACACCATGGAAATAAATAGTGTGGCCTGACCACACTATTTATTACTTAGAATATATATACTAAGTTTATGGTCACAACATGTATTCTTAGCACCACAATGAATATAGAAAAGCCAAAAACAATACCTATATATATTATTGTGATATGAAAACAATTGCTAGTCGCTCACATAGGACGTA
Organism: Leucoma salicis; assembly: GCA_948253155.1. Lineage (NCBI taxonomy): Eukaryota > Metazoa > Arthropoda > Insecta > Lepidoptera > Erebidae > Leucoma > Leucoma salicis. The sequence continues at coordinate 5,414,368 of OX411819.1, read as the reverse complement.
TTTAGTCTGAGCTCACATATGAAGTTCTTAACTGACAACCAAAACATTATATTAAAATCATTATAAATAGTGTCTCACACAGCGGAGAACAATTAAATCGCTTGCACATATAGTTCTACTATTAAAATTAGGAAGTATTTAGCGCTTTTGAAAGTTATCTTACATACTGTAAAGTATATGTATATGACATATAACAAATTTTTATTTAATTGGCACTATCAAAATAAAATTGTTATTGAAAATTGTTCAATTTATTTGTTTTACTTCACAATGGTGACTAATGCAGATAAACACCCATTGCTATATCCTGATAAAAATAATTAGATTGAACTATAATGCAAAATCTGAACAGTTTCATATTTGAGAAAAATTCTGAATGGGTGCCTATGCCAAGGTAATAATGAATTTCACCTGTGGTAAGTGTATCTGCAAAACATTACAAATGTTTCAATAGTGCCACCTGTTGGTAAGTGCTAACCAATCAAAACATTTGTAAACATTTAATTACAACTGTTTCAACTGGTTAGCACTTACCAACAGGTAGCTCTAATGATGGTTTGAAAATAAAAATTTACTTTTTATTACCACTGAATACTATAATCACACAATTGCAAATATTATGTACTTATACTGCAGAAGTATTAAAACAATATTATTCAGGTTGAAATTCAAAGTTCTAAAATGTATTTCAAAAACTATATGTTTGTTAATAAATTTCACACATCCATTTTAATATGGATGCACTATATAACGATGGGTGCACCATATAATATCTATGTTAGTTGCAATAATTACATCTAATTACACAAATATTAATTTAGTCTACTTCTGTACAGTTCCTTTCTTATTAATTTAATACAAAATAGTTCTTATATAGCAGTACCACGTTCCAAATTCTGCTTAATTTCAGCCGTATGTTCTCCATAGAACCTCTCGAGTTTTTTATTAAACTTAGCATTCCTTTCATTTATGTAGTCTATATCAGCATCATCATTGTGAATTCGTCTCCTCGAGTATTTTGCTCTCTTAGCAATTTGTCCTTCTAAATCATCTACCATTTTGTCTACAGCTTGCTTGCGATCTTCATGCATTCCATGAATAATAACATTTGGACCCCCGTAGAATGCATCTCCATACTTTTGTTTCTGTTTCTCATACTGTTCCATATCTGTCGCAGGCATGTTTTTGACCAATCTATTATATTGTCTTATAGTAGCTTGTTCATAAGTTGAAAACCCTTGATCCGGGTTCTTTTTTTTCCTCTTACGTTCTAAACGCTCGGCCTCAACAGCTGAAATGTTAAGGAGTTTGACTCTGTCATAATCTTTACCTGATTTCTCAGTTTCATCACGCTTTTTCTGATCATCCAGTAACCATTCCGCTTGGCGACGTTTCGCTTCGTAGTTTGGGGGCAATTTGTTCCTGGCCTCTTCTGCAACAACCTCCTGATGGTTATGACTCCTTGCTTCATTCCTAGCTGAGTGTAAAGTGCGGAGCCTTTTCATGCGTTCAGCTTGTTTCTCTGCAAATGTCATCTCTTTCGGTGCTGATGTTGCCTCTATATCTACTGCACTCATTTTGTTAGATTACAGAACTGCTATTTAATGGAAAATCGTATTATAGTTAGTAGTACTATCGACTCTATACAAGACAAACTCAAAGAAGTGCGTGTTTTCCTTACTTTTACTATAATATAATAATACAGTCAAATCCTTTGATAGTCAAGTCAACACTCAACAGTAACACTCTTCAGTATATACTTTTTGAGTAACACTAAACGTAGTGTTATATGCTCTTTTAAGCAACACTTGTCTTATCTTATCTTATCTTCTTGTTTAATGGCTCTTGTTGTGGCAGTGTGAGCACAATTTCGCCAATATCGAGTATTAATTTAAGGTAGACCGTCAAACGAAGGAAATTTGTTCGGTGAAAGAGAAATAAACGGTGAAAAATGAGTCCAACACGACGGATTACCATGAGATATACACTGAAACAAAAAATACAACTCTAACTACATGACATAAAACTACTTATAGGAATACAATATAAACAAAACCAAAACTATTTTTTTTTTTATAACTAAATACCCTTTACCTCTATAATATGTACATACATTTACAATTTAATCTTATTAACTTTTATGAATTTACAAAGTGTTTTAATAAATGGAGTAAATGCAAGAGACAAAAGAAGTTTAAAAGATGTAGGACGAGAGATTTCAGTTGGTAAAATATTATATAAAGAACAGTTTAATTTAGGGCAACAAAAGAATATATGGTTTATATTTCCTTGAGCCAGACCACATTCGCAAATGGAATTATCTCTAATCCTAAGTTTAGCAAGGAATACCGGAGTGCAAGAATGGTTTAAACGTAACCGACAGATGGTAGAGGTGGTAGCCTTATCAGCCTTTTTGAATTTGGAAAACCAAGGTTTGTGGGGAATCTCAGGTTGAATATCACCATAAAATTTCCCTTTAACGTTTTTAGAAATATGCCATTGTTCAGTCCAATCCTGAAATAGGACTGATTTCAGGGAGGCACAGATGTCATATGAATATACATGAAAATGATCAAGGGAACCTACAACTGCTGCAGACTTGGCACACCAATCAGCTGACTCATTACCTAGGATGCCCATATGACCAGGAATCCAAGCCAAAATAATATTAATACCAAGTTTATGACATTGGAACAATTCATCTTTTATTTGAAAAATAATTGGAAATTTTGATTTAGACCTGAAAGGATTAGATAATATTGTTTGTAGACAACTTTTAGAATCTGAAAATATTAATGAATTATTTAAATTATGTGATTTCACAAATTTAATTGCTTCTAAAATTGCTATTGACTCTCCAGTAAATACTGATGAAGCAGATGGACATTTGTACTTTAGCATGATTCTTGTGAAAGGTATCCAAACTGCTACACCTACTGCATTATCTGAAGATTTAGATGCATCAGTGTACAAAGTGTACCAGTTCTCAAATTCACTTTGAATTTTTTGTTGGAAAACCTTATTGGCCTCAATTGTATCTTTATCAATGCCAAAATTCAAAATAATGTTGGGCTGGAAAATCAATGTATCATAATCAAGAGAATATAATGGTAGACTGGGATTTTGATAAACTGGATTGGCAAGATTGTTAGATAAACAATAACTGCGGAGAATACAAGGGAAAAGGTGAGATGATTGTGTGTTATGAGAGTTATAAAGTTCAGACAACTGTCTCAATTTAGGGATAAGGGGATGATCAGACCATTGAGTTAATTTAAAAAAAAATCTGTTGGCAAGGTATTGCCTACGTAGTGAAAGAGGAGGTTCAACACACTCTACTTGCATCGCATTAATAGGTGAAGACTTCATAGCCCCTAATATTATACGTAAACATTTAGCTTGAATTTTGTCAAGTCTCTTAAGAACGGATTTATTACAAGGGTCTAAGATAAAAGAGGCATAATCCATATGGCTACGGATTATGGCATTATATAATAATTTCTGAGTAAAAGGATGAGCACCCCACCATACCCCAGAAAGAGAACGGAGGATATTAATGTTCTTTTCACATTTCTGTATAACATAATCAAAATGAGAAATACCAGATAATTTTGAATCAAGCCATAATCCTAAAAATTTTACTTTGGTCTCTTGAGGTATCACATTCTCATTAACTCTAACTGTGATATTAGGAATAATCCGTTTTTTAGTAAATATCACTACTTTACTTTTAGAAGCTGATATAGAGAGACCATGCTCTAGGAGCCAGTCAGATAAGTACCTTAGAGCAGAGTTTAATTGGATTTCTGCTTCTTCTATAGATTTAACTGAAGTATAAAGAGCTATATCGTCCGCATATTGCAAAATTTGACAAAAAGATAGTACTGTAGACTCTAAATCACTGGTGTAAATACTATATAATAAAGGACTTAATACAGAACCTTGCGGTAAACCTTTCCAAACATATCTAGGTGGAAGGAAAGAATTTTGATGTTTGATTGAAATGGATCTTTCCATAAAAAGATTACATATAAAACGTGTCAACTTTGTGGGAATATCCAAATGTAGGAGTTTATTTTTAAGCACAGGCAATAATACATTATCATATGCTGATGCAATGTCAATAAAAACTCCAACTAAATACTGTTTTTTTAAAAATGATATATGAATATCAGTAGATAGTATACTAAGACTATCTACTGTACTCATACCTTTCCTAAATCCAAATTGTGATTTTGCTAATAATTTTTTGTTTTCTACCAACCATTCTAAACGATGCTTGACCATATGTTCAGAGATTTTGGATAATACAGAAGAAAGGGCTATGGGTCTGTAACTATTAAAATCTGATGCATTGCATCCAGGTTTGAGCAGGGGGATAACAATTTGATTTTTCATGTCCCGAGGAATTATACCATTTTCAAAACAGATGTTAATGAGGTCTAGATAATATTTCTTTGTATTTGGGGAAGCATTTTTTAAAAAAGAATAGGGAATTCCATCCATCCCGGGTGAGGAGTCTATTAAACCCTCTAAAGCGAGACTGAGCTCGGAAAAAGAAAAAGGTGATTCAAAATAATTAAAAGAGGGAAGGGAACATGGAAAAGAGGGAAATACATTTAAATTTGGAACAAAAGGAGGCGCCAACTTATCTGCAAATGCCTCGAGCCATACGGAGGGATCATTGGAAGAGATATTGTTATTTTTAAAGGATCCTCTAAATTTTTTAATATGATCCCATACTAAAGATGATGGAGTTTTCGGAGACAATTGTTCACAAAAATGTATCCAACCTTGTTTCTTTTTCTTTTTTAGAAGTCTAGAAGTTTGTGCAGCAATTTTTTTATATTCCAAAAAATTTTCTGTTGTCATATTCAAATTGTAACGTCTTTCAGCTGCTTTCCTATTCTTAACAACTTGCGAACATTCAGGATCCCACCATGGAGGGGAAATTTTGAATTTAGATTTTTTTTTCGACTGAAAAGTCTGATCAGCACTTGAAGTAATTGAATAAACAAATTTAGAATAAATATCAACAATATTACTGGAAGATACTGGAGGAAGGGATACTACTTTACTGTCAAGTGAAGATGCATAAGATGACCAGTCTGCATTTTTTAAACGGTATTTAAAAGAAGGATTAAAATCAAAAATTGGAGTAGATCTATTACAGATGTTGATAAGGATAGGAAAGTGGTCACTACCATAAGTGTGATCCAAGACGTTCCAAGACAGAGTGGAAGCAAGAGAAGGGCTACATGCGGTAAGATCCACTACACTTTAGAGGGTTTTGAGATGGAAATACCCTCCGAGTAGGAGACCCGTTATTAATAATACATAAATCAGCTTCATCAAAAATTTCTAGTAACAGACGTGCAAAAGAATCGTCATGGCTAGAACCCCATGAGGTGTGATGAGCGTTAAAATCACCCATCAAAATAACAGGAGGAGGAACAGATGATATTATGTACAAAATGTCTGAAATTAAGGATGAATGAGGGTGAGGGATGTATAATGATATAAATGAGATGTTAAAAATATTTACAGCGACAACATTAATGTCAGGAGAAACAGAAGGAAGATGAATTTGTGAGAAGGGAAGGTAACGCCTTACAAGTAAGGCGCTACCGGCATAGCCATCTGCCCTATCATCCCGAAGACAGGAGTAACCTGAAACCCCAAAATGGGAATTAGGAACTAACCATGTCTCCGAGATGGCAATGACAGATGGTTGAAATTTACTAATTAAAAAAAGAAGCTCATGCTTCTTATGTCTGATGCTTTTTATGTTCCATTGCAGGATGGGAACTTGATGCATTATTGGAAGTTAGGGAAATGATTTGGGAAAGTTTTTGGGCAACGTGGGACGGTAAGTTTGATTTAGAATTTAATAAATTAATGATCATTGTAAGAAGTATTTCCAGGACACTATCATCCTGAGAAAGTGGTGATGAATTGGAATAAGATGAAGAAGAAAAAGCACAACCATTGGACATAGACGAAGATGGATTTGAAATGATTGCCTGATGAGCGGATTTATCATATGTCTTGCCCAATGGAGCATGAGTATGTGGAGAAGAAAAAACAGTTTTCCTGTATGAAATGTTAGAAGGGGAATTTTTGGACTGTTTAGCTAGATGGGATGAATTAATATGATGAGATGAATTAATGAGATGAGGTGAATTATTAAATTCACCACCTTGAGCAATTTCATTAAAAGGCTTAAGTGATTTAGGATGACGGCGAGATGCTTCATGATATGATATGTTTTCGTTAGTCATTAAGAGTTTTATAGACTTCTGTCTACCCTGCTCCGGACAATCCTTGCTGTTAGCAAAATGGATTCCAGAACAATGCAGACAAGAAGCATCAGTCTCGGTAACATTGCAAGATTCACCTGCATGGGGTTGAGCACAACGAAAGCATCTGGGTTTTGATCGACATTGGTTCTTGACGTGACCAAACCTGCAGCAATTGTAGCACTGAATAGTGGGAAATTGATATGGTTCAACCAAAAGGGAAGTATAAAAGCTAAATATTTTGCTGGGTAGTAATTGACCCTGAAATGTCAGTACGACTGTTTGAGTAGGTGTCCATGTTATGTTACCACTATCATTATTTTTCCTATTAAGTCGCCGAGCTTTCAATATTGGACCACATCCATTAGGAAGCACCACAGAGTTGACAAACTCATCCATTGACAAGTCTGTAGGAACTTGTCTAACAATGCCCATTTTGGTAATATTATAAATCGGAACAGTAGCAGAGAATTTTGAAATTTCTAAAATTGGGTTATCTAAAAATTTGTTGGCATCCAAGGCAGTTTCGAATTCAATAGAAACTTTATTTCTACCAATTTGTTTAACACCATCCATGCTAATGTTTTGAATTTTGTTACGAGATAAAAATTGACCGAATTTAATGGGTTTTATTGTAGTTCCCGCAACGGGGTCAGGCTCAGAGCGCGAAATATGAACTATAAAGGGGCCCTTATCAAAACTAGTGTAAGCTTTAACACCTACAGCTAATCTTGGATGTATATATAAATGTTGGATTGAGGCTACCGTAATTTCTTTTCCTATAAGAGGTTTTTTGGCATTTGAGGTGTTTATAACCTCATCCTCCTGGTGTCGACGTCTAAGATTCGCAACCTTAGATTGCGGAATACTAGGCGAAGTCGCATCACTATGGATATCTGGAGGATCTGGAGGATCGGGAGGATCAGGCTCCATAGGGTCCAACCATACATCCTTACTCATCTTTTAGTTCAATTTTCCACGAAAAAACAAATGAATAATAAAGAAAAAAATGACAGTCAAACCTATTCTAGAAGCATGAAAATACAACTTACCGAGTTTATTTTACAACTTACTTTAAATATTTACACACTAATTATTAATTACATCAAGCTAATTTACTTTAAATGAGAATTTTGATATTTTTAACACAAAATATTTAAAAAATTTGAAACAAAATTCTCTAACACGTGTGACAGCTACCTCCTCGTCGGAATCGTCTTTACCTCAAAAATAATTAAAAATGTGAAATCGAAAATAACAGTCAGGAGCAGGATATTTCAGTCAGCAACACTTGTACACGAACATAATGATGAACACATCACAACAAAGAGAATATAAATATATACAAAGAGTATATAGAAGAGTCGGAACTTCCCAGAACTTCTTTACTTTGTAGTCTACGTTTACTCCACAGACTACTATACTACTGCTTTACTCTTTGTTGTAGTCTATCGGTCGGTCTAATGCTCGTCTAATGAATGAATGGGCGCCCTAGCTTTTATGTTGCTAAAAGAAAAAACTCACATTCATTCCGCACAGTGCTGCCAGGTCAGATTTGTAATTTTACATTGTTCAGCATATAAAAATACATTAGTTTGGTATAAAAATACAATAAATAGCCATCTTAAATACAGCGCTTTTAGAGTCCATCAGCCCTTCGACGTCCACTGCTGGACATAGGCCTCCCCAATTGGGGGTATACTGCCGTAATCGCCACGCTTGGCAGGCGGGTTGGCGATCGCAGTAGATGTTGTTGATACTCGAGGGAGTGCTGCTGCCCACTTCCCCCGGTATTCCCTCAGTCGGCTCTTACGACTCCCATGGGTGGAGAGGGGTGGGTCAATTCTAAAACCGGCCCCACACGGCTAAGGCCAGGCTTTTAGAGTAGGTAAATTTAAATACATATTAAAAGAAAAAGTAAGTTAATTACTATCTGTGTCACTTGAAGAAGGATAAATTATGTTGCTCTTGATTGTATTTGTAATAAAGCGACTTATTTTTTGTTTATTGCGCTAAATTTCCCATCGCACTGTGTTGAAATTGGTAGACTAGCAAATTTAGCTATACTGGCTATTAAACATGAAATGCATTTTGATATTGACGACTTCGTAAGAGATTTTGATTTGAAAAAAAAAACATCAAGAGTATTTCATTTTCAATTTATTTTTTTAAACTAATAGTGACAGAAGAAATTAATAATGCTAGGCACCCTGTACAAAAGTATTTTATTGCATCAAATTTAATCTCGTGCTGTTAATTAAGAGACCACCACTAAAAGCGGCAACTTTTCAATGAACGATTTCCTAATTTATAATGCAAATAATATAATAAAAAGTGGTTCCAAAATTACTGCAAGTATTTTACAAGTCAAGTTGAGTTTTAGATTCTATAAATTTGATCTGATTTAAGAGAAAAAGCCTTGCCGTGTGGGACCGGCTTTAGAATTGTCCCACCCCTCTCTACCCATGGGAGTCGTAAGAGCCGACTGAGGGAATACCGGGCGAGTGGGCAGCAGCACTCCTTCGAGCATTAACAACATCCACTGCGATTGCCAACCCGCCTGCCAAGCGTGGCGATTACGGCACTATCCCCCATTCTTGGGGAGGCCTATGTCCAGCAATGGACGTTAAAAGGCTGACGGATGGATGGATGGAAGAGCAAAAGAAATGAAATGTCTTGTAAACATCAACATAAATAATGATCTATGAGTCTATTTATTAAAAACGGTAGTCACGTCAACACCATTCAATGGAAATAAACGGACCTGTAGACTTCCCGATTTATAGCTAATATATATATAAGTTAGCTGCTCTAGAGCATATTGCTTTACTTTTTACACAGACATATCATATGTAAATTTTTAGATTTTAAATTTAAAATTAATTAAAGTGTTTTTCTTACACTGTATATTTGTAATACAGTAAAATTACAGTGAATCTACTGTAATTACAGTGCACCTGGCAACACTGATTCAACATGTCAAACTACAATTTATTTGACACTTGACAGAAGGGATATACTTTGTAGTGCTGTCCTTTGTAGAATATATTATCGATATCGATACTTTTGGCCGTGTGGGGCCGATTTTAGAATTCTCCCACCCCTCTCTACCCAAGGGAGTCGTAAGAGCCGACTGAGGGAATACCTGGGGAGTTGGCAGCAGCACTCCCTCGAGTATTAACAACATCCACTGTGATCGCCAACCCGCCCGCCAAGCGTGGCGATTACGGCATTATCCCCCATGACGGGACCGCCCGTTGTGGCGTTCTCTCGGGGAGGCCTATATCCAGCAGTGGATGTTGAAAGGCTGATGATGGATGGATGGATCGACACTTTTAAAAATCTTATCCATAGATTTAAAAAATAGCGTTTTTATTGGTTAATTTCCTTTTGGCTTTATATATTAATAAAAAACAATGTTGATTGGGATTGCTTTAATCTTTAAAATCTCAAATACATTAAATATCAAACATATAAAACGATTGTTTCTCAAGCAGCACTGTAATTATAAGTGACTCAGAAAATTATACTGTTTTTGAATATGAGTTATCAGGCCAGAAAATATTTGTTGTGAATTCCTTGAAACATAAAAGCCAAAGCATGGTTTGCTGTTATCAGATCTCCTCCAGATCACGCTCATTACCTCAATACCAAGGTCTTGGAATCCATCTACTCTATCAATAGTAAAAGTAGCCTCTTTTTAGGGCCATTTCGTCAAATAAAATAACACCTAAAGTACCACCTGCTCACAGAAAATTAGCTTGAAACAATGGTAGGTACTTCTACTGTTGTGTTTCTTATGAGTAAGAGAGCTGGAGGCCCGACCTTCCTCTTATTTTCTTCTTATTATCCTTCCTTTCTATGAAAAGATAAAAAAATAAATTAATGCAAATGAATTTACTATTAATTTGCTTTATTTTAAACACAAAGTGAAAAATGTGAAATCGAAAATAACAGTCACGAGCAGGATTCGAACCTGCACCTTCTGGATACCGTCCAGATGCTTTGCCAATTCAGCCATCGTGACCCTTGCTCCTGACTGCTAATTTCGATAACACATTCATACTTAACGTCTTTGGGTGACACCTGCACCATCTGTCGGAAGTATTTTCATACATTATACCGACCAGGTAAACTTAATTTCACAATTAAGATTTTATCTAATAATGGCGCAAACCCTATAAATATTTAGATATTTTTATATATATTTTTAGCATTTGACATGCTTAGCAACATACATTAAACACAAAGTGAAAAAAGTGAAATCGAAAATAACAGTCACGAGCAGGATTCGAACCTGCATCTCCTGGATACCGTCCAGATGCTTTGCCAATTCAGCCATCGTAACCCTTGCTCTTGACTGCTAATTTCGATAACACATTCATACTTAACGTCTTTGGGTGACGCCTGCACCATCTGTCGGAAGTATTTTCATACATTATACTGACCAGGTAAACTTAATTTCACAATTAAGATTTTACCTAATAATGGCGCAAACCCTATAAATATTTAGATATTTTTATATATATTATTAGCATTTGATAAGCTTAGCAACATACATTTAATAATGTAATGTATGATGCTAGATTAACAAAACAATCGAATGAGATCATAATGTTTTCATATCTAAGTATTTAGGTATTTTTTTTTATATTCAATAAAAAGTAAGTATACGAGCGATTTCAGTGAATAAGCTTTAATCTAGATTTAGAAGAGTCCACATCTTACGATCTATGATTTATATAATTATCAATTACAATAGTTAAATTATAATCGAATATTTTTCGATTAATGCAAACTGTAAAAGACGCATATGCCTTGCGACACAAAAATGGCTACTACGCAGCGTCTTGCAGCCAACTTCAGAGACAAATTGTGACTACTGTAGGTATATAGTAAAAGAAAAAGATGTTTGTTTACTTTTTAATGTCTAACATCCCATAAACTGAGTAGTTTTTTTTATAATGTTGTCTTTTACTTTGAGAGGTTCTTGTAATTCCCTCTAATTTTGAAATGTGGTGAAATCAAATTGTTAAATATTTTTCCACTATATTTTTAATTAGGCTTATTATATGTTCTGTTCCGGCGAATGTGTATGGACACAGGTAAAGGGGCATGTCGCAAGAAATTACAAAAGTTTTAAAATGGCCGAAATTAAATAATTATTTACTGACGGGCTAAAGTTGTTGACACTGCAATGGTAGTTGAGATATATCGAGTATGTTATAAACTAACGAAATAAAATGATGCTACTGGTTCACCTTATTGATTGTAACAAAAAGATTCTTAGTCAATGTTACAGACTCAGATTCTCAAATAATAATTCAGAAATAAATAGTGATTAAAAAAATTATCTTTTATTATTTTCCATTTTGACTAAAATGTTAATAAGCAGACAAATAGACATGTACGGTGGGCATCTACCACCTTGTTTTATGTCGCTTTCGTTAAATGCGATTTTCTTATGGATATAAATAACACTCGCAAATGCAATTTTATTACGTTAAAACATATTACAATAGGTATGATTACTTTAATTTAGATTTTGTAAATGCCACTACAATAATAAATTCATGCTACTTATACTACTGACCAACGCAAATTCAAATTAATAAACCACCAGAAAATTTATTATAGTAAAAAAAATATGAATCATTTGTTTTCGATAACGCAAACTACAACAACACTATTAAGGATACGTGGCAATCAAATATCATTTTACTCAACAAAATAAAAAATCAGAGTACAAAAAAGTAATAATTATAGAACTATAAAACTCCCATATTTCGGGTAATTTGCACTAGTGAATATTAGCAATACTGAATTATTTTGTTCTAGTGAATAATTATTAATTTTAATGTATAAAATAGGGAACTAAGTGATTAAATTATTCGTTTACCTATGAAATGTGACCTCTGATTTTTTTTCTTTCGGTCACTACGGTTTTTACACCATTTCACCATACAAGACATGCTGTATTTTAATATTTTTTTGCAGCGTAGACGTACTGACTGTGATAACGTTTACTCGGGCAATGGCTGACTAACGTGTGAATGTGTGCGTGTAGGCATGTACGTACAGCGAACTGGCCGACTCTGAGCAACACAAAGTTGTGTTAGCGAGACTATGTCCGAATATTTTTACATGTCAATGTATAAACCCTATAAAATGGAATGTTCTCTAAAATGTAGCATTATAACACTCCATAAAGCGTTACTCAACTTAGTTGCGTAATTGTCGATAAAAAATAGAGAGATCAAGTGGTGTGATGAAGAGCACCGTGCTCGGTTAGTTATTGATGTCCACTTAGCATGATACGCAATACCAATGTTAAGACACTGTCAGTTGACATCAATGTTCGGTGTACAACTGAAGCCCAGTTGGTCACTGTCATTGTCTTCAAAGATACGCAATAGCCCTGCTGAAAAGTATGAAGGGAAGTACATTGATTTTTTTTTACTGTTCTGTTTTATCGTAATAAATTAATAAACGCGATGTAATATTCTTATAAAGTATGTTGTCTATCCGACGCACGAATTCAACGATAAGGTAGAGCTGTGAGTCTCCGAGTTTGCTTTATTCGCGTCTACCTGCCGTAACAAACGCACTAAGCATAGTAAAAAGCATGCTTTAAAAGCACGTAAAATAACATGCTTAAAAAATAAAGCATATCACATTAAGCAAGTTATTGCCAAATAGCAACCACAGAATAGTTAGAGATACTACGCATAGCAACGTTGAACACGGAATTCCTTGGTATTAAAATAGCAGCGAGTCTATATTATACTTAGTCTATTTCTGGCGCAGACTTTTTCATCACCATGTAAAATAGGTACGTCAGTGGACTTCATTATTTCGAAATGAAGAAAATTTCACTATACAATTTATTCTTTTCAAGTATTATTATTTTATTTTGTTCTTACGCTAAAGACCACGATCCCAACAGCGGTTATTTAGAAATGAATCATCAATAGAATACTTTGTTTGCGTATCACTATGGCAGTATGAAGTTAGCAAACTATTGCAGTAAAACGTAATTTTCATTACTGCGTTTTGACATTATTTTTATTGAACCAAACCAAACTGAAGTTAGGCAGTTTATCTGTATTTTGTAACGGTGTTGGTTGTGTGGAACAGTGTAGTAAAATATTTTTCCTGCCAATTTCAGTGTTATCGAATTTACGATGTCGGATGAAATCGCAGAAAATGGAACAGCAAATGGAGATGTCCCGGAGATCGAGCTGATCATAAAGGTAACTAGGATATTACACGCACAAATAACTAACTGCTTACATCGTTCAACAAGACACGCGTTACTGCGATTGGCCTTCGTAGATAATAAGAATATCGTGAATAGGTAAACGTGAGAAACGCTGCTGTATGCGGCAAAACCCAGGCAAAAATAATTTATGAACGATTTAATTTGTCGGCAAGATTGTATCATCCAATGCAGTTGTAAATTCTGTGATATTGTCTTGCTCAGTTCCGTCTCCATGAAAGTAAGTATATTATTTCTACGTTTATGCGCATTATTTGGGTCACAACGTCTCTGTTATGTTTAATTTATAGTCTTTTGTGTTTGGCGCGCATACCTACCATTATATTTTACTGCATTAGATGTTATATTTTAGGTTTTTATTTAGACAGTCTTAGTCGTATTAGAGATCTGCAAAGCTACACTTCAAATTATAAATAGTATGTATATGTCTGGTATAATTACATAGTTTCTTAGTTCTCTATAAAAATAGCTTGTTTCACGTACTATTTCGAGACACAATGCTACCAAATATATAATGTAAATATGATTTCTATAGTAATACTACTATTATATCCCAGATATTAGTAAAAACAGCTCATGTTACAATTAATAAAATGATGACTTTAAACCTATGACCTACTTTATGTATATTTATGACTATAATATGGTATTGTGCATCTCTATGATAACATTGATGCATCATCTGTATAAATAAATTTAAATATAACTTTATGATGTCATATTCATCTTTGCACAAGGGAATACTTTATCAAGTGTCTGAAGGGACACATGATCTAAGAAAGCTGTCTCTATGGTAGGGTAGTTTAGCCGGTTTTCGTCCATTTAGCGGAGTTGCCAGCTTAAGGGCTTAAAAATTATATGTTCTACTTGCCCAGCTCTTACAAACCAATTTTATATTGGAAGCTAATATACTCTATTTTAGGTTTATATTAAGTAACAAATAATTATAGTCGACATGTTTTTTATATAAAATGTTTTAGTGAAAAGTACCGATTTTGTTAGTTCTCCTTCAAAAATCTTAGTTTTCGACCTTGTAAAGGCTAGTTTTCGTCCACGGTGTTTAAAGAGTGATATACATATAAATGTATTTACCCTACTTGCTAAATTAAAAGTCAGTGTTATAATCATATTTTTTAATCAACTTCAAATGCTTCCCAATGCGTTTTAATAGAATAACATAAAAAAGTAATATAAATACAGAACAAATTATTTGTGAATGAGGAAAAAGAGAACTTCAGTGCGAACGGGAATCGAACCTGTGTCCGTTCCAATCCGGGGAAGTGCTTTAAGCCACTGAGCTACCGCACTGACCTTTCGGCCATACCCAATCTCCTCATCACATCTGTCTTTACAACCAACGGTACGCAGATGCAGGTTCGATTCCCGCTCCCGTTCTCTTTTTCCTCATTCAAATAATTTGTACTTTAAAGTAGCTGAGCAGGTCAAGTGCTAAAATACAGATCATAATATAAATACAATCTGCAGATTTAAATGATAATAATTAAAACTATCTAGTTTCAAAACTTCTTTTTAGAAAACCTGAATTAAATTAATGATTTTGTGTTTTAATACAAGTATAATATTTGTTTGTAATAGACATAAACTAAACACTCACCCAGTATGACTTTTCGTCTACTCACATTAAATTATAAACTTAAAGCAATTTTCAGCGCATTTTTTGGTTTTCGTCCACAATATCATTTATATTTTATGCTTGCAATACTGCTAAATTAGCGTACGATAACTAAATATCAGACTAAATAACCATCAAAGATCATTCCATAAATATTTCAACAGAATTTCTTAGCATTCCTTATTTTAAACGACTAATCAAACTTTACTTGTGTTTTTGTGTTTTCGTCCAGGCGGACGAAAACTGACTGTTTTGCGAAATAGGTAATTCAGTTATTGTCCGCCTAGATTTTGTAAGTAATTCGTTAAATGAGTACGAAACACACATCTGAATGTGTTCTTTATGTATCAACTTAGTCATTGGGCATTAATGCAAACATAAAAAATAAATCAGCGCAGTTAGCTTGCACCACTGTTTTCCAAACTTTTGTGACGTTTTTTCGTAGCTTAGAAGTACTTCTAAGCAAGGAAGCAGGTTTTATTCAAGTTTTGACTTGATAAAAACTATTCTAAGTTGGTAGACGTGCAGATTTGATATTAAGGTACGCAACAAGTCCAAATTTGCGTGGTTTACTATTTTTATGATGCTAATCTACGTAAATGTTTCACCAGGCGCGTGCTAGTGGACGAAAACAGGACCTGGACGGGAAACCGGCAAAATTACCCTATTTACTTTTATATTTTTGTCTTTGGCATCAACTAAATATTTTTATTACTTGTTAAATAAAAATCTGGTATATTTTTTGAGAAAAATACTTCATGTTATGTAAAGCATAAAAAATTCCTATCTATTGATTAGTGCTGATATCATAATATTTATCAGTTTCCAATAAGTCAACATGTAATATGTAATTGTCATGTCTACACCAATATCTATATTATTATTAGTAATGATTTCAACACTCCTTCATAAGGTGATAATTGAAATATTTTTACATGGATGTACTTGAAAATGTTTTTGTCATACACTGATTTTAAGTTCAAGTATTTCTGATTTATGTTATAAAATGCATACAAATAACTCAGTCTATGAATGTCATTTATGAGTAAAACCTTTCTCATTTGATAATAGACAAGTAATTAGTTACATGACCTTTTGTTGATAGTGGTCCACAGGTGAAGAACTGTATAATTGTAGACTATCTTCCTTATTAGGAGGTTCATAAATACTATTGCACATTTCTAGTCTCGTTGTTTAGTGATTAGTTAATTAGAGTTGTGTATTAAAAATTCTCTCTTGGATAATTAGTCAGACCTAATAAGGCTGTAATATGCACCTGCGCCTCAGAAATTTGTTATTAAAAAATGCTAACTATGAACATAAAAAACAGACTATTATCTACTTTTTTCTTAAAATACATTGCATTATCTCTCTCTCTCTCTCCGTCTCTCTCTTTACTTGGTAATTATTATTCCCATTTGATGATGAGGTCTGCCTTTCTCTTTTTTTTGTTTCTCCAGTTTTTCAGAATGATGCAGCTCTCTAAGACTCATATAACATCATTCACTTCTTCTTAGTTCTGTCTGGCTCCAGGGTTTTTGAGATTATTTTATTTAATATAGATGTGCTCCTATCGTTTGATCAGGGGGGTTAGACGGAATCTCATATCTCACAATCAACATCTTCATAATCTCATATTTCACATCATGATCACTGTGATTGGTTGAGAGATCACCGTGATTGGCCAACGGATTATTGCGACATCACGCGTCGGTTTCTCTACCAATCACAAGCGCGATGATACGATGTCGATTGTAAGATATGAGATTCCGTCTAACCCCCCATCTCTTCTGTAGCTTGCTCTTCTGGGATTTCGCGAACGTGCTGGTTGCGTAATTTGTCGCGCTTCAAACGAAACATCTTCATTACGGCCACATGCTATGGACATCATGTTATCATGTGTGTGACATGTGTCATCTCTCAGATTTTCAGTCCCATAATTGAACACAAATTTGATCAGAGTAATCAAGCCTTGTTTTGTTATGCAGTACTACTTAAAATACAAATTATTTGTTAATACGTGGCAAAAGAGAACTTTAGTGCGAGCTGGAACCGAACCTGCGTCCCTTTCAATCCGGGGAAGTGCTCTAATCACTAAGCTCTCACTAGTTTCTTTTTCCACATATTAACAAATAATTTTGTTCTTTAAAGTAGCTGAGCATGTCAAGTGCTAAAATACAGGTCAAAACTGTAATATTCATTTTTAACACGTTCATGATTCAGATGCTAATAGCATGTCATGTCATACATGCACTTGAAGGCATAAAAGCAGTGATCGATTAGTTACACGTGATGTTCAATAAGGAGAACTTGATGCCTACTTCAGGCTTCAGGTCTGTTCTGGATAATTTTCCTGTTACGGCAACCATACTTCAGGCTTCAGGTCTGTTCTGGATAATTTTCCTGTTACGGCAACCATATCCGATCTTTGAACGAGAACTAAAAATAACGATTTTCTCACGGCTGGCAGAGGCTTGACTGTGTCTCTGGTATTGTTAAAGTGCATATTCGCCGTATACTATTTATTATACGGTGGGCGGCTAGCTTGTCTATCACCATATGAAATAAACAAGACGTGCAAGACGTACCTACTCTATGTAGTTACCTATGCTTACCATTACAAATCTTTAGCAATGCTTCGAATCTATTTATAAATCGTCTTTAGACATTATTTACTTGTTGAGTTTACCAGAAACGTAATAAATTTCTAGTTTATTCAGGAAGATGTAATTATCACACCTTATAAGTAAAATAAAGTAGGTACTAATTGTACAGTGAGACCGTCTCCAAACTGGTTGAACGCTTCCACTTCCACGGTTCGTGTTTGCCGATCGTAAAGCAACATTTGTTTTGGTCGTTCATCAAATGCCTTGTCACGTGCGAATTATGTAATTTTAATTGGTAACACCTGGTTTAGCGTACAAGAACCTCGGAATTCCGGGTTTATATTTTCAAAATAGAAAGTAGGTATCTCAATATTGAACTGTCAATGAAGTAGAATTTATTATAACTACGATTACGAGGTAAGGCACGGGTCTCCTCCTTTTTTTTGTCAAGCCGGGAATTAATGTACCTGATAGCACACCCTGGCGTTCGGGGCAACGAACAGGGTAGTGTCAAATAAACCCGCCGTGTGCAGTCTCTCCGCCTGTATTGGCGGGCCACTGGAACTATGTTACATTGCTTTAGTGATCCGCCAGTGGCACGGGTCTCCTCCTAGAGAAGGATTTAAGCCACAATCACGCTAACCTAGTGCGAGTTAGCAGATATCGCAAACCGCTGAGGAAATCTTTCAGGGGAGCAAATTTCTTTACCGAACAATGATACCTTTTGATCAAAATATTCATCATTTCGAAAGGCCAGAGGTATGTTCCTTAAGCGGTCAGATCGGAGATCAAAGCCTATAAACCTTTTATATCTTTGCAGACCTTGGTCTTGCCACCAGGCTATCACTGCACAAAAAAATGTCAGTCAAAGGACGTATATAGGTTATTTCAAAGTCTAAAAGCTTCGAGGTACCTTCATAAGTACATCGTAGTCTGACAGGCATTCCACACGAGAGAGCGCACGCGCGCCTTCGAAACAGAAACTTGTGCGGGCGCATCCAGGAGAAAGTGACATTGTGCACGCGACATCAAGCGTCCGGAGATCCATTGACATCAAACATTACTATTGTTTGTTATTTTACATTGTGTGTAAGTAAACGATGTTAATTCACATTTCGTTAAGTTTACGGAAGAGTGATATTAGAATTTTTATTAATTTTAGTCCACTCTTAGATTTAGAGATTCTTTTACAGGAAGGCAATTGGCGAAAAAGTGACAGTGTACTTTATTTTCATTAATAAGTTGTATATCGTTAGTAAAGATCAATTACTTCGAAGAAACAATACACAGTATATAGTTATACACCTCCACTTCATTCTTCATTACGTTGTGCATATATTTTTAATAGCATGTAGGTATAGGTACCTAACGATATACATATATCGCTGTGATGTTTATTTTAAGTTGATTTATTGTTTTAGTAGGATTGTCTACTTTTTTATCTCATTTTACGTTAGTTGCCGTACTTTTTTTTTTATTGCTTGCAGTGGCAGACGAGCCACGGCTCATCTGATGGTAAATGCTAACCGTCGCTCATGGACTCAACTTTACCGAGAGTATTGTCAAGCCGCTGCTCACCATTTAATTTCACAGATATGAAATGAAAGAATAAACGGCTATCTCCTGCTACAGCCAAAACGCAACGATGTGCTTCATGGCCGGTCACACGGCATATGGTGGTACCAACCCGCTCGGGCCCGATACCAAGTGGTACTCCCACTTAGTACCCAGCCCTACCACCAGTCATGCAATGGATGATAATTGCTTACTTCCCTTAGTCGCCTCATAAGACACCCGTGGGAAAGAATGGGGTGGTGACACTTGTATTCTTAGTCCGTTACCACACGGACAACTGACTTTTAATTATTACTTCGTAATTATAATTGACTTGTTTCTTACGAGTATTAGATACTTATATTAACTACTAGCCTTTGCCCGCGGCTCCGACGCACCCAAAAGCTAGTTTTTAGGTTATATCTCAGGCTTCCGATATAGTAGCGGGATAAAATATATATCAGTTGTTAAGTAAGTCTAATCAAGAGCTATCAAATAAAAAAAGTTGCATCATAATGCGTTCAAGTAGTTTTTGCGTGATGCGCGAACGAACAAACAAATAAACAGACAAAATATCTAATATTTCGGTCGCAATCAATGTCCCCAGAGAGTCATTTGCGCAGTTATACCTATAGTCGAGTATGATACAAAAGTCCAACTAGAGGCGAGGAAATAAAACGTCTACTAAATACAAAAGCTGATCAACTTACAAAGTTAATATTTAATTGTTTTTGTTGTTATTTTTATTTATTTCCATCCATCAGCCTTTTGACGTCCACTGCTGGACATAGGCCTCCCCAAGACAACGCCACAACATGTGTTTCGCTCATATGGGGGATAGTGCCGTAATCGCCACGCTTGGCAGGCGGGTTGGCGATCGCAGTGGATGTTGTTAATACTCAAGGGAGTGTTGCTGCCCACTCCCCCGGTATTTCCTCAGTCGGCTCTTACGACTCCCGTTACAATTCTAAAGCCGGCCCCACACGGCAATTATTTATTTATAAGCACTTAATGTTCGTAGCTACTTTTACTTGAACGATTCGGTTGAAATAAAAGAAATGCGATCGGGGATAGAATCCGCGTCATCTGGATTGTTTCCAGAATACGCGAGTTCAGTTTTTAAGCAATTTGTTATAAAAAATAATATTAAAATTTTAATAAATAATATTTTTCTCGCAATTTGACAGTTATTAGATTTCTTATCAGAATCAGTTGTTAAAACGAGAATCTGTTCTAGATGTGACGTGGTTCTTGAATAAGCTCTGATTGATGTCTGCCCAAATTGCCCAACGTTTTGAATATTGAATTTCTATTCGTTTCTAAAGTGACCGCACTAACACTCAGTCTTAGTACATTTGTTTGTGGGTTACAATTTTATTGCCGTGTGAGAATAAACTATTGTAACCAAAACGCCTTGCCAGAGAAACTTCTAAATAAAATAAATGCATTATTACTCACGCCATATCATTACTTTTTGTCGGCATATTTATCTTCAGGTTATCTACATTCGTTTTCCTTTTTGCTAACCTAGCAACCTAATCAGCTAAGGAATGACGTCATTTGTACTGATTACGTACAGGTAATATTTCGCAAGGTACCTAAATAGTAATGAGTTTAACACATACAAATATTTAATATTTGAACGTGTACTTAGCAACAATCGCTAGAAGTAAAATAACTTGGTAAGTAGAGAAAAAGTGACGCAAGTATAGCCTTTGTCACGATTCACGACTCGTCCGCCCACAGACAGCTTTTTGCAATGATGCGGCTTAAACAAAACTACACTCTGTCGCTACGGATGAACGGCTCAATGTTATTCGTAGTGACCGTTGATGCGGATCCTTGACATTGGAACCAAAACTAGCTGGATGGATGATTACCCCTGATTAATGCGGTGGACATAAATATTAGCGCGTTCTATAAAGAAAATATTATATAATATATTCTATCTATTAGTATATTACAGAAATACATCACTGTCCTGGAAAACAAAATAGAGGATATGCAAGTGGGAAGCCGAAAGAGCAATCTAGTTATTAAAAATGTACCCAGGAAAAAAGATGAATCTAAAGAGGACATATTAGAGATGGCTATGTGCCTTTTTCAAAATATAGACTGTAGCATAAAAAAATACGACTTCAAAGACATCAATAGAGTACGCGGAAAGATATTGGAAAAACAAAACACCCCTATTGTCGTTAAAACTGGATCTACAATTCTTAAAACAGAGATTTTGAAAATGGCCAAGGCTTTTAATATAAAACATAAAACTAAACTATGTTGCAAACACATGGGATTAAAAACTAATGAAGACACTCCTGTTTTCGTATCGGAGCATCTAACTGCTAAAGGTTCTCGTCTACACTTCCTCGCACGTGACCTAATCAAGTCAGGAAGCTACAAGTTTTGTTGGACCGCCTATGGCAAGATCTACATTAACAAAGATGAAAACTCTCCAACTATAGTTATTCGAAGTGAAGAACAGGTGCATAAACTCTTGTTAGTAAAATGACTAGTTTTCCTATACCGTCTAGACTGTTTTTATAAAACAGTGATTTTGATATTCTTAATGCATAATTTAAGATTATTTCCCACAGTACTGTTTATACTGTTTTCCATAAACGCGTCGCCCTGAAATATACCTCGCTCAATCCTTATGAGCTCACCGCAATTACCCGGGGTCCGCCGACATACTGGATAGCTAAGAGCTGTTCTCCAGTGCCCCATGCATGACTGCAAGAAGGCGCATAAAGTAGCATTGACTTTATACAACTCTAGTACCCTCAAGAGCCCTCAAGTGTGGCACAGAATCAAAAGTCTATCCAAAATGTCACCAGATCCCTCTTGTTACGGCGAGCATGTTGGCTGATGGCCGTATCAATAAGGAGGAGCTCCTTTGTACCACGGCTCCCGCTCCTACATCCATTCTGAGATATAGATATGATCGAATTTGTTTCAATATGTTTGACAATTTTGCTTCTCAGAATAGATGTAAGTAGCTTATAGACCGTTGGTAAACACGTAATTGGTCTATAATTACTTGGTTCCGTGGTACTTCCTGATTTATGGAGCAAATGGGTGATGCCAGTCGTCATAAAATCCGGCAACGACCCCGATTCTAAGGCCGATTGGAACTACTACTCCAGTCCCCAAGAAAGCTCGCTTCACGAAGCGCATCACCCGTGGGCGTGTGTTGCCCATGCTGAAGCTACTGAGCTTACCGATTAGTACCCTTGTCTCGGCGATACGACACTCAATCCTGTACTGCCATGCCGGTTTTGCATTTAATGGCCGCATAGTGGGTTCTTTATTTTGTATCTTTAATCCAGCTTTGCGGCAAGCCGCAACAGCTGCACAATACAAGATGGAGTGTGTATCGGCGAGATTGTCACTATTGTCTAAGTATTTAGACAAAAGTGAGTCAAGGGTACCAGTCAATAACACATTCTTTCTATGCATGGGCAATTGAGGCAGATGTGGCCTAAACTCTAGAGGTATGAGTCGAAACTCATGAATCGCATATTCCAAAGCACTTCTTACCTCCTCACGGTACTGAGTGTCCACAGAGACAGTCCCATCACCCTCATCCGCACATGGTCCTCGTAGAACAGAGACTTGAACGGCTGTTGTAATTGCTGTTTGCGCAGGGACGGGGGTAATAGGGCTAGTCTGTATAAACTCTGAGCGTAGCCGATCAAGCACGGCACTATCCAACATGCGAGAACGCTAAATCGCCCGTACTTGATCAGATAATCGTTGAGCTGATACGTTGATGGCTGGTTCCAGGCCCTGAAACAGAAGCAGCATGCAGTCATGGTACGTAGTAAGGTTAGTTCCCCCCTCTGTGGCCCCAAAATACGCGCGCATGACATTTTCATTTATAGAATTTGTCCATTTCATGCGCCGCACATAACCACTGGCAGTGGGGACCCTATTTGAGGCCAGTGGGCCTCGGGGTCCCAAGCTGTCCGGTGGCCGGCCTCTCTCACGCCGGCGTACTGGTGGTGGTGACGTCGACATATAAATTAGCTAAATTATTATTTTCCAAAAAATCTCTTCACAAACACAACTATCCGATGTAGTGTTGCCAGATCTCTTATTATTATTATTATTATTATCATACACCAATTTTAAATCGAGAACGACTGGACCTATTTTTATGATCTTTTTGGTAGGATTTGTCTCCGTCCGGAATAGCAGAAGAGAAGAACTATTAAAATAATGGAAAATTTGCGAAGAAAAACATTTTGTATGAAACGACTTTTAAAATCTAAATTTAATTCAGCTAAGTTAAATGGAAAATTATTCTGAGGCGTTAGGATTTAATTCAGCTAAATTAAATGGAAAATTATTCTGAGGCGTCGCCCGGTCAACTAGTATCCTAATATAGATTTCGGAACGCAACTTTGTCTACTATTAAAAAATTAACTGTCATTTCAAACGTTTTTTTTTGTAAAGGTTTTGATCCGTTGCTGGGATTCATAAGAAAATCATGTGGGATCATCAAGATAGGTTTGGGCAATTAATTCTCAACCACAAAACTTTTACTGCGGCTGTACACATTCGTCGAGACACCCCGAGACAGGCCGAGGGCGAGTGTGTACATGGTAGCCTCGTCTCGTCTCGGGGCTCTCGCTATGTCTCGGAAGAGTGTCGGTTTTTTGTGCTCGAGTCAAAGGGTCTCGGTGAGTCTCGCGATAAAACGAGACCGCGCCTGTACACACTTGTTTGCTTAGTTGACCGCCAACTGCGTTCGCGTAAAGACGTGCTATCTGCGTGCGACAACGATGTGTTCTAACGCTTTTTAGAAGCCTACTAAAGGCAATAACTATAATGGAGTCCTAAGAATGTCAGGCACAAGGATAAGCAACTATTACACGACGCTTGGTTGCGAATAAGCAACGATTTTGATATCCCCGTGGAAGATTTAAAAAAATAATATATTCCTGTTGAATAGTTAAAAAGTTCTTTTTCGCAATGGTTTAATATTTTTTTTTATGGTAAATGATTAACAAATTACAATAACTAATAAAAAAAATAAACGCTGCAATTGTTTTTTCCACGTCCATCGCGACAGGCATCCGAAGTTCAATTGATACAACGAGCGAGCGTGTACATGGTGTGCTCTCGTGTCGAGCTTCTACGAGACGAGAGTGGACGAGAGGTTCGCGAGACAAATAGACGGGTGTGTACAGCCGCCGTTAAATTTTTAAAATTTCGTCTTACAATAATCTATTCTGCTCTACAACGTGAAATCAACATTGAGTGTAGGTAGGTACTCAAATCGTTTATAGTACCTATATCAAGACAGTCCTGTCACCGTTGTTCGCTAAACCACATACTTTCAGACATGCGTTTCAGCAACATAACAAGCAGAAAGTTGTACAACTGTACACATTTATAAGTGTTGCATTATTCTTTAATTATTGTTAGTAATGTCTGCCTGTGTGCTTACGACATCGAAGAATGCACCCGAAAATTCAATTATAGTGGTCGTAATAGTATTTCCGCGTACAAATTGCATTATAATGATCAAATTTCCAAATATTAAACCACATTTTGTCTTCTTGTTGTCTTTATTACTTGTTTTATATGGTTTTTATTTCAATTACATCGTTTTCTTCGCACTACATTTTTTATGGTATTTTTTTAATCAGGAAATCTCGTGGTAATAATTTTTGGCTGCATCTGGTGACATAATGACTAAGACCATATGAACTGGTAATCAATGTCTAAGTTTTTCGGTTTAGCTTAGAGGACGATACGATAAATATAGTTTAAAGATGCACGTGATATAAGCATCATCGTAAATTGTAAACGTCCAAAGACCTAATTAGTTTAGGAAAATTAACAAAAAACAAACATAAAAACAAAACATCACGCCTGTACTGTATCCCCGAAGGGGTAGCCAGTGGTATATCACACACCCACGGTTCGTCAGCTATATCCCACGTATAGGGGGCGAGCCTTTTGCTGTCTACCGGGCACATTTCCAAACTCCGGACTGCTACTGAGAATTTTTCTTTTTACGAAAAAGCTTAATAACATTGCTCGATCCGGGGATCGAACCCAAGACCTCATGATCAGCAGTCGCACACATCGCACTCCACCGAGGCAGTTAACACTGATTGTAAAGGAATCTTACCAGATGTTTTCTAGATAAGTTTGTTTGAAAACTGCTAAAAATCAATCGGAAGCTTTAACATGTTAATATTTGATTGCACAGATGGCGGAGTGGTATAGATACCGGCCTCTCGCCTGAGTGTTGTGGGTTCGATTCCCATACAGGACAACTCTTGGACCACAAATGGTTGTTCCGAGTCTGGGTGTACTTTGTGTCCGTGACATTGAATATTTGTAAAGTCCCCCGCGATACAAGGATAAAACCATGCAGTGTTGTCTTTTAAAAAAAAAAAAATGATTTTTTAATGAAATATTTGAGATGCTTTAAACTGTGTGATTAACTTTGTTGAGTCCACCTCTCCACCCCTTATCTCTGTCCCTAGAGTAGACAATACGGAGTTATGTCCCTTTTTTTTTGTTTAGGCGGAAAAAATTGTACCTAACCGCACACCCCGTCGTTCGGGGCAACGAACAGGGTAGTGTGGGGCCCTCACCCACTAAAGAAACCCGCCGCGTGCCGTCTCTCCGCCTTTATTGGCGGGCCACCGGAACCATATTACATTCCTTCAGTGGACGGAGTTATATGTCTCTGGTGTTGTTAGTGACTAGAGACTTCTACCACTTACCATCAGGCGAGCCGTATGTTTGTTTGCACTATTGTAGCATAAATAAAATAAGCATTTACGGTCCACCAAATAACATTCTTCATTTATCATTTAAAAGTAAATGGTTGCATGCCAGCTTGATGGAATCGTACATCAATTAATCAACATTTATATTATTATTATGAATATATCTCGAGGCCATTAACCGTTAATTTGAGAGTAATTAGAACCACTTACGTGCTATAGGCGACATTGCATTCATGTCCAATTATGAAAATGCTGTTCGAGCAATCATTAACGAGTTAGTAATACAATGTGTATGATTCGGGGAAATAATTGAGTGATTGATCTCTGTCGTAGACACGATTCATTATAATCTTTATAAGCTTAGTAAGAGCTAAGATTATGAGCCACCTATACAGGCATCATCAGAATCATTATATTAGCACAGTTGAAAAACCATACAGTCAGTCCTCGCCTTTGATGTTGACGAAAAAGCCGAATCCGTCTAGACATTCGTCGCGACGAATAAAAGTGCTAGGGTTGTCACATCGGCAAGCAATAAAAATACATTATATTAGCATATTATCTATATTTTTTTTACATTCTTTTTTTTCTACACATTCAACAAATTAAGTAAATTAGAATTTAAGTAAATTATTGTACAACGACGTGTAGCAATTAACAATCTATTGTACCGGCTAGCGGTTCTAAAAAAAAATTCCCCCAAGTAAACAGTAACCTAACACAAAATACCCTTCTAGGATAGAAATCAAAACATACTCGTAAAATTACAATAATTTTCAAATGTACAACTGATATTATACTTTCGATTTTTTGAACTATTAGATTTTAAACTGCGCTTATTAAACGCTTATTAAACTTTATTATATAACGTATACGCATTCTTATAAATAATTTAATTAAAAAATCAATTGGAAAGCATGGACAAGGTTTGGTTATGAACTCTATTTTTTTACCAACCCCATAATCGACACCCATATTAAAAATTTACACAAAGTACGCGGCAGCCATCTTGGAATATAAAAAAAAACAAAATTCGAACGAAGTACCCTTTATAACCCCACAATCGACACCCATATTGAAAAATTACACGAAGTATGCGATAGCCATCTTGGAATTAAAAAAAACTATTTTCGAACGAAGTACCCGTAAAAACCCCATAATCGACACCCATATTGAAAAAATACACAAAGTAGGCAGCCATCTTGGAATTTAAAAAAAACTAACTTCGAACGGAGCTCCCTTAAATACCCCATAATTGATACCCATGTTGAAAAATTTTTTGTAATTAAAAAAAAACAAATTCGAACGTAGCTCCCTTTATAACACCATAATCGACACCCATGTTGGAAAATTGCACACATTACGCGACTATCATTTTGGATTTAAAAAAAATAACAGAATTTTGCGAAGCTCCCATAAAAACATAAATAACAAAATTCGAGAATATACAAAGCCTCAAAACCCATTTAAAAAAAATGTAAGGTACGCGGCTGATATCTTGCATATTCTCAAAAAGTAGCATGAGTTACCATAACATTAAAAATGTCAAAATTGTAATACCGCACTGCACCTCACTATTGCTCTGTCTAGACGTCTTGGATGGTCGACACATATGTTCTTCGACTGTGATATGTCGCCGACAGTACCTATTATAGATAAATAGATAGATATCTCTTTATTTGCACACCAAAAAAAAAATAGAAAAAACTTATAACAAAAATAATAATAATTATAAATAATGCACAAATGGGCGGCCTTATCGCTATATGTAGTCTCTTCCAGGCAACTCACATATAGTTACTAATAAAACGAAACGAGGTTTTCACGATTGTTTAGAAGAGCAAAGAATACTGATACCCTTCTTATCCTTCTGCTCAATGATTATTATTTATTATATCCCTTGATTAGAAGAAAACTGGTATACAATTTATCTTGCTAATATATCATATTCATAACCTTTTGGTTACTAACTTTTGGCTACGGTAAATCGCGAACAAGGCTAGTAGTAATAATATGTACTTGGGTTTACAAGGCCTAATTTTAAGGGCATTACTAAAAATATGACGAATTAAATTATCCTCGATGACTATAAATCATTTTCCTGAACTTTTAATCCATATAAGCTATGACGGTTATTGTTGTTGAATACGATGATATCGAAATCACTGACGATCCGTTCAAATAAATATTTATGATATGCAACAAACACGATATTTTGGGTATTTATAGCCAAAAACCTCCAAAGCTAAAAAGGTAGTTCGGAAAGGAGCTGATTATTCTTAACTATTGTTTTGCATTACTGGAATTCTTATCCTTACTAATATTATAGATGCGAGAGTTCGTTTGTTACGCTCTCACATCATAAATTACTAAAGCGATCATCATGAAATTATGCGTATATTATAGTTCCCAGCAAAGGAAATAGGCTACTTTTTACCCCCCAAAAAATGGATGGTTCCTGTGGGTTAGCTACTTTTGCATAGAGATAATAAATGTGGCTTAGAGTGACGTATTTATATTCTGAAATTCACACGGACGCAGAATGTGGTGATCATTTTAATAAAGTCTCGCGTAAAACGTATTCTGGCTGAAAAAGAAGTCATATATTACGTATTGGTATTGCTCCTTTGGCAATATTAGAAAAAATAATAGCCGTACATAGCAGCGTGTATGGCAGCACTCTTTATTAACACTGATGTAATACTTCTCGGTTTAAATAAATATATCTTCGGTGACACATTCGTGACATGTCGATTACGTAAAAAAAACTTCGAACATTGTAACATTGTGCCACCATCTCAATACGACATGATGATCATCGGTTGAAATGTCAGTCGTTGCCAAATATATAAGTATTATCTATAAATATTAAACATTTGTTTCATAAGTTTTAAAATGCGATTTTGTAATAACTAATGCAGCATTGCTATAACTAATAACGATTAATATGTTTTTGTTTTGTTTGTTTCCTTATTAAAAACATCAACTATAATTGACATCATTATAGTTACTTTATGAGTATGAGGCACGATTGGGTACATACTTCAATATGACAAAAAAAAAATCGTAAAAAAAAAAAATCTCAGTAGCAGCCCGGAGTTTGGAAATGTGCCCGGTAGACGTCAATAGGCTCGCCCCCTATTACGTGGGATTTAAACATAGCTGGCGAGTTGTGGGTCTGTAATACACCTCTGCCTACCCCTTCGGGAAATACAGGCGTGATGCTATGTTTTTTTTTTCAATATGACATTGCAAACTCTGGTCTTTGAGGTTCTAAGTAGTTTAAAAAAACAAACTTTGATTCAAGTTAATCATAAAACAAATCTTGTGGAAAAACCATTCTGCTGGTTTTTACAATTATCTGTACATTAGAAACAAATTGTGTGGAAAAAGAATAGGTATCTGTGACCAAGATTTTAACTTGTGTGTCAACTTAAACCCTAACAAAAGATGCAAGAAGGACACAAGCTTAAATTGAAAGTTGTAATAATGCATTAAAATAAAATAACATAATAATGTAAAACCAATAGTTACTGTTCTTTTAATTTAAATATTAACCGTTCCATAGAGATAAATATTTAATTCTACAATATATTTCGCATAGATAAATCAGAATCGATATCCAATCGAGTTGAAAGTAGGTATATACTAGTTACTAAACGTGAAACAGATTCGATTTAAATGTTAAGAAAAGTGAGAGGGATGTTCATTCGATTTTAATACCAACACGTGAATGTCGAATCGATGTTCACGGTCATCGTTGGATCAAATCGTGTCGGATTAAGAGCGGTTGCGTTTTCGGCATTGATGTTTCGAAATTAGAATTTAACTTAAAACACGACAGACAGAGTATCCTATTTATTCACTTTTCGCCCTCGTGGAAAATAATAAATGCAATAACAGTACTTAAATGCAGAAAATATCAAAATATATATTCGTTCTGAAATAGTACAGTCATTATTACCCTAGGGATGAAAGCAACTACCCCCTACTACCTTGTTACCCTCGAACTATTGAAGTCCTCGCTACGCTCGGGCGCCAAACCCCGTCTCGGGACTAAATAAGTCTTTATCCCGAGGTAAACACTGTGCTTTTCATTACGAATACGAGGAAACTAAAAATAAAAATCATAAATTAGCTATAGAAAAAATGGGAGACTAAAAAATTGAATTTGGCATCGCCGTTTTCCCGCCGATTTTTAATCATTGAAAAAATATGTCTTCGTTATTTTAAAGATATAGTTGCAACTATATTAAAATAAAGTCATATAAAAACAAATTATTTAATAAATAGGTACTTAACTTTATGTTATTTCAATTTTACATCGCGCATAGACTGGCTGTACAGAAAATAGAACTGTTTTTTTTTTATAATTACTTAGCTGTCAGTTGAAAGTAATTCTCCTTAGGGCTGAAAAGTATTACTTTCAACCCGCTCCTTAGGCAACTTCAGGCCTACTTTCAGAGTATGAGTAATGAAAAAGCATATTGTTTATTCAACGTGTGAATCGTTATACATGCAGTGTTTATGCACAAAATAAAAAAAAATATAGTAACACTACACAGTTAGGCGAATGTTGCCAAAATTTATGTAAATACAGGTTATATAATTGATTATTATATTTGATATTTTAGAATAATACTCATCATTACCAGCTGCGTTTAATCTTTGCTTACCAAGTCTTTGCAAAATTATCAGTTTTCATAAAACATTATTATTAGTTAATTTTTATTATCAGTTTTAAAGTTGTTTTTACGATAGTTAAGTTTTCATCGTTTCTGGAATTACTTTGCATTAAATTAAACGATGCGTAACTTAATAACATGTATTTTGGTGGATAATCAGTGTTTTCTTTGGCCCTGCTCTTGGGATTGAGGGTAGTACCATTAAAATAAATGTTCGAATGCCCCTATTTTATAAATTAAAGAAATTCTGCAAACAATGACTATAATACTGTTGTTATATTATTTGATTCACCTTCACATTCTGTTTAATTATTAAAAAATACGTAAATAATGTTAAATTAATTAGTGCTGTTGCCATATTTCCCGCAAACAAATATTCTAATATAAGTTGTACGTATTCATTTTTGTAGTGACTTTGTTTCTGTATAAGTCTGACATTAAACGATGACCTTATATTTTATTCCATGAGGATAGTAGAAAACTTAGCTATTATTCTTCATCACTTGCATCGCCTTTCATCGTGATCTCTTGGTAAAAGTGGGATCAACATTTGAAAACATTTATATCAAATAAAAAAAAACCTTATTCTTAAAAAAAAAAGAAAACAAAGATAGCCCATTATTCATAAAAATCCCGGCATGGACGGGCTGGGCCGGCTTGATCGGGGATGTACCACCCCTCTCACAAACGAACACAGTGAACCAACGGTAGGTACTCTTACCGTTATGTTGCATGTAGTAAATGAATATACCGGAGGCCCTTACCCTCTCCCCTATCCTCTCCTTATTATCCTTCCTATCCTTTCCTTAGTATCGTACCTATCCTCTCCTTGGTATCGTACCTATCCTCTCCTTGTTATTCTGCTTATCAATCTTCTATACTTTTTCCTTTGAGATGGCTTCGCACAAGTGTTGCCTCTGGTATTGCTAGCGTCTATAGGCTACGGTAACCGCTTACCAGCAGGTGGGCTGTATCCTTTTTTGCTACCCACGTAGTCAAAAAGATGATTTGTCACTTCTACCAAATTTTAATTTTACTTTGTTGCAAAAGCATAAAACAGTATTTTAGTTGAACGAAACAGCGCTATAGAGCTGTATTAGTTTTTACGAATAAGAGAGTAAATCGTCATCCAAAATATGCAAATATAGCGTTAACTAACGCGCTTTTTGTTATTCCTTTTGCCTTCATTAAAATAGTAATTAAACAAAAACATTATATTGCTAAAATTTGTTATCGTTGCTTTTTCTAGAAAATAAAACTATACATTGATATTACAGTTTACTGTATCAAGCAATTTGCGATGAAAGTTTATTACCTGGTTATAATAAATAATCGCGGTCAAA
This sequence comes from Leucoma salicis, assembly GCA_948253155.1. NCBI lineage: Eukaryota > Metazoa > Arthropoda > Insecta > Lepidoptera > Erebidae > Leucoma > Leucoma salicis. The sequence continues at coordinate 5,382,214 of OX411819.1, read as the reverse complement.
GGAAAAGCTAGATTTCTCGTAACGTCCCTAGGTTAATTGTGAGCTGTTAAGTTTTTGATCACAGCTGGGCAATTCATTATACGGTTAAATTGCAGCCATATTATTTTCTCATCATTATCAAATTAAAGTACCTACCTGCACTATAACGTGGACTTATCGTACCGCCAACTATTATTATTTTTTAAATAGTTATTGCCGGCTGATGAAAGCAACTCGTACACAGCGGCGGAACATAAACACCTTTTAAATCAATGCTTTTATCTATTTAATTTTGATGTTTCTCTAACTCCATGAGACTCCATCATACAATATTCTAATTAATAAATGCTTGCTATTAATTACAAGATAATTTTTATTAATATCCCACGTTTAACTTTTAATTTTATAACTAACTGCCTCGGTGGTGTAGCGGTAGTGTATGTGAATGCTAATCATGAGGTCTCGGGTTCGTTCCCCGGGTCGGGCAATGTTATTGAGATTTTTCCTAGCAGCCCGGAGTTTGGAAATGTGCCGCCGTCAATAGGCTCGCCCCCTATTACGTGGGACTTAAACATAGCTGGCGAGTCGTGGGTGTGTAATACACCTCTGCCTACCCCTTCGGGAAATACAGGCGTAATGCTATGTTTGTGTTTTGTTTTAACTTTTAATTTCTTTTCTAAACGTGCTCATTTGTATGGTTTAATTTGCCTTGTCAATTTGATTTAACATTATTGCCACAGTGATTTCTTTTATTACTATTGCCAACTTACTTATCATCACGCCATTTCCCTTGCGGGGTAGGCAGAGAAAACAGAGTGCCAAGAGGCTCTATTCTTGCATACATCTCTCGCTTCCTCAACATTCATAACTCTCTTCATAACACGCTCGCCGGTTTCGGAGACTCCTGACTCCACCTTCCTTCAATACATGACCGATTTGGTCTAGGTAGGTGAGTCTCGGTCTCCCCCAGTACCTACATCCTTCCACTCTCGCATTGTATATCTTCTTAACTAGTCGCTCGTCCGGCATTCTATCTACATGTCCGAACCATCGGAGCATTCCCTTTTGCATCTTTACACCAATACTCTCTTTCATACCTACTCGCTCTCTTACGTCGTCGTTACGAATGCGGTCAGTCAGCCTCACTCCACAGATTCTCCGCAGATATCGCATTTCGACCGCATTGATTTTACTCTTTTTGCATACCCAACTCTCGCTTCCATATAATAACATTGGGACAAGCACTGCGTTGTGTATTGCGACACGTGCCCTCTGGCTGAGGTGTTGACTGCCGAGAAGATGTCCCAATGCTCCGTTCACTCTATTTCCCACATTCTTGTGAGCAAAACCAAAGTATTGGTTTTTGAAAGAGAAGAAGCCAGAACAGATGTTAGAGTATCAATAGGAAATAGTGTGCTAGAACAAGTGGATGAATTTGTATATCTTGGATGTGGATTCAGTCGGTTGAAGGTACACCACTGATGTGGAAAGAAGAGTATCGATTACTATAACTAACTGATGGATGAGTCATGGAAACAAAAAAAGACTATGAATTGAAGATGTCGGCCAGATATTATTCTAAGAAGAGCATAAAGCTATAATTATGAACTTACGCACAAACCTCTCGTACGCAACGGAGGGACGCACATGGTGTCCGGTGTAGACAGCTGCCAGCCGTTACGTACAACGGTTTTATAATTTTGAAATTGATTCTGTTTCATTTTTAAAATACTTCCATTTATTTTATTAATGTCTAATCATGACGTGATATCAATCTTTAATATTCCAACATCGAAGCGAATATATGTTATCGATACAAAAACAATATTTTTATCGGTATCAAAATATGTAATACTAAAATGAGGCGCCACTAGTCTGGATTTGTTACCTATAACATATTCCATTTACCAGTGGCTCTTTTCCACTTGCTTGCAGGTTACCACTAAAATGATTAAAGAAGCTAAGTCAGATTGCTCTTGCTCCAAAAAAAAAAACTTATGAGTACTGAATTTTGTTCCTATAATGTAATGTTGGTCATCGCGGTACACAAGACTACTTTCCTTCTGCGTCAGTTGTCACGTAATATTTTAATTAAACTATATATAATCAATAGAGTCCGCAACTTCATTAATGTTTTTGAAGTAAAACTTCTTTAGGCGCGACTAGGGAGTAACTCCGATTTTTTTTCTGACGGAATTAACGCTTACTATAGTCTGTGTAGTTTCCGCTATTTAAAAATAATAATTTGGATTGGTCGTAAGTATATGCCATATACTCCACGCTTCTTGACTTATACGCCAGCTAGTGGCAAATATCATAATCAATTAAGATTATTTATTTCCAAATTTTCAAACGGATCAATTGTGAATAGCAAAGTGAATAAAAATTCAACAGTTTTAAAAAAAAAAAATTAAATTGTAGTTTTTTTTTTCTTCCGTCAACGCCAATGAAGTTTTACTTCAATCGCGCGTAAAGGTTACACGCACACACTTTTTTTTTTAATAATACGTGGGTATGGGTATATAAACATACCCACCTTATGGTAAGCAAGCGGTTACCGCGCTAGCAATACAAGGGGCATCACTCGCGCGATGCGTCGCGATCTCCAAGGAAAGTACGTGGACAGGAAAGATAATTAGGAGAGGATAGGAAGGATACTAAGGATAGGACTGGCAGAGTAATAATTAGAGGATAGGGAGAGGATATTTGGCCTCCTTTAGGAATTTAATTTGATTTTAATATCTTTAAATAAGGAGAACTACACTAAATGTAAGTGAAATATTCTGGAAGCTAAGCTCAAATCTACCCCTTAAAATTGCATTTATATTTTAATGTGGGTCGCTCTTAGATTAGTCTAACAAAAACCTAACCATTTCATGAAATGGTCGACCACAGCATGAAGTGACCAGCCCCCTTAGAATGAAAAACGAAACGTTTGACTCGAAATCACGTCTAATCAGGAATCACGCGTCGGACTGTTGATCAATCACAATGACTCGAAACGAAAGTTCGTTTTTCATTCTAAGGGGGCAGTTCAAAGATGTGACCACGATATATACTATACATAGATGTAAAGATAAAACCTAGTGTTTAATTAAGAGTTTCACTATCGCATAGCCTTTTAATTAAATCATTATGTTCACGTTATTGTGATAGTTTATTGCTGATTAGGTCTGCCGTATGGCGGTCGTATTTTTATTCTTAGCGTTACATTTTAATTGAATGGTTTGTGGATGTGTTTCCATTGATGCAGATTGACCGAATCGTCCCTAGCGAGATGGTAAATAAACATCGAGTGTTGCAATATGGATTTATAAATATCCTTACTAAATACTATTAAGTCATGTATTACTATATTTTAATTTATATACCTATATAAATAATAATAATTAACTATAACGTAAATAATTATGGTACTTTATTGTAATAGGAAACCGCTTAATATGCCAAAAAACCCTTGCTATACAAAAAGAGTATAACGTGAAACGAACATAAAGTTAAATCTGCAACTTTTTTTTAATTTCTTAATTTTTTTGTTATTTTTCGTCATTTCTTTTAATCTAATAAAAATAAAATGTCTTTAGATTTTAAATAATATGACATGTGGCCCGCTTTCCTGCATAAAGCCCTCCTATGGCCCCTGGCGGCCAAAAGGTTGCCGACCCATGATTTAAATGAACGTTTTAATTTTGCAAAAACAGCAGACAACATAATCTAAGCTTTTTACTGATTGATCCTCTTTCTCTGAGACAATAAATCAAATCCATCGATATTTTAAACTTGACAACTACGCTCAAAATGTTTGAAATGTAGGAATTATGTTTGATAGTTAATTGTTGGGCCCCAAAACTAAGATATATGAGCATTAAATATCTTAAATTTTAAACACAAAGTGAAAAATGTGATATCGAAAATAACAGTCACGAGCAGGATTCGAACCTGCATCTCCTGGATATTGTCCAGACGCTTTGCCAATTCAGCCATCGTGACCCTTGCTCCCGACTGCTAATCTTGATAACACATTCATACTTAACGTCTTTGGATGACGCCTGCACCATCAGTCGGAAGTATTTTCATACATTATACCGACCAGGTAAACTTAATTTTACAATTAATATTCTACCTAATAATGACGCAAACCCTACAAATATTTAGATACTTTTATATATATTTCGACAGATGGTGCAGGCGTCACCCAAAAACGTTAAGTATGAATGTGTTATCGACATTAGCAGTCGGGAGCAAGGGTCACGATGGCTGAATTGGCAAAGCGTCTGGACGGTATCCAGGAGACGCAGGTTCGAATCCTGCTCGTGACTGTTATTTTCGATATCACATTTTTCACTTTGTGTTTAATGTATGTTGCTAAGCATGTCAAATGCTAAAAATATATATAAAAGTATCTAAATATCTTAAATTTTGTTACTTTTTTATATTATATAATTTTCATTTATCTAAAATACTTTTGTCTATTCAAATTTTGATTGATCTATAAAAAACAACCTATATGGATATCACCACAACACATACAATGTGTTCATGGGGGATACGTTCTTCAATGTCTTTATGGATTTGAATTTAAAAGTCCGCAGGCGAGGTCACGACTAGAGATTATTGTTAAAAAATGGTTACTTGAAAGAGCTCATTATAAATCCATTTGATGGGATTGTTATATTTTTTCTGCCTGCGTTATGTTCGTCGCCGTATCGTTACAATGGACACGTAGCGTAAGTATAGCGTGATAGATGCGTTACGCCCTCTTTTCGATATATGCAAATTGGTTAACGAAACATGGAAAGAAAAAAAAATAAAACGCTCATTGGATGGAAGTAGAAAGTGTAGAAAATTTCAAAAGCAGACATCAATTTCTAACAATCGCAGAAAATAAAATCAATGAATGAATGATTACAGATCGTATTTTAACATAATCCAAATTTACATCAACACCGGAGGTGATGAAGTACATTATCTTCTTTTTCATCTGGTGGCTCGCCACTTACCTACTGAAGGTTAGCCGTCAGCTCAGCAAGGTGATGCCCATCTTGCGCCAAGCGAAATAGATATGTATTTGACACTGGCAATACGAGGGGTGATCCAAAAGTAATGATAATTGGTTACTTCAGGTCCACATAAAAATCCAAAAAAAATTTTTTACGCTAGCCTATACACTCACTACGTCAGCCTAAAAAAATCATATAAATAGGTCAGGATTTCCGGGAGATACATTCATTTGAATACGAACTGTCGAAGAGATAACATCAACATGGAGAAAAACGAAATTAGAGCTGTGATCAAGTACCTCTGTTTGAAAAAAATGTCTACAAAAGACATAATACACTGTGACTTGGTGGAAACATTGGGGGACTCTGCTCCTCCATATTCTACAGTTACACGCTGGGCCAAGGAGTTTAAGCTGGGCGGAACATCCACTGAAGATGAACATCGCGAAGGACGCCCATCCACGTCCCTCTCAGAAGACAACGTGAAAAAAGTCGAAGATGTTGTGTTGGCAGATCGAAGAGTGACCATCAGGCATGTAGCTGAGGTCACAGGGATCTCATATGGAAGCGTTCAAAGAATCATTTCGAACGAGTTGCATATGAAAAAGGTCTCTGCGCGTTGGGTTCCCAGAATGTTAACCGACGAGCAAAAGAAAAAACGAGTTGACATTTCGAGGGTCAATCTCGAAAAGTTCCAAGCAGATAAAGAAAATTTTTTGTTGCGTTTTGTGACTATGGACGAGACCTGGATCCACCATTTTGATCCTGAAACAAAAAAACAATCGATGACTTGTAAGCGAGCCTCCTCACCGACGCCAAAGAAATTCAAAGTCTCAAGTTCGGCGGGAAAGGTTATGGCGTCTGATTTTTGGGACGCTAAAGGAATAATTTTGGTGGAATATTTGGAAAAGGGAGCCACTATTACGGGCTCTTACTACGCAGACCAAATAAGAAGATTACGGGAGGCCATTAAGGAAAAAAGACGCGGCAAACTGCGAGCTGGAGTGCTGTTTCACCAAGACAACGCACCGGCTCACAAAGCCGCAGTTGCGATGGCTGCCATTCAAGAAACGGGATTCGAACTGGTCGAACACCCTCCCTATTCGCCAGATCTGGCTCCTAGTGACTTTTACCTCTTTCCTCGGCTCAAGGAACACCTCCGAGGCAAGAAATTTGAAGACAATAGCGAAGTTATGGCCGCTGTTGAGGCGTTTTGGGAGGGTCAAGAAAAGGAATTTTTTTCAAAGGGAATCCTGGGTTTAGAAAAAAGATGGACTAAATGTATTGATTTGTTAGGAGACTATGTAGAAAAATAAATTATTATTTTAACTTTAATTACCGTGTTTTATTTTCATTATCATTACTTTTGGATCACCCCTCGTATTTGACCACTTCGCAGCTATTACCTACTTCTTGCACCTTCCAAAACGAGTCGTTTGCCTCTTAATTTGCCCATCATGCAGAAAATTTGTTATTACTGTTTGCTTCTCCATCCATCCATAAGCCTTTCAACGTCCACTGCTGGACATAGGCCTCCCCAAGAGAACGCCACAACGAGCGGTCCCGTCGTGGGGGATAATGCCCCCCTCAATGATTCAAAAACCTTGATATCTTGATTTAATTATAGAAGAAGTTTAAACATTGAACATGCGGATTCTGATCTTTATAGAATAATCTTACGTCTGTATATATTAATAAGGAAATGACAAGGACTTATTATTATGGTACTTTTTTATTTTAAATGCTAAGCTAATAATAACCTAGTAACTTCCGTAATACAAAATAAATATTTTTTGTAACTACAATAACATGTTACTGTTTAATTTTATTTCCATACTAGCCTTTGCCCGCGGCTTCGCCGCACCCAAAAGCTTTAGTATTTAGGCTATATCTCTGGTTTCCGATATAGTAGCGATATAAAATGTATACCAGTTTTTAAGTCTACCAAATAAAAAAGTTGCATCAAAATCCATTCAGTAGTTTCGGCGTGATGCGTGAACGGACAAACAGGTAAACAGACAAACTGACGGAAAATCTAAAAAAAATAAATATAGCCTAATAAAGTCATTTTTTATCAAATATATTAAAATAAATAATTCAATTAAATTAAGAAGTATTGCTATAGCGTTTGGTAGTCAAAGAATTGTTAAGCTTTTATTATATCTTAAGCTTTTGACATTGGTATCTTGCTTAGCAAATTCTAAACTTTTAATCAAGTAACCGCTATTACTTGTCTATAGAAACGATAGAATCATGTAGTAATTATAGACAAAACGCGCATTGGCTTATTGATACGTAGTGGTATTTCTAATAAGTAATAAAGCATCAGTATTCATCAACAGCGCGATGAGTAAATAATATATTACCTTCGTGTAGCCTGTATGGGGCATACTAATTGATATATAAATATAATTATTAGGAGAAATGAAATGGCTTGTGTAATACTTGAGTTGAGACTGTTTTTCCCTAAATGATTAAATAATAATGAGGAATAATATATTTAATAAGCATAAATGATTATAAATAACACCTTTTACGTAAGTAAAAATATTTTAAACAGTAAAACTACGGTTCGCCCGCATCTTGCATATAGGACGTTATAGCTCGGAGAGGTCGCTGTGAGGTCGTTCTGACTCATCGCAAAACCGGATTTGTGCGCAAACTTATTCTTAAAGATCCTAACCGGGCTCGATTGTTCTATAAAATTGACTGGTTTAATTTTTATGTTATCTTGACAACTTATTACCTAATACTTCCAAATTTTCTAACATACTGCAGCATGCATCCTCCTTTTAGTTGGATTTACATTACGTGCTATATCAGTTAACATAACTCTTCTTAAGCATAAAAAAAAATATTCAAAGCAGTCATGAGGACTGCCTACAGAAGTGAAAACTTAAAACTATAAACAAACAGTTGTTATTTTTGGATATCCAAATTAAAACTTGTAAATGAAAACTGTTTACATTAATCGGGTTTTGACATCTATCGGCACTGTGTTATCGTTAACACGTCACGTGACCATGTCCATGACGACACATGAATTTACTACCCATCCAAACCTTCCTACAGAAGTTTTCACTTCAATAAAAAATAGTCTAAACAGTCCATCATCACCCCTGCCTCGCGACTAACACGCGTTATTTGATTCTTAAACGTAGTATTAAAATGTTGTAATTAATTTTGATGTTTTAAAAATATCATTCATTAAATTTAACTTTGCACCAAACAAATCGTATACCTATTACGCGGTATTGGAAATCTAATGTAGCCATCAAACTACTTGTTGCTATCTTAAAATCTTAACTAGGTCGAACAACTGTTGCTTTTTGAATTTGTTATAAGTCTCTTGAGTCGTCAATAATGTTCTGGTAGCGAATATAAACCACAGTAATATTATCACTAGACATCGCGGTTTACGTACAAATAAGTAGGCTAGTGAGACCCTTTCTCAAGAGCCTACTTATTGTACAGTTACTTTGAAAATAACATAAATTAGTAAATACTACTTCCATTTTCTTGGAAAAACAAGAATAATAAGAGGAATCGGGAGCTCATTATGAAATGGGACTAAATTGGTCATGCAGTGCATATTGATTGATATCAAGCACCCACGCTTTTTTACCATTATTATTTATTATAATCTTATTATTTACTACTTTTTAGTTCAACTAACTATTAAAGCGTGTTATTAGATAATTTTTTATACTATAATTTTCTTCTTTTTAGTCTCAAAACAATATCAAAAGTACTTATTACAGTAGAATCCGTTTATTATGATCCTGCCTATATTGACCAACCGCTTATTATGACGTAATTACACAGCAAAGTTTGGTTTTTATATAAAATTCTTTATAACTAAGTCGGATATAATGACTTCGCTTATAGTGACGTCGCTTATTGTGACCCATTTTTAATAAATTGCGTCCAGTTATAGTGACCGGCATGATTCCTAACACCTTCGGCAGTGTTCGGGAGAGTCACGTGACACCCGACAACGTTCGGCGCGTGCATGGCTTTTTTTGTTTTGAGTCTCGGTGGGTAATTGATTTTGTTTCTCTTTATTAAAATAAATACATACTAACAAAAAAAGGAGATTGTTTATTTTCTACAAAATGCTTTGTATGACGTCCGCTTAGTATGACGTGTTTGTTATGTCCCTGCGATGTCATTATAAACGGATTCCACTGTATTTAAAAGAAACTAGCCTTTGGCTACGGTGGAGCTGTTTTTGGCCATATCTGATGTTCCCGATATAGTAGCGGGATAAAATGTGTGCCAGTTTGTAAGTCTAATCAAGAGCTATCAAATAAAAAAGTTGCATCAAAATACGTTCAGTAGGTTTTGCGTGATGCGCAAAACCTACTGAACGGAAACAGACAAAAAAACTAGACGTCGCGGGACGTCTACCAGATGTGAAAATATCGAAAGTATTTTGTAAAAATAAAATGATCATAACTTGACAAAGTACTCCTTAAGACGAATCAAACGAGTATAAACTCGGTGGGTTTGGGTTGTTTCATTACAGAGTTACTGTGGCCACCTTCCAGTTCTATCATCAGACCCTGGATACCATCTAGAAACAAAGTACTCGTCAAGACGAATCATACGAGCCCAAACTCGATGGGGTTGCGCCGTTTCATTATAGAGTTCCTATCTCGCACCTTCCATCTCCATCATCAGATAAGCTCCATGTCATCATAATATTGCATTGTCACGTGATATACATATACGTGTAAAATTTCTCATAATCAGCAGTCGCTTACACTACCGCTGCATCACAGAGGTAGTCAAATTATTATTATTTTAATTGAATAAAACATTCAATGCACTACTTGCATTTAGTATAAAAATTGCATAATAATGTTGTATGGCATTGAAAAATGTTTTAATATATCGAGCCGTGTGTGGCCGGCTTTAGAATTGTCCCACCTCTCTCCACCCATGGGAGTCGTAAGAGCCGACTGGCCTACGTCCAGCAGTGGACTTCGAAAGGCTGATGGATGGATGATGGATGACATATTTATATTATAATAGACAATAGTCGTATTCTGTAATATGTACTTCATAATTCTATTGCTAAACTCGGCTCTGCAGATCCCGTAAGCCTTATGCATGAGCTTCCATTACAATGGGAAGAAATAGGTTTTTATATCAAGTTTTCCTTCCCGCGTACTGGTGTTACCTGCTTTAGTTTAGACTAGATTCTGCCCGTAACTCCGGCTATGTGGACTTCAGAATATAAATATATCGCTCTATGCCACACTTTTTCCATCCATCCATCAGCCTTTCAACGTCCACTGCTGGACATAGGCCTCCCCAAGAGATCGCCACAACGAGCGATTCCGTCATGAGGGATTGCCGTAATCGCCACGCTTGGCAGGCGGGCTGGCGATCGCAGTGGCTGTTGTTAATACTCGAGGGAGTGTTGTTGCCCACTCACGAAAACTTCGTGAGCCCTCACTAATCTCAGCTTTTTGCTAGTAATATTTTTTTAAGGATCCCTCTGACACAAGTAGAAAGAGATGGGGGAGTCACGACTCTTGCTAAGGACTGCTACCTCCTGATACTGGACATGATGCTTGCGTTCTCATAAATTCCGACCAAATGCTCGACCCCAATTCTTCGTATAACTAATGATGGCAACGATTACATTCTCGAGCAGAGTTAACCAATTATTGTGTTAATTAGATATCAAGAATTTAGTAGATACTCAAAACTAAACGGTTTAAAATCCTAAAATTATGTTTTCACTCAATTATATGATTAGGTACATTCAGGTTAACATTCGAAAGTTTATATCGATAAATTATGAGTATCGATTAACATTTTGCGAAATTGGTTAGACATTATTTGAAAATCATTAAGATATGAATGAGTGAATCTCTTGAATTTATTTTAAATCGATTTTTCTAAAGTGTCTTAGAAAATTGACATGAACGAACTTAATCTACGACTCCAATACCATTCCGCGTTTGCTTCCTGATGATGACACGACGTTTATCTCAAGTGATGTTAAAATTGATAAGCGACCTTGTCGTTAGATATAAGTTACGAATACGCCTGAGCGTAAGCGGCCTATAATAGACGCTAGTAACACCAGATGTATCACCCGCGCGTCCCAAACTCCAGAGAAACTGTTAGGGTGTGGAAAGAAAGGATAATAAGGAAAGGTCAAGGAATATTTGTTATTTTTACAATATAATTTGTGCTTTGATATACATGTCGTAGCCAGATCCACAGACTAGCTACTTAATAATGTGGCCGACTATTTCATGAACATTACCACTTAATAAATTGGTTGGCCACGACTTAAAGTGACCAATTTGAAGATGCGACCACGACATACACATTAATTATAAGTAGTTTCTTCTAAAGATTGCGAATTAAATAGATTTATTTTGTGTACTTTATTCGAGAAACATCGATTTTAAACTCTTAGCACTAAAATTAACAGATAGCTTTCCTTTCTCTTGACCACTGAAGTAATGTCACACAGTTCCAGTGGTCCGCCAGTTACACCCGGAGAGATGGCACACGGCGGGTTTAATTAGTGGGTGAGGGCCATACTTCCCTGTTCGTTGCCCTAAACGACGGGGGTGCGCGGTTAGGTACATTTTTTCCCGCCTTAACAAGAAAAAAAAATCCTTCCTTAGTTAATAATTCGATTTCGATTTTAGTCATCATGACTGTTGGTAGCACAGTTTTAACTTTAACCATCTATTGAAGTATCATGACACCACCCCATTCTTTCCCACGAGTGTCGTACGAGGCGACTAAGGTAAGTAAGTAGTTATTATCCATTGCATTACTGGTGAGAGGGCTGATGGGTACCAAGTTAGAGTATTTACTATTGGCCCCGAGCGGGTGATGGTACTACCATCTCCCGTGTGACCGGCCATGAGGCACATCAGTGTGTTTTGGTTGTAGCAGGAGATAGCCGTTAATTCTTTAATTTCATAACTTTGAAATTAAATGGTGAGCAGCGGCTTGACAATACTTCAGGTATAGTTAAAGTCCAAGAACGCGGCTACCATTTACCATCAGGTAGGCTGTGGCTAGTCTGAAGTGCTAGTTAAAAAAAAAACTGATTATGAGTTCTTAATTGACATTAGTTTAAAACAAGTGGCTCAAGACCCGTAGTTTAGGGTAATTCTGAGAAGGGTTACACACCCTTCACTTTCCCCAGTCTGGTGTATAAATGGAGGATGTAGCGTCATTAATGTATCACAAAAATGCGTCTTTATCTCACCCACTAATTCTACAATAACGTTAGGACGACGGCCCCAGCTCTAATTGTCCGGAATAAGCTAAATTGGTTTGTGTCTTGTAACCATACTTAGACTGTTTGTTTTACACGGAAACCGCTCGTTATCTATGATGTACAACGAATTATTAATAATTACCTTCCTAACAACTTCAGAACAAAAATGCTTAAATGTCAATTACATTGATTACGTATTAGTACAAATTTTTGTATATGCACTTACGTAATTAAGTTCTTAAGCCATTATTTATAATAAGGTAACGTTTACGTTACCTCATTAATAAGAGAGACCTAATGTAATGATGTATCGATAATCACCAGTTCGAATTCATGAAATAAATCATGGTGGCAGAAAAGTCATGTCATAGGTCGGCCACAACCGGCATCATATGACCATAACAGGTGTAAAATTTGTAAAAAAAAACTATTTTAGATGAACTAGCTTTGAAGTATATATTATCAGTTGTATTTGCAATAAAAAGATAGACAAATTAGGCCAATGCTTAATAGTTTCCGTTTACATTCTTTTATGTTGCAACGGATACATCAAATCATCATTTTTTATTAATAATTTTATTAATGATTAAAAAATAAACCTGTTTTGAATCTGTATACTAAAAAGATATATTTGTCTTCATGGCCTGCCGAAAAACAAGTTTTTAAAACTTAATAATATTTATGTCAATATTATGCCACCATTAACGCTTGCTGCGACACGATTATATAACATTAATTGAATGCGTATAAGCAATTTTATAGCTAATTTAAAAGTACATTAAATAGAAAAATAGCACATAGTGCGAAAATATGAAATCGAAAATGACAGTCACCAGCAGGATTTGAACCTCCTGGATTACCGTTCTAGAAGCTCTGCTAATCGTGACATCCGCCCGAAACTATCAATTTCCATAACATATTCCTCTTGATGTTTTGGGTTTTAACATTTTTTCCCCTTGTGTTCTGTTAATGTCTAAGCATGTCAAGTGCTTTAAATATATGTATGGTAACAAAAAAAAAAATAGCTTATTTTGGAGATATTTCTATAGCCATTATACCAGTTACTTACCTTATGTAAATGCACAATAGAATAGGCGGCAAACAACTTTGAATACACCCCATTTACTTTTTGACATCTCATGAATCTGCATGGGTGTGTAATACACCTCTGTCTACCCTTTCGGGGAATACAGGCGTGATGCTATGTTTTTGTTATGTTTATGAATCCGCACGGGGTATAAGCCTGTCGTTAATTTAATAAGTCATTGTAAAAAATATTAATATTTGTGTCGGTAAACCGGTTATTGATTTCCGAATTTTCGAAGTTTTTTCATAAATCTAACTTATTTTTATTCTAAACTTACGTTAAGCATTCATAGCCACAAAAGGCCCGTCCGATCTGTGGACGTCGGGATATTGAAAATGTAATTAATTATCCTGTAAAATGAAGAGCCGATTTATTGTAAGTGAAGTTTTTAAAAAATGTTTTCAGAATTTCGTTTAAGAAATTTGGATATAATACAGTGAGATAGAAAAAACTCCCGAGGAAAAGCCTGGAAAAACATTATTCACGAGGTCCGGAGATCTTTATATCGCTCAATAGAACTGGAGCCAGCTAAGCGCCCTTAGGCCGCCGGCGCGTCTTTGCTTAAATCACCCGGCGATGTCATCCTCCCTCCGGCCCTTAGTCTCTGGAACGGCTAGAGGACTTTAACTAGTTAGTACTATATAAAAATGTCCACTAGTATGTGCAGTAAGCTAGGAGTAGGTACATTGCGCAACAACTTATGTAATCGAGTATACGTTAACTTTACATGGTACTAACAACTGCATCCATCGTTTACTAGTTTTTAGCACATAGAAGTCCACGTGTGAGTCGCACCCATTAAGTATACGATCAATGTGCATGTGTGAAAATAAACTAGTCATTGTAAGTAGTATAAAGTTGATGTAATGGTGTAGTCTGAAATACTAAACTCACCTACCGAGAGATCTGGGTTCGATTCCCACAAATAAATAAGTATTTTAAGTCTGATTCTGGTTTATGTCCGTTTAATAATTGTGTTTGTCTTTGTAATATACTAAACACGTGTTCAGATTCATTTTACAAACGTAAAAAGTTGTAGAGGGCTTTTGGTTCTTTTATAAACAGCAATTCTTTTTTATTTTTGCATATTAGTTCATAAACTTGTTTTGTAAAATAATGGTATTAGCGTAGAACTGTTGCCTGGACTCTGTTGTAAAAAATGTGTGACCCTTTTTCCGCCAAAAAGTAGAGCAACCACGACCATTAGAAAAGTATTAGATATTACTTATATAGTACTTTTTTGTAAACAACTACTATACTAATCAACAATTGGTTGTAAAAGACCTGTACACAAAGACTGACAGTGGATGCTTAATTTATCTGAAGCGGCGGATCCCTAGAAAATAGGTTAAAGTGTATAAATTCAGTACCTAATAGTAGTTGCATTTCATAATGTCTAGTATTCACGTAAACACCCGTTAACTAGTATATATATATATCTACTTACAAATCTGTCTTCCAAGGCGTTTGTTGTGTCACTTCATGTCGCTAAAAAGGTCTTGTCAATTAGTACATGGCGAAGGCCACCCATTATCACATGAGTACCAAGTTTTGTGGACTTGCTTCGTGACTAACGGGCGTAGCATGTCCGATGATGTCACACAGATATTACTAACGTTACTTCCCAAAGGACATATTTTCAATTACTTAAGCTGTAACATTCCTTAATTTGAGATATTTGTTTCTATTGAATAGTTAATTTGATAATCACTTTTCCTTTTGGTCTGCATAATTGTCTTTAATTACGGAAAACCTCTGAATAAATTTTGAAATACCGTAAAGGCAAGATACTACAACTTATCTCGGCGGAAATCTACAGATTTATCTGATCTAAAAAGTGTCAGATCATCGCGGTAGCGCCTTTTATTATATTTTCTTTCTTATCCCAGCAAGATTGGGGCCGGCTCAATCGGGGAAGTACCACCCTCTCACAAAAGATCAGCGTCAAAGCACCTCCACACCACACCACCTATTCATTTTCTTGAGACCGCACGCGCAAGTGACGCCTCTGATGTTGCTAGCGTCTAAAGGCTACGGTAACCGCTTACCATCAGGTGGGCCGTATGCTTGTTTGCCACACAAGTAGTATAAAAAAAAAGAAAACTTAAAAGAATAAAGTTTTATATGTTAAATAAGTTTTTAGCTTATTGTCTTCGGTTCCAAAGTGTTATTTTAATAAAATATTTTTAAAGTCTCTGAATTTCTCATATTATGATATCTCATTAATCTTTGGTTTATTTCATGAACTCTTATAGGTAGGTACAAAATATTGATTAATTCGAAGTGTCACTGTTAGACCCTTGTTGCTTTTTCCTATCTTTGTTGTTTCAATAGCAAGTTCTTTTTAGCCATTGAATCATATAATATCTGTGCAATATGTTGAGACACGAAGGTATCATTGTGCATTGGATTTCGATGTATGAAACCTTCATTTCCATTATATTTTATATCACGAGCATAAATTGTTTACGAAGTAAAATAATAACAGTGCTAGAGCATATAGAATTTCAAACTTTCATGGTCACTTATAATTCTAAACGTTTTTACGGGATTTATACCATGTAAATTTTTACTTACGAGTTTCCGATATTTCGGCACTGTTGCAAGCGCCATGATCACGGAACAACTGAAGTCCTTGCGGGTGGGAATAGTTTTTATTATTCTGCGGTTAGAAATATCGGTCTACCCGCTTTCTCACTCGTTTATGACACGCAACACTATCTATGGAACCACTACCACTGGTCTCACTCACGTATCGAGCTCGATCACGACACACAACACTTACGGTGTCGACCCTGGTTTTTGAGGTGTTTTTCTTCTTCTTTGTACATAGACGAATCACGGGACGCCAGGTGCTAGATAATTGAAAACCATCTTCACGGTTGAAATTTTTGTATTTCGTGATTTCAATGGCTTCTCTCACCAGTCTGGGTATATAGTGGCGTTCTGTCGAAAGTATCTGAGGATTATGTAAATTCTCGATGTAGTGACTCGTTCCTGCCTCCAAAAGGTGTTGTGCTATCGCCGATTTTCCTGGGTCATTGTTTTTATAAGCCCTGATGTGTTCTTTCATTCGACATGCTACAGTACGCTTAGTTTGGCCAATGTATGAACTTCCACAGCTACAGTCCACTTTGTACACGCCTGGTCTTTCCAATGGGAAATAATCTTTCGGTGTGCGCAATAGCTGGGAAATCTTTTTTTTTTTTTTTTTTTAAAGGAGTGAAAATCGTTTTTACTGAATACTTATTTAAAATATTTGCGACCTTATCTGTCACTCCTTTAACATATGGTAAATAAGCCGGCTGTCGTTCTACCTGAATGGGTCTTGCCTTCGTTTTTTGTCGTGGTGGAGGGAGCTGTCCTTTATAACCATTCCTCCGTAGAACTGCGCTTACATGTTGTAGTTCATCCGTGACATGTTCCTTGTCACACAAATTATATGCGCGGTTGGTGAGAGACGTCACTACAGAGTTTAGGTGTCGAGGGTGGTGATGCGAGTCAGCGTGCAAATAGCGGTCTGTGTGAGTTGGTTTCCTAAATACTGAGTGACTGAATGAACCGTCCTCTCGGACTCCTACTTTGATATCGAGAAATGCTATGCTGCGGTTTTTCTCTATTTCATACGTGAACCGCATTTTGTCGTGTATGTTGTTCAAGTGTGTGACATATTCTTTAACGACTCCTTCATCGCCTTTTATTATAGAGAATACGTCGTCGACGTATCTTTTCCAAAGTTTAATTTGGCGTGGGGCGGTGGTGATGGCTATCTTTTCAAAATGTTCCATCCATATGTTGGCGACGATTGGGGCTAATGGACTTCCCATTGCCACACCGTCGAGTTGTATGTAGTAGTGTTATTTCGTGTACAAGGGCGAGTACTACATACAACTCGACGGTGTGGCAATGGGAAGTCCAGTAGCCCCAATCGTCGCCAACATATGGATGGAACATTTTGAAAAGATAGCCATCACCACCGCCCCACGCCAAATTAAACTTTGGAAAAGATACGTCGACGACGTATTCTCTATAATAAAAGGCGATGAAGGAGTCGTTAAAGAATATGTCACACACTTGAACAACATACACGACAAAATGCGGTTCACGTATGAAATAGAGAAAAACCGCAGCATAGCATTTCTCGATATCAAAGTAGGAGTCCGAGAGGACGGTTCATTCAGTCACTCAGTATTTAGGAAACCAACTCACACAGACCGCTATTTGCACGCTGACTCGCATCACCACCCTCGACACCTAAACTCTGTAGTGACGTCTCTCACCAACCGCGCATATAATTTGTGTGACAAGGAACATGTCACGGATGAACTACAACATGTAAGCGCAGTTCTACGGAGGAATGGTTATAAAGGACAGCTCCCTCCACCACGACAAAAAACGAAGGCAAGACCCATTCAGGTAGAACGACAGCCGGCTTATTTACCATATGTTAAAGGAGTGACAGATAAGGTCGCAAATATTTTAAATAAGTATTCAGTAAAAACGATTTTCACTCCTTTAAAAAAAAAAAAAAAGAAAAAGATTTCCCAGCTATTGCGCACACCGAAAGATTATTTCCCATTGGAAAGACCAGGCGTGTACAAAGTGGACTGTAGCTGTGGAAGTTCATACATTGGCCAAACTAAGCGTACTGTAGCATGTCGAATGAAAGAACACATCAGGGCTTATAAAAACAATGACCCAGGAAAATCGGCGATAGCACAACACCTTTTGGAGGCAGGAACGAGTCACTACATCGAGAATTTACATAATCCTCAGATACTTTCGACAGAACGCCACTATATACCCAGACTGGTGAGAGAAGCCATTGAAATCACGAAATACAAAAATTTCAACCGTGAAGATGGTTTTCAATTATCTAGCACCTGGCGTCCCGTGATTCGTCTATGTACAAAGAAGAAGAAAAACACCTCAAAAACCAGGGTCGACACCGTAAGTGTTGTGTGTCGTGATCGAGCTCGATACGTGAGTGAGACCAGTGGTAGTGGTTCCATAGATAGTGTTGCGTGTCATAAACGAGTGAGAAAGCGGGTAGACCGATATTTCTAACCGCAGAATAATAAAAACTATTCCCACCCGCAAGGACTTCAGTTGTTCCGTGATCATGGCGCTTGCAACAGTGCCGAAATATCGGAAACTCGTAAGTAAAAATTTACATGGTATAAATCCCGTAAAAGTGCTAGAGCAATCAAAATATTTTGTTTGTTGAAATTCGTTATAATTATAAATTATATTGTAGGTTGCACTCAGCGGTAGTGAGGTTATGCAATATTTTGTTCAGCCTTTCATACCAGCCATCCATGAAAAAATTGACTTCTATCTCTTATTGCTTTCGGCAGGTGCCCAAATGAATAAAGTTGATGGAAACCATCGCCTAATGATGATAATTATAAGCCCCAAACTTTTCCAAAAAGATATATATACCATATAGCGATATTTTCCTGCTTTTTCAAATTAATTTAATAAGGATAAGGATTTACTTACAAGGTTCTGTCATTTTGGCTATTAATTTAAAATTAATCCCAAAAGAAGTAAATAGGTAGGTACGATTTTCTTCTGTTTTGGCAATTAATCGTATGACATAATAATATTATGTTATATACGATTTGATTGCTGCTATTTTTCAGGAACGATGGTCTCACACGTTAAATAGTGGGTTGGGACGTGCGACAGGGGAGTATCAACCTTAACAACATGGACTGATTAAGGATGGACTCTAACAAAACATACTGTCAACCTGTCACTTTCATTTCTCAGACAACTTGAAACTAATTCGTTTCACTTAAACTTCTTTATTAAACGAACCATGATCAAATCCTCTTAAAGGTTTTAACGTGAACTATAATTAATGTCATGTAATTAAATATGAATATCTTAACATCTGCGGCAAACATGTTAAGTCTGTAAACATTGTTAGTTTGTGTAATCCTTTGCCAAATGGATATCGAGATTGTTGGAGGCCAGCGATCGTCCGCAGATTCGCTGGCTTGAGATACATATTGCAACTATTTCCTGAATTTAAGTATGTATATAGTTTCTTCTTAGAATATTCATAGGCAAGCTATACAGGTATACTTTAAGCGTTTCACTTTATGGAACTAACCTATTTTTTTTTGTTAACAAAGTTAACCCATCCATATACAAATTTTCATTGTGAACCCAAATTTATTTATTTTGTAGTTAAAGAGAAAGGACCACTTATAATTAGGTAAAGATACTGGCCATCCATAACCATCCATTCGTCAAACCATTAAAACCGTCACATACGATATAAATCACAGAAAGGCATATTACGATATATTTTCTATAGTGACCGCACATGCTGCTATAATATATATTTCTATAACGTCACTTATTTGTTTCATAATTTATATTACAGTATGGTATACTAATTATATATTATAGCTACGTGTGTGAGGGCTTTATACCTCTGTTTATTCCTGTTTTTTAAGCTGGCAATAGACTTAATAACGTGTTGACGTGTTGATTTGTTATTGATTGTGTTGTTGAGAAATTAATAAAAAAAGACAACATACGTTATTGCTGATTTCTACACATTTATCATTACTTTTGAATAGTTATTCATAAGTAATTTAGTTCTTTTTTTATTAAAATTATAACGCTGTTTTTTCACTGACTGTTCAGTATAATGACAGAAAACAAATGTAAAAAATATAAGCCGTTTATAGGTTTATTTAATTGATCGTAAATGTTACAAATAATATATATATATAGTATTTAATTGAATATCAAAGGTAATTATCATTCCAGCAGGTGATCGTTCATACATAGGTATTGCTTTAAACGTCAAAATGACACTATAAAGGAAGGTAACATCTGTAACATTTTTTAGATGGATATATATTTTTAATTTATAAAAATTGACTTCAAATTAAACGCATTTTTTTACCTTAAAAAGAAACAAATCTGTTTGTTGAGATACGGGATATCACAGTCACGAGTAGGATTTGAACCTGCATCTCTTGGAATACCATCGCAGATGCTTTGCCAATTCTGTCATAGTGACAATTGCTCGGGACTGCTAATTTCGATAACACATTTCTTCTTAATGTCCGATCCCACAGATGGCACAGGCGACATAGACAGGTAGACATTAGTTCAAATCCTTCTCGTGACTGTTATTTTCGATTTCACATTTGCGCATTTTGTGTTACGATAAAGCATGTCGAATGCTTAAAAAATATATAAACATCAAAATACGGGATATCGTTAAATTGTAGCTTCCAAATTGATAGCAGTCGGTTTGATTTTGGTTATGGGCTTGGTATAATGTTTGTACAAAAGGAGACTGTTCTGTTTCATTACTCATGTTGCGACTGGTTTGAATGCAGGTTACATTGTAGTAGGAGAATTTATGTTCCATTTATCCTCTGAAATCTTGATAACACACTGAATATAATGGTAACTGAATTTATCTGTCTCATTTGACTTAAGAACTTAATTCAAAAACCAGTCCAGAATTTGATTGTACTGAGTCTGTATATTGCATATTAGTATTTATATCTACTTTATAGTGAAATTCAAACTAGTAAATTTACCACAACGACCTCAATTAAAATTATCGTTTCGTTTATTTACTAGACGATAATAATGGGGAAAGTTTTGTCGAATTGGGCAACGGGTCATCGCAATCGCTACAGACTGAGGGAAAGTTGGTTGCTTAGACACGCCTGAATCACTGGACTTAGACGGCGAAAGCTTTGTTCGGAGTAGCATTTTAATTGTTTATTTACCTACATTGTGTTTGTTACAGGTAAAATAGTTTGGATGAACTACAGCTTATTAGTATCGGCGCCTTACATTTGGATATACATAAGGTAAAGATAGCTTTACAATAAAATAGCAGCCTCGCATCACTGAGCCATATTCATAGGTACATACATATATTTTTAGGACTGAGCAAAACTAATCAATAGTAATAAAAATACGTCACCTGAAAGTCATAAAATTAAATTTTTTTTTTTACTACGTCTGTGGTAGTGATAGAAAGTGGAGAGGAAGGATAATAAGGAAGGTGTTTGGGCCTCCGGCGCTCTCACTCACCTAACAGAACACAACAGTAGGAGTACATAGTATTGTTTCACACTGATTTTAGTCAGAGGGTGATACTTCCTCGATCGAGCCGGCCCATTCGTGATGGGACACTAAATCATATTTATTTTAAACTAGCCTTTGCCAGCGGCTTCGCCACAGCCAAAAGCTAGTTTTTCGGTTATATCTCAGGTTCCCGATATAGTAGCGGGATAAAATGTCTACCAGTTTTTAAGTCAAATCAAGGCCTTTCAAATAAAAAAGATGCATCAAAATCCATCGAGTAGTTCTTTTAAATAAATTCTAAAAAAAAACTAGTTTTCTAGTTTTTCGGTATCTCAGGTTCCCGTTATAGTAGCGGGATAAAATTTGTACCAGTTTTTAAGTCTAGTCAAGGCTAAAAGTTGCATCAAAATCCGTTTAGTAGTTTTTGTGTGATGCGCGAACAAACAAACAGATAAACAGACAAAAATTCTAAAAAAAATTGTTTTGTGTTTAGACATGCCTATATAGCCTATTGCAGTCATTTTTTCTCAAATATCTTAAATGTACAGACACAGCTCTGTTACAGCTTTATAATAGTATAGATAAAAAGGCGTTGGGGAAACTAAAATAAAATTCACAACTTAATAAATAATATTAGTTGACAATGCATATTTTAACCGTAATAATAAACGTACTCAGTCCAATACATGTTATCTAACGTGTATCGTTCAGCGATAACAATTTTTTGATATTTATAAGCTACACACTATAAGTATCTACTCATTACACTTGAAGTCGCAAAATTGACACAGTTTGAATATTTTGTGCATCAGTAGACACATCCAACCATTAGGCGTTGTTTAGTCAATTTCTGGACATAAGGGAGTAAGCGAATTTACAGTTCTGCGCGCACCGCCTGCATCTAACGGCTATCGGTGGCTTTGACTATGTTATTAACGTCGTAGACACCAGGTTATCACAGTAAAGTGGCCTCAACTAATAGATTTCGTCGTCACGTCGAGAGACCCTTCAAAGTTATACATAAATCATTGGATTATCGATGACAATACTAAAGTATTATAAATTCAAGCACACTGCTCATAGGCCTTCCAATCGCTTGATTGTGATGCCTCGGTGTGTTGTCAGAAGTACCACGTACCATCAGCTGATAAGGTCTGCCGTTAATTACAATTAAAAGTTTTACATGAAAACGATTATAATGAAATTAAACATTAACTATAGCTTCATACTAATTGTCAATAATTATACCAATAAAGCAGTCCGCACCGGCAAAGATGTAAATGGTCCTTCGAGTTGAGTAGATAACTCAGTTATCATGTATGTAACTACAATTAATAGGATACTCGTTATACAATTTGCAGCTGTCTTTTCAAACACCCTCTGTTAATGCGAACCAATAGCACGTGCCATGTGGCGTGCTCCTAAATAGGGCATGATTAATAGGGAATCTAGGCATCCGATCATAATATATTCAGTTTTATTTTCCCTGACAGAAATTTTGTTAAGATAATTTAATAAGAATTATCAAAAAGCGATTTAATTACTGAGAAATAATTTGTAAGTAGATCTGAAAGGTTTCATTCCTAACTTACCCAATATTAATTTAGATATTTTTATATATATTTTTAGCATTTGACATGCTTAGCACTATACATTAAACACAAAGTGAAAAATGTGAAATCGAAAATAACAGTCAGGAGCAGGATTTGAACCTGCATCTTCTGGATACCGTCCAGATGCTTTACCAATTCAGCCATCCTGACAATTGCTCCTGACTGCTAATTTCGATAACACATCATACTTAACGTCTTTGGGTGACGCCTGCGCCATCTGTCGGGAGTATTTTCATACATTATACCGACCAGGTAAACTTAATTTTACAATTAAGATTTTACCTAATAATGACACAAACCCTTTAAATATTTAGATATTTTTATATATATTTTTAGCATTTGACAACAAATTTTTCACTTTGTGTTCAATATTAATTTATTGTATACAGCTATATAAAATTGAACGAGTACTTAAATAGATGTGGTATAGGTAATTCTAAAAAAAAATCACATGAATTATTATTTTAATATATTAAGTAGATGTGTGTGTGGTGTGTGTGTGTCTGTTGGTCTATAATACGCTATATCACCACGCTTTAGATACAATAAAATTCTACATAAAATCTGGTACTCGTGTTATATTTTTGCCAGAATTATTAGTAAGAATCTGTTTTCATGTAACTTTATGGCTTAAGCATGTATGATTTTTTTCGACATCTTCAACAAATATAATAAATTAGTAAAAACAAAATTATAATAGTAGAGTATAATTGGCGAATTGTACTGCTTAAAGAATTCTCTCTCGTTTTGTAATAACTTCGAGCTCATAACATTATAAAGTGCCTAGAGTACAAAGAGCAAGCGCATTGAGATATTTTGCAAAACGGATGACCTTTAAATACGTTTTCTTGTGAAATCTATCTCATATTATTAAACGTCATTTACGTAAATAACATGTTGTGTTGTTTAGGTCCTGTAAAGTTTTCGAAACGTGAAGATAATGGAAGGTGGATTAAACGCGGTAGATTCAAAATAAAAAATTAAAAAATTATAATGTCCGGTATCCATCATAAAGTAAAATGTTTTCTTTTGAAGGCACCAAGTAAAGTTGTTGTATATAATCCGTCAATATGAACATAGAACGTTGCTTCATGTTTAGAAAGGGTGTGCTACGACCACGACCCCGGTTACCTAGCTTCGTCAGCTGTTCTTGGTAAGAGGAGATTGTGTAACACACAAAGGACAATGCTAGGCTGGATATAAGCTCAACGTGTTTGAAACAAGTTAAATATATTTACACATTTTACATTGTAGTTAAGTAACGTATACTTTTATTAATAAATATGTCGACACATATCAAAACAATATATTTTGCCCTTTAAGGAACAAATTATTTGGAGACTTTTTTCTCTTTTTCCACATTCACAAATCATTTGTTGCTTTAAGTATGTAGCTAAGCCTGTCAAGTGCTAAAATACAGATCAAAACATTTTGCCCTGTTTAATATTACGGTTCTGGTGTAATCAGTGAAAAAAGATATTTCGAGGATTATTGAATATAAATATTTTTGTAAATTAAAATAAATTGAACTACTTTGCCACTTAAATTAGCCAAAGATAAAATTGTTTAGAACAATGACCTAAACCATTCCTATTCCAAGAATAGTACCGGATCCAACAGAGGATTATTAAAACATAATTTAATTTATCAAAGATTCCAAGCAAAGGCAATTGTTGTTACAAAATACCAAGACAAGAATAGAAGTCGTGCAAAACACTTATTTTTCATTACTAATATTTCAAGCCAAATGATATATTACACAAATATTGCGATCGTGTACAATACTCTATAAAGTAATAATTTTAGAGCTATACTCTAAGGTAATAATATATTAAAACCTTGTATCGCTAAGAGACAAGGGCATGATGTCATTGTAATGGCTAACATTATGAATACTTACAAACGCTGAGATCACCATAATTTAATACGTAAAGCCTGCATCGTCATGTAAACATTTAAGGCCATCTGCTGAGAATATTCAGTTGGCATCAATACTGTATTGCACTCATGCTAAAATTAATTTCGTTGGCTTTTAACTGAAGGACAAATTTCGAGTAGGTATGAATACGCGAAAAAATAAGAGTGTTAAAATAACAAATAACTGAATCAGCAAGTTGACTGTAGTGGCTATTGGTTGGCCATGTCTGCCGATGTAGCAATTATCGCTGGGGTAAAATGATAACGAAACGGCCAATCGTTTAACATCAAATGTTAGGTCAGCCGATCAGGTCAAATGTCTATCTTGAAAAAAGTTACATTAGGTGAAGCATCTTGGGAATTAAAGACTGCCTTCAATTTCGAAGAGGGCATTAAAAGTAAGCTAGTGCTTATATACTGTCTACTTTATAAATTGATTCGCTACTAGATAAGCTATTAATCAGACACTGATTAGGACTTGTTACATCTTTATTTGTATCCATATTCTAAACGAACGGGATGAAGCTATCAAGAATTCTTGTTACAGACTTATCGTGAATAAATATATCCGTAAATTCTTCAACCTTTAAAGTATGTAGCTAAGATTGTGTACACTTCTAGAGCTATAGAAATGAACGCTAGAAATAATATTTTATATAGCTTAGAAATCATCATCATGTTCAGACTACCTTACACTGTGCGCTTTAATTCTGTAGTGTTGCCACTTATTGCCAAGCCCGAACTGGTTATGTACCAACGTCTTGTCAGTTATAATCAGCTGGGAAACATCTTAGCATTGAATGTGCCCTTGTAATCGCTAAACTTAAGCAACGATCACTAACTTAATATCAGAGCTAGATACATAATATAATATTATTAATCACATTCGAAAAAGTACCTCCATCTAAGAGTAGGTATGCAAACTATCACCACCGAAGGAATGTAACACAGTCCCAGTGGCTCCCCAATAAAGGCGAAGAGACGGCACACGGCGGGTTTCTTTAGTGGGTGCAGGCTCCACACTACCCTGTTTGTTGCTTCGAACGACGGGGTGTGTGGTTAGGAACATTTTTTCCCGCCTTAACGAAAAAAAAAAGATATGCAAACTATTAAGGCACTCCACAAAATGTTACTACTAACGAATTTTCCAAAAATCATCCATATACTACATTTTGAATTCGTCTTTTAAAAATTATCTCAAATCAATCATAATATACTAGGTACATTTTGAATTCGTCTTTTGAAAATAATCTGTAATCAAATATTTTTATGGCATTAAAAATTTAATGTTTCGAATAATTTTATCTTGCTGCTTATATCTGGGTGGAAGTTGTTCTTTAATCTTCAGCATGTTTATTGCATACCGTTAGACAAACAACTGGTACACCATGCTCGATCAGAATTCACGGCGTCCACTTAATTCCTTATTCAACTTAAGTCATTCTTAATTAGATTGTTGCCCGTTGCCGGGAACTACTGTTACCGTACGTGTTCCAAAGAATGAGTTGTCAAGTTGTCAATAGCGTTTTTATCGCAGAACGTGCAGATACGGGCCCTGTCGAGGAGTGGTCTCTTTATATTATATATGTATACTGCATTGTATCTATACATAATAAGCTACACCGGATAAAGGCATATTGTAACGCTAACTATCGCGCCCTCACGTTTCCGGAGTCGGAAATCTTTTGTTGACACAGTTCTGGAGTGATGATTATCCCATAACAAAATTTAGCAATAATGTGCTTGTTGTCCCTTGGCTAACTTCCAAATGTATTCAATATTTCATATTGGTGATATGCCTAAAAAATAAAGGCACTGAAGGAGTTATTTTTTTTAATAATTTACAGAGAGCTCCTAAATAATAGAGAAGTAAAATTGATCAGTGCAAGAGACTCAAAATTGAAGAAAAATTCGGATAATTCGACAAGCAGAAATGTATAGCTATTGTAGCTGTTGGCAGAATGTAGCTGTGTCATTCATAGTTTCACTTTTACGTAGCCAAAGACAAACAATAATATTGCATCATAATTAGTACGAGTAGTTGTGTTGTTTTATAAAATGGCTATAGAACTTCGCTATTAATTTATGGCGTAATACTTGCTTCTAACAGCTTTAACAAAACCTATCCACTCTTGCTTTAAGGACAGCTAAATTATTTATTAAAACTTCATCAAATAATAAATTTCTCACGCAATTCTATGTAAGGCAAGACAGGAGTTGTTAGAGAGACATGTACACTTTCTCAAATGATCAGGGCCGGTGTGATCAGGTGTAGCTTTTCACTGTCGCGGGTCACTGCACTTTCCTATGACTTGCTTTTGCGATGTCTGGTTACCGCAGTCTCACTTTATTTATTTATTAGCTAAGTAACTGGAATTTAATAAGACATGTTTAATGTTTCGTCACGACTAGCGAAGCGACTTGGCTCCGCTCAGGAAAAATTACTAATGAAGAAACTAGGATTTTGGGAATAAGTGCAACATTATTGTGATGTCATCTCTTAAGGTTTATCCATCGTAAGCAATAGCAATCGTTTTAATTAGGATGTATTTGTACATATAAAATTTCCTTAAAAATACCTAAATGAAATCGTATCAAAATCCATTCCTTCTGCTTCGTCAATTGGCTTCAAAGAAGGCAGTATAGACACAGTCAGTCACGGATATCGTTATACTTAAACTATTTTTATCGTTCATTATATAAAATCTTCAAAAAATATACTTTGCAATGGCAATGTTTATGTTCCACAAATGCGGAACGCTGCAGCTAACCGCAATTGACACATGATGGCTGCTAGATGCGTTTGCGCACGGCGCCGTGACGGATTATCGTGTTTTTTACTTTGGCGAAAATGGTTCGCCTTGCAGTACGCAGGAGATATATGTGTTGCTTTCAATTTCACGAAACTGAAAGTGCCTTATATGTTCGGGGGATGTCATTGACTCCAATGTTTGTTTGTAACGCCTAGTTGGTTGTGTATGCCTTGCGAGGCTTATCCTATCGTGTTTAACTAAAATGCACGGCATTCTAGTTTAACATATTTGACTTGTGATTTATTTTGTTTTCGGTCCATCTTTATTATAGGAAGCGTTGTGCATCGTCGGCTATGGTTACTACTTTACATTCCAATAGATTGCTGAAATTGAAATACTCCTCGTCTGTGAGGCTTTTAGAGATATATGTATAAATCTATATTTTGCATTATATATTTATATGTAACACTATATATTTTCAAGGTAAAAACACATTTTTTTTATATGACAAAACTAAATAGGTTAGAGTTAAAAACACGAATTATTATATATTTCCCAAAAAAGACGGCCGGATAAGACGCCGTCATCACTTAAAAAAGTCAGTTGCACACAGATGCGAAGTTGGTATTATGCCGTTATAATACATAATAATTGCAATCGTAAGCAGCCGTCTTCCGCCATATTATCTCGTACAGCAATGCTGTGGAAAGTTACTCTTAAAATATAGGTAGTTTATTGTTGAAATATGTATGCTAGACACACCTCGTTGAACGTTAACTATTTCCCATTTTTTTGACTTGCACTTTTTTCTTACATACGTTTTGTTTGTTTACGTTTAATTATGTTTTATTTTTCATTCGGTTTTTTAACTTGTTTACGGCTAAATGTGTTAGCTAACTAGTTTATTTTTAACAACACACGCAATACACACGAGGATACTCGTGTCAACACAATAGGGGTCTTGCCGACTAATATTATAATTAATGTGAAAGTGCTTTTGTATGTTTGTCTTTGTTAGCTTTCATGCCGTAACTATGCAATCGATCATCATGACATTTAGTACATACAGGCTGATACCCAGAAAAGGACATAGGCTTACCGTTTATCCCGGAAAATGAACGGTTCCTTGTGCGATTACAATTTATGTATTATAAAGTTATTTATGTTTCAAAGACTGATGCATTTGACCCTATCTGAAAAGTTTCAGCTGCCGATCTGCCACGATGATGTACAATAGAGATAGCTAATGTTTTAAGATATATGTGCCAAATTAACACGAAGTGTGAAAATCTAAAATCGAGAATAACAGTCACGAGCAGGATTTGAACCTGCATCTCCTGGAATACCGTCCCAGATGTATTGCCAATTCAGCTATCGTATGTCAAATGATAAAAAAAAATATCAAAATATATGTGTCTCTGGCGTGGCCATTTTTACGGAGTGGTTTATGAACAAGTAATAATATTTTGGTCGCCAGGCATGTCACGCCTACCATTGGTTCGTCATAGTTGTATACATTTCTTTCATTGAACGCATTAGAATGTGACGTACATTTTTTACGCACCACTGCATTTTGCAGTTTCTATTCCACCACTAATGACACAATAAACACGGTTCTAAAAACAAAAAGATTGGAAGTAGATATTATTTTTTAAGAAACTTCAAATACTTATACGATTACTCGAAATATTTTTATATAATAACTAGCAGTGCCCGCGGACTCCGTTCCGCGTTAGAAATATTTTTGTCCCGGCCCGTTTGTCCCGCGTAATACTTCAGGTTAAAAGTTCAGGATAAGTAAAAATTATAATGAAGTTTTTTTTTTGTTATTTTGGATTTTTGTTTTTTATTTATTGTTTTTTGATTTTTTTATTGTTTTTTTTTTATGTTACTGTTGTTTGTTGTTATTTTTATTACTTGATGTTAATATACACTATTTACATCATGTTAACTTATTTCAATTGTTCAAAACTTCTCGATATACTATATTAGTAGTAATGTTATCATTTGGTACTAAAATATATTGTCTTTCAGGAGTTCCAACCCGAGATAAGCCAACATATAACTGCCCATGGGAAAAACAGTGCTTTCTCAGGTCAATGCCCACCAGAGAAAATGTTTGACCCTGGGACTTATGAATAGTGAGGGCAAAAGAGACCTTGACGGGATACTGTAACCTTTTAAACGGTATAGGTAAATCCGGAGGAATCATGGGTATCCGCGGAATATAAGCAAGTTGTCCCACTGCTGGCCCTGTGAGAATGGTCGCCACGATTATATTCTCCCGCAACTCTTTTATGAGCAGCCTTGTGCCATTACACGTGTAGAGTCTCAAGTTCCTTAAAAGCATGATAGGAATGTCAACTTTTAGCATAAGGTCGTGGGGAGGTAAGCCAGAAGGACTCAAAGAATTTAAAAATTCTTGAGGATAGTGCACTGTATCCTCAATATTACACACCGTGTCAATGGACTTATAGTGTTTGACTTGACCGGGAATTTATCCTAAAATTATTTTATTTATCTCATTCACTGAATCGTTTCTGGGTGAGACTATTGCCCTAGAACAAAGCCAATGATAATCTCTTTCCATTAAACTTTCAAGACCGGGATATATTGCGTCTATCAGATCTTCTAACCTGTGTAATATGTGACCTAACCGATTGTCATGTTTAATGTCATCCCTACTGTTGGTGTTAGGCCAGCAAATTTTTCCTTCTCCAAGATTCAGTAGTTGATGCGGAAAGTCGTTATCGTAGTTGTCGCTCAAGTGGGCTCTCATGTTTGTTCGTAAATTGAGAGTTTCAATGGAACTCCATAAGCATGATGATTTTAAACATGCCCTGATGACATCGGCACGTGTTCCTTTTGTTATTAATGGCAGAATTTGCCGAAAATCGCCCGCAAAAACAAAAGTAACACCACCCATATCAGCGTCTGAGTTTCTGATGTCTTTTAGCGTACGGTTCACGGCTTCAATATGAGCTCTATGACTCATGGTACATTCGTCCCATATAATTAAATATATTTATAAACATACAAATTATTATCATATGGGCTAAATAAGCTTCACAAAAATTATTTTTAATCCACAATTTTAACAGTAAAAACAGTTATTGTGAGTTATCCGTAGGAGATAGGCATATGCTATCGCGGACTTTTTTACAGATTTTGATACGTTCTTTAACATTGTAGTACATTGTATTGTTCTATCCTCAATAGTTTCCGCAGCGACCGCGATGAAAGCAATTTTTTTTACAATTTGGATTACATTATTTAAGTTTAAGTAAAGATGCGTAATTAATTTTGGAAATTATTATAGCCTATGACACTCCACAATAACGTAGCTTTCTATTGGTGAAATAATTTTGAAAATGGGTTCAGTAGATCCAGAGATTACCCCTTACAACGTCACAAACTCACAAACGTTACCTCTTTATAATAATAGTATAGATATTGCTATGGTAAAACCAAGAACAGTCTTTAGAGACAGTTAAATATCGAGTTCGATCTAGGTGTGCCTGAGCGAGTTCTAAAGCTCTGACACCTCGCTCGGACACAATTCTGACTTTTTGAAATTAGATTGGATATAGTTTAAAAAATTTCATAGTCGATGAAGCAAAACATCGTGAGGACTCAGATGAGAATGTCTAAGAGATTTTCTCAATGGATTGAGAAGTCTGCCAACTCATGGGTCTGGGTCACGGTGGTGGACTGCAACCTACATACCTCTCACTGTGAGAGGGGAAACATTCCCAGCTGTGGAACAATAAAGGGTTGAGAAAAGGTACTATAATTCTTATAGGTATTTAGGGTTGAGAAAAGGTATTATAATTCTTATAGGTATTTATTTGAAGGCTATTTTAAGCAAAATATACCGAATTGAGAAACGTATGGTTAAGCTTCTGATTCAATGATCTGAAAAAAGCGGCTGTAGTAGACTGGACGTGAAAGGCATGTGACCGGGTGTTGTGGCACAAATTGGCAGGGAACAGTTATGTCTTGCAGTGAGCTGCATCAGGCTGATAGATTGATTGACGTGTCTCGCGATGCTTGCGGTAGTTTGATGAAAATGTAAAACCTGTAGTTATTAATAGTTCTCTGTCTGTCCTGTTTACGTAAGATCGATAAACATAACATACATAAGCAAGACTAATTTAAGTAGTGTAGTAGTTAAAAAAATATTTGAATATAATTTCAGGTTAAATTAATAAAGTAATAATAATATGACCTCATTTTACCCGTTGTTAAAGTAACCGTCTCTCTTATGGTAAGTTGTAACCGCTGTTTATACGCTGCTGCTCATCCTTGCACTTCACGAGGTGTGAAATGAAACTCCCGCTACAGCTAAAATCAAACCATCTTATTTCGTGCCTATAACATCTTATACCTGCCTCTGTGGTGCAGCGGTAGTGCTAGCGACTGCTGATCATGAGGTCTCAGATTCGATCCCCGGGTCGGGCAGTGTTATTGAAATTTTTCGTAAAAAGAAAAATTCTCAGTAGCAGCCCGGAGTTTGGAAATGTGCTCGGTAGACGGCAAAAGGCTCGCCCCCTATTACGTGGTACTTAAACATAGCTGGCGAACTGTGGGTGTGTACTCACACCTCTGCCTTTACCCCTTCGGGGAATACAGGCATGATGCTATATTTTTATTTCGTGAATATATATATGAATTGAATTTGAATTGCCGTGTGGGGCCGGCACCAAGAATAGCTCCACCCCGTCTCTTCCTATGGGAATCGTAAAAGCCGACTAAGGGATTACCGGGGGACCGGGCAAGCAGCGTTCCCCTGTGTACTAAAAACATCCACTGCGTTCACCAACCCGCCTGCCAAGCGTGACGATTATGGTAAAACCCCCCATTGGGGAGGCCTATGTCCAGCAGTGGGTAATTTTGAAAAATCGCTAAAGGGTAGAGATGTGTGCCCTGAAAGGACCTCTGATTGGGGTCGAACTCGATAACACTGTTTTCCAGTCCATGGTTTTATCACCAGGCTATCACTGCTTCTTTGCACAGGCATCATAATATAGTAAATTTTGATTATTGTAGCTGCAGTAAATTCGTAAACAAAAATATCTACTTCTTTAATAAAATATTTTTTTAAAACAGCGTTAATGATTGGAGAAAGGGGTCTAAAAGCTTATCCTTTTTTTTTTGTTAAGGCGGGAAAAGCCGCACACCCCGTCGTTCGGGGCAACGAACAGGGTAGTGTGGGGCCTTCACCCACTAAAAAAAACCGGCGTGTGCCGTCTCTGCGCCTTTATTGGCGGGCCACTGGAACTATGTTACATTCCTTAGGTGGTCCGCCAGCAAGTTTATCCTACCAATGTCTCTCCTACTAACATTTATAAAGATTTTTTTTATATTCGTCCGTCTATCACGACGGCATGCATACACACAAATCATAGCCTGAATAAACACATAGCATATTGTTTATCCCGATTAAAATTAACTTTAGAACCATTTTCCACGTCGACGTAGTAGCGGGAAAAAGCTAGCTGTTAATAAAACAAATTACACAAAATCAATTTGGTACAAAACTAGCTGTAGTTCATTTACATTGTAAATGTCTTTAACTGTTCCACTTATCCAGAGTCGATAATGATCACATCCACGTATTTTGTAATCTGTGGTAATTACATAATATCGATGTCTTCCCACTGAAGTAATGTCACGCAGCTCCAGCGGTCTGCCCATACAGGCGGATAGACGGCACACGGCGGGCTTATTTAGTGGGTGAGGGCCCCACACAACACTGTTCGTTGCCCCGTACCACGGGGTGTGCGGTTAGGTACATTTTTCCCGCTTTAATAAAAAAAAGTATAATACCATTTTAAGGGTGTTGTGACAACACAAAACATTTTAAGGGTGTTTGCCGTGTGGGGCCGGCACCAAGAATAGCTCCACCCCGTCTCTTCCTATGGGAGTCGTAAAAGCCGACTAAGGGATTACCGGGGGACTGGGCAGCAGCGTTCCCCTGTGTACTAAAAACATCCACTGCGATCGCCAACCCGCCTGCCAAGCGTGGCGATTATGGTAAACCCCATTTTGGGGAGGCCTATGTCCAGCAGTGGACGATGAAAGGCTGATGGATGGATGGATGGATGTGACAACTAAAAAATTTCTTTGAACATAAAACCTTCAATACCCCAGAATCATCAAATTAGTCATGAATATAACGTGCTAACGCATTCACCGCTTGTGCAACGTAACACTACTTAGCATAGAAAGTGGGTACGCTGTATAGTACACAGATACGCCATGCTCAAGGTACTTCATGACCCTTTGACCTCAAATTGTCACAATGACTCATAACATACAATAGATCGTTATATATGTAACAAGTCGAACGTGTTTGTCGAGTTTGAGTGAGACATACTAATTGACACAGATGGTGTAGTGGTTTCTAACTCCAAGTTCGTGTGTTCAAATCCTGCGATACAAACATTTATGTTTGTGAATACAAATAGTTGATTACAAGGACAGGTATAGCGCACTCTGTGCTAATTGGGAAAATAATAATTGGACGATTATCTCTCGCTACAACAATAACACACCGTGTTGCTTCACGGATGGTCACGCGGTAGGCGATGGCACCGACCTGCTTGGGCCCCCATAGCTAGTGACTACTCCCACTTGGTATCTACTTTATTACGCCCCTTAGTACATCTTACGACACCCGCGGGAAAGCATAGAGTCGTCACATATGTATTCTATATCATACACTGCTTAATGGGTAAGACTACTCCTTCTATCAAT
Organism: Leucoma salicis; assembly: GCA_948253155.1. Taxonomy (NCBI): domain Eukaryota; kingdom Metazoa; phylum Arthropoda; class Insecta; order Lepidoptera; family Erebidae; genus Leucoma; species Leucoma salicis. The sequence goes on along the minus strand of OX411819.1, from coordinate 5,347,766 downwards.
TACATTATGTATTAACAAAAAAAAGGAAAATATATTTTATATCGGTAAGCTGGTACCCATAGCAGAAGCGTTAAGCTTAGTTTGGGACCAGAGGACGTTGTGTGAAATATAAAAAAAAATACTAATACTAATCTTCTAAAGAGTTTTCATAACTTTATTGATACCGAAATATTTATGTACCTAGACTTTCTAAATGTAATTATAAAGCTGAATACCAACGGCTCAACATAATGGTTATGATCAGAAATCTTATTCAATTGCTATAAAATCCAACCCTGCATTTAATTTATATCGCGAACATTCAGAATTGTTTTAATGGTGTTTTAAATGCTAGAATTCTAATACCTACGAACGGGAACTTTTTTTTTTTTTTAAGATGATCACTAATCAGTGACGTCAATGTCAGTGATCAGCTCCAGAAGCTCGTACATTCCATATTAAAATCGGCATGTTTTATTGAGTCTTTAATATTCTGAGAAAATAATCTATAGCCTTACTTAATAATAATAATATAAAGAGGAAAGATTTGATTGTTTGTTTGCATTGAAAAAGTCTTTCACCATTAGAATTCTACATTATCCCTGATGAACATATACAATACGGGCGATAGAATATTTTCATAAAGTTAGGGATTCGTATGAAACTTCGATTATGTAATCCAACGTGTGAAAAAATACAAAAAAATATCCTTATATCTTACGCGATAGTGCGTTGCAGAAATTATTGACAATAGAGCAAAGTGATGTAGGTACTACAGTTTTATAGAAGATATCAATACCTACAAAAAAGTCTGTGATACCATACGTCTAACTAGATACTAGAACAGTTATGTCACAATAACTACTTCTTCATAATTATTAAAATATGCAATAGCAACGCCGCGCCGGTTCAAACTAATATTATAAAGAAGAAAGATTTTTTGACGAATCTCAATACTCGGCTACAATAATATATTTTTTGAAACACGTGTTTGCCTTTTGAGAAGCAAAAGAATTTATTCGTAGACCACTAAATGCTCATCTGTCTAGACGTGAGATGGAGTGGACTGGAGAACTATACCCTAAGTGGAAGGGCCTTAGGGTATAGTTCTCGAGTAGAATTATACCATTAGAACCGCAGTTGATAGAATATTCGACGGGTGCTTCACCAAGCACCTTCTCGAGAAGCATATACAGGTACATCTACATGTCGAGAAATTTCTTTAAACTCTATTCTTTAATAAAATCTTCTGGCAAAGTAATAGATTTACTTGAACTTATTTTTTTATAATGTCATACCGTACAGTCAAGTGTAACTGAGTCAATGATCCGAAACGATTAGTCGAGGCTGTGGTCCAATCACGATTGGATAACCGACAAATGGTTTGAGATTGCGTCTGTAAAGCCATTAAGACCAGGTATTCCTGCAGAAGTAGGCATTTAGCGTTGTCCCAGGCCGCGCGCGAAATACTTCGCGCGGACGCAGCGGCAGTGAACTCGCATGACCCGCCAGCGACACAGTATATAAATAGGCAGTAGGATAATATTGTATTAGTAGACTAGAAATTATTTTTTTATGATAAAAATTTGTTTATAGTAGTGATAAATTAGTTTCGTAAATAAATGAAGTGACCTGTCTATTTATGTTTTGTTTGTTATCTTTTTAAATTTTGATTTGTTATTTATGTGTTTTGGTAGCCATTGTAAAACAAATGTTTTCAATTATAATATTCCATCCATCCATCCATCAGCCTTTCTCCGTTCGCTGTTGAATAAAGGCCTCCCCCCAAAAAACGCCACAGCACTCGGTCTTGTGCCGTTTGATTCCAGCGGCGTCCTGCGATCTTGATGATGTCGTCGCTCCACCTTGTAGGGGGCCGCCCTACGCTGCATCGTCGAGAATCATTTTTCCCCAACGGCTGTCGGTTCATCGAGTGATGTGGCCTCCTCATAGCCATTTCAGCATGCATAGTTATGTACGCGCGTTGAGCAGATTACTGTCTACTAAGTGAATTGAAATTGTGATCTAATGTATTTAGATTCTGCCTACGGCTTCGTCTGCGTGGGCTTAAGAATTGGTTCAATCCTTACTAATACACTTTATACACTAAAATGTCCATAACTACTGACCCAATGACATTTTTGATTAAATTTAAGTAGACTTTTAAAGATATTATCTAACCGAAAATGATTTACACTATACTACAACAAAATTTTATTTACAGTTTTATAATACACTAAACAAACAGACACAACAAACCGACACCACGAATAATTTAAAATCAAAAACTATAAGTACATCTAAACAAATAACGCGCGGCAATCGCTCAAAAACTCAGGATAATCATACGTTATTCCAGCTTAAGCGAGTTATGCGTACTGATTGATTATATCATCGTTCAAAAATATAACGAAACAAAATAAAATAACCAAACGATGTTTTAGATACTTAGATTATTTTGCACATTATTTTTTATAATTGACAGAAGTATAGTTCATAAGTGGTAAAGTTCGAGCATAATCTCGCATGTGACAGTGATATGAACGGGTCAGAGTCATTCCGTTCTATCCCTTTCTTTCGCGGAATGACTGACTGAAGTGACTGACTGTTCAAGTGTGCATGTGACTGTGATGTTTTGTTAGTGTAGTGTGTCGTCGACGTCGTGGCATAGCGGTTGTAGTAGCGCTTATATAATAAAAATCAAAAATAACGCTTGCCTGGTGAAATAAATAACGGGGCTATGGATTATTTATAAATAGCAAGTGATTTTATTAGTTATTTAATATAACGAACACTCCTACTAATAGGGCCTACTGAGCTGCAGGACTCGCGCATTTAGTAGGTATTTAAATATAGTGATTAAGACAATAATTTTATCAAGTCAAACTCTGCGAATTTGTCTAGAAATATTTAGTGTCTTTAGTTGAGTACAAAAATTCAATGTAAAATATTAATAATTTAGTCATAATATTGATAAAACTTTACAAAAAGGGGTAACTTTGCGATATTTTTCTATCGAGTGAAGTTCATTAGATCTTGTAATTGAATGCGAATATGGCTAGATTATATCCTTAACTAATACATATATTTTTTTCAGAATATAAAACACAGTTTTCTAGGCCTAAGATCGTTTTAAAAATCTCTAAAGCGCGGCCTCTGCTGGAATACCTAGCCTTAAAACCCTAAAATATTCGCCTTGCATATCATTAGAGTACTCTGTTGTCATCATCAGCATCTTCCTGGCCTATAACTGGGGTTGGCTTCCTGTTTCGTTTTAGTTGATCACTTGTTTAAACGGAACGACTGCCAATCTGTCCTCCATGACGCAACTAGGGTAATTTAGCACCGACTTAAAAAAAATATAATAATAATTTAGTTAATTCGGGTAGTGTAATTGGATCCTAAATTACTGTTTAAAATTCAAGGCTAAATTATTATATTACACTTGACTTTTTTTTAAAAAATATCCTAAATAAATTGAAGTGAATATAATTTTTCATTTTTTTTTTTTGTTTTTTTTTTTTTTGTTTATTAGCATTCTCTTATTTATTATGTTATATTTTGTATGTAAATTTATATTCTTTGTGTATACATAACACTTCTTTTCGTATTCTAAGTACTCTAAGTAGCGTGTTGTAAATTATAAATACACATACGCGTGACGAATCATTACGTACACAGGTTCTCTCTAGCCGGTTTCTAAGATATCTTTGTTGCAAATATTCATAAGAGCTATTGTTAGAAGTGTATCGTATTGTTTGTTTGTTTGGGCTACTCTCGGTTTCAACAAGGACAGGATGGACAATTGACTATTATAGTCCTCTCGTAATTCAGTGCCTATTACGTAAGTATAAATTCACATAATTACAAATACACATAGTGTAGTAGAGATACATTATTGCCGTCCAACGATTGGGCTGAACCACTTTCTCACAGAATATACAGGGTAATTTTTTAACCAGTACACAATTTTTTTTTTGGTGGTTCTATATCAGTAATATAACACATTTCCATTAATTGTTAAATCCATATTTTTTTATTTTTTGTCTGACTTGAAATCAGTAAAATATGGACACCAATCTTACGAGCAGCTCGAAGCTTTATTTTCTGCATTTTGATGGTCCTAAGCCCATGAAAGTATGAAGAAAAAATTGGAACTACTCTTACAAATAAATTCAGGTCACGACCTAAACTTAAAAAAATCAGGTCGAACCTGATAAAAATAGCGTTCAGTAACCCGTATAGATACCTACGCGTCGGCGCATTGAACGAGCACCGACTTAAGTATCTACAGAAGCGCGCGCGTCGTGTGACCATAATTTTTTTTCAAAAGTAAACACCTTTCGTTAGCTATAACTTTATTTTTTAGTACTAAGATATATCAAAATAAAAAATACGTGTTTATTAAAATTTGCTTGTTTATTTTCTAAAAATTTGCGCTCTGGTTAAAAAAATACCCTGTATAAAGCAAATTCTTAGGTTTTATTCATTCGCGCGCGCTAATAGTCCCTCTGTGTTACTAGCGCTTATAGGGTACTTGCGCGTCTTCGCTACCCTTCTAAATTAATCTATACATAATAATATAGTGTCTGTTTTCCTGCTTACTTCTTCTAAATCAAGCAACCGATTTCAAAAGAGTTTGTATTGTCACACACATCCTAATGAAACTTTTTTAACAGAAATATCGTCTTATAAATAAATAAATAAAAAAAAAATTGCCATTCACGGTGGCTAAACCTTAGAAATACGAGTACATCAAAATATGTAGAGGAGTTGTAGTTCTTCTCGCCGCCCCTTCTGTGATACAATTTTCGACAGATTACAAAAGCAATATTAGGTTAACACTTTAGTCTCTGAAAGGAACACGTTATCAATTTTAGGCAATATTTAAACAATTTAGTCATCGGTATAATATGTAAAGATGGATTAAAAGATGAGTCAGAGAATTTACGAGGCCTATGTAACTAGATAAACTCATTTTATCTCTGATTAGCCTTTGTCCGCGGCTCCTGAAATTTTTCAGTTATATCTCAGTTTCCCAATATAGTAGTGGGATAAAATGTATACCAGTGCTTAAGTCTAATCAAAAAGTAAGTGGCATCAAAATCTGTTCAGTAGTTTTTGCGTGATGCGCGAACGAACAAACAGATAAAATAGGTATCTAAAAAAATGTTTTGTGTTTAGACACGCCTATATTAGTAATTTTTTCACAAAATCTTAAATGTACAGAAACAGCTCTGTTACAGCTTTATAATAATAAAGATACGCTTAAGATTATAGAACAGGGCGGTATTCTAAGAAAAGGCAAGAAGTTATGGTATTTATGTGTCTTTAATAAAGTTATATGTTTGGTAGATTTGTGTACTTTACCCATAGTAAAAGAAAACTTTACTGTACAACTACAAGATAGTTTAATTTTCATATTTAATATTATAACTTAATTCCTTAACAGTTAGAAGTTACTTAGAAGTAGCTTAAAAGTTGAAACGCCGAGGAGTGGACTTTATAAATTAGAAATGACAGTAGACGAAATCTATACTATAATAAAGGTGAAAATTTTGTGTATTGGAACGGGCTCGGGAACTACCAGTCAAATTTCAAAAAATATTGTTTGTATTTGGTATTGTTGTGAATACTATTATAGAATGGATATTTTAGGAGGAGAGCCCACCACTCACCCACGGATTGTCAATCCCGGTTATCTTTGGACAGAATAACCTAAGATTGCCAATCCGCACTCTCACACATAGAGGAGAATGTGATAATAGCAAAGTAGCATGCATGATAATGACAAAAACTCACCAACGCGACACAACCATGCGATACGGTAGAACTCTCAGAACCACAATATTGCAATATTCCGCAAAAATCCGAACATAAATTTGACACGTGTTTCGCCTCTAAACGAGGCATTCTCAAGAACGCTCGGCAACAAAGGAGCCTCTGATTCTTGTGAATTTTCGAGGAAGCCTGTAGGCTATTTAACTTTACGCTACGACACTTTAATGGCTTGTGAAACCGCGGGGCACAGCTAGCAGAGCAAACTACTCCACACATATCATATAGGTAACCTGAAAAGATATCCAATTAATTTGTTTTCTGTAACATAGCAAAGAAGTATAGTACATAGATTATATACATCACAATAGACGACGGGCTGAAGCCTAAAAAATCTAAGCCGTTGTGTAACCTAAAACCCAGGGTTTTATCGGTAACGCTATCGAACTTGTATTAATCACTTTGTATGGAGCCTTTGATATGGATCGTTAAATTACACTAGGACTAGGTATTGATCTTCCGTATCCCGAATATAAATTATATTATATTATTTAAATTAAAGAAAAAACTACGATGTTTTCTTCAGGGGAGTATGTCAATGCTGGGTTTGAGCAGGTATGTGCTATCAATATCATTTTGATCCTGTATGTGCAAGCTGTTTTTTTTTTGTTATTACTTACTGTAACACATCAATTACGGCCCACCTGCTAGTAACTGGCAAACGGTGACCACCACCAGGTGAAGACAGGCGGCTCCCAATCCGAATGTGAATGCTTGTGGCGACTTTGTGCGAATGTAGGAAATACTGATGATTTTAAGTGGTAACATCAGCTCTATGACACAAAAAGGCATCCGATACTCTCTTTGATTTTTAAGAGCTTTACCTTACAAATCTTATTTATCGCTGACTACTGCTGGTTAAGAAATCTAGATTCATTTATGGTCTATATTTTTTATCATTTGACATGCTCCGCCACTTTTTAAAGTACAAATTATTTGTGAATAAGGAAAAAGATCAAAAATGTTTAAAAAATCGCGCCATCAAATAGTATGAATTTTAATTGCAAAATTAAACTTACTATATTGGATAATTGCATGTAAATGCGTTGCCTATAGATGGCGTTGGTCTTTAAGACAAATGTGATAAGGAGATTGGGATGATCGAAAGATCTGGACTATAGCTTAGTGGCTTAGAGCACTTCCCCGGATTGGAAAAGACGCGGGTTCGATTCCCGCTAGTACCAAAAATCTCTTTTTCCTTATTCACAAATAATTTGTACTTTAAAAAATCTATATTTTTCTAAAACGTGATTAGACTGGGTAAACATTAAAAACCATACGTTACCAAATAGGTACAGGTAAGTGGGGACAAAGCATAATGATTGCGCCAGTAGGCATACACTACCGTAGTTTATACTTACCTAAAACAACTCCTTAGTGTCAGCTATGCATTCAAAATTAATTAAACGTAGTTTGTTACTACAAACTACAAAGCATGAATACCTAACCTCTTCTACAAAGCTTGTCTATGGCACCGTAATCAGCACAGGAAATATCGATAGTGTTTGACATATTCCGATAGGAGTGCAGTTTGAACATATATTACGTTTTATCTCCGTCCCCCATTGCGTTCTTCTAACTAATGAATAACGCTATAATATTCCAGACAATTATTCTAACTATGCGGCTATTCGAAATCAAAATGAAACAAGACTAGCCCTTTGTAACGAAAACAGTTACTCGCAGACATACTTTGAAAGCCAAGATGATTAATAAATATAATGTATATTTTTGTTCGTAAAAATAAGTAATTGTTATAATTAATTAAACTCAGAAAAAAGCATGTTGTGCTCTGCATCTACCGAAATTTAACAATTTCAGTTCTACTGTGCCACTAATCTTGTTTTCTTGTATTATGGGAAAGTTTTAGTTGAATATTTGTGTTTATCTCTCTATCACGTTACCACGGTATGTCTATTTTAAAAGTGGCTATGTATACTACAAAACCTTTATTATCAGATAAAAATGCTGTACAAATCAACTTTATAAATATAGAAAAAATATACATAACATACAAAGAGCCGAAGAATAACAACTATTTCGAAAATATCAAGAGGGTTATATACTTACTTACTTATATTATAAATGCGACAGTGAGTTTGTTTGTTACGCTGTCTCGCCGTAACAGCTGAACCAATCATGAAATTTTGCATACATAGGCTTTACTATACTGGGTATTTCTTTAACCAGTGCGCAAATTTTGAGAGAATAAACTTAAGCAAATTTTAATAAACACGAATTTTTTATTTTGATATTTATGTCTTAGTACTAAAAAATAAAGTTATCGCTAACGAAAGGTTTTACTTTTGAAACAGATTTTATTGTCACACTACGCGCGCGCTTCCTTAGGTATACCCAATACCTACATCGGCGCTTTGGGCAATGCGCCGACGCGTAGGTATCTATGCGAGTTACTGAACGCTGATTTTATCAGGTTCGAAATAAACTTTTTATGTTTAGGTCGTGATCTGAAGTTATTTGTAAGAGTAGTTCCAATTTTCCCTTTATACTTTCATGGGCTTAGGACCATCAAAATGCAGAAAATAAAGCTAGCTCTAGCTGCTCATAAGATTGGTGTCCATATTTTACTGATTTCAAGTCAGACAAAAAATTAAAAAATATGTATTTAACAATTAATGGAAATGTGTTCTATTACTGATATAGAACCCTCAAAAAAAGTTTGCGCACTGGGTAAAAAATTATCCTGTATATACTTTTAATCCCGGAAAAAATTAATGGCTCCCGTGGGATGGCTATTTTTACATATTATTAAGTAATTAAAATGTTTTAAGTGGAAAGGAATGAAAGGATGATAAGGAGAGCATAGCAACAAGGCTTGGGCCTGCGGCGCTTTTATTCATCATGCGAAACACAACGGTAAGCTAACTGTTGTACTTCCCCGATACCACTGAAGAAATGTAATATGGTTCCGGTGGCCCGCCAACAAAGGCGGAAAGACGGCACACGGCGGGTTTCTTTAGTGGGTGAGGGCCCCACACTACCCTGTTCGTTGCCACGAACGACGGGGTGTGCGGTTAGGAACATTTTTTCCCGCCTTAACAAAAAAAAGTACTTCCCCGATCGAGCCGTTCTATTCATACTGGGCTTGCTCTACCACAAGCTATTGAGTATTTATTTAAAAAAAACTCGAGCGTTATGTTTGATGATAAAAACAATATGTACGAAGGAACTATCTAGAATAAATTGAATAAGAAAAGTTAGCAGAATTATTATTTTCTGTGAATAATAAAACATCGATGGCTTACATAATAATTACTATTATAGAATGGATTTTAGCAGGAGAGACCACCAACCCACCCACGGATTGTCAATCCCGGTTATCTTTGGACAGAATAACCTAAGATTGCCAATCCGCACTCTCACAGGTAGAGGAGAATGTGATAATAGCAAAGTAGCATGCACGATAATGACAAAAAACTCACCAACGCGTCACAACCATGCGATACGGTAGAACTCTCAGAACCACAATATTGCAATATTCCGCCTCATTCAATTAATTATCTTACATAATAATGTTTTAAATCATTCTAAATATGTATATGCAAATAAGTAACAAAAATAATTCCTTACAAATATAAAGTGTGCGATACTGTTTTGGGTCAGTGATTTATTACGTGTTCTTGTCAGAGTAACATTACACTTTACATAATATCAACTAGGCTGTTATTTACTACACGGTTGTGAGCTGCAGAGCTATTTAAAATCGTAGATCCGTTTAGTTAGACTTTGTAATTATAATTGAGTCTTGAAATAAAACTAGAGTTGCGTATGAGATGACTGAATAATGTGTTGAAGTCTGCAGTAGGGTTGGCAACGATTTGAGTAAATCATAAAGTAGATAGACAATTAGTTTTTTTTTTCTAAACGAAGTGTGATGAAAGCGCCATATTGCTATAAGTTTAAATAAGAAATAAGACAAATAACATATTTATTGAGATGAGGTATTAAAGCGCATTAAGAGTTTAAACCTTAGTGTTCTGCCGATTGCTCCTCTGACTGTCCGCTAGTCATTGAGATTGTAACAACAGAATTAATCTTTATAGAAAGCGACTTTTAACACGCTTTATATTAGCTTCGCTTGTATCTATTGTAACGGAATTTTTGAACGTGATTTTCACTTCAAAACGTCGGGTTAAATTGAAACTGCACACTTATCAAGGACCAAACAATGACAATACAATATTTGTGAAGATTGTCCGTTTTTTTTTTATTACAAACCGGTACTATCATCACACCTACGATAAATAAATAAATAGGTAGGGTCTTTTACTTACTTACCATCACGCCATTTCCTTAGCGGAGTAGGCAGAGAGAAAATTATTAGGGTCTTTTAAATACATATAAGTGCTTATGATGCTGTTTTGTCTGTTGTGAGATTAAAAAGAAGATAATAAATTATAGTTTAAAAAGTAAGAAAACTCGCTTTTATATCTAGTTGAACTATAACGTAGAAATATCTATACATAATGTCAAGCACATTTTTTTACAATCGTTATTATCTACTTTTTCATCCATCCATCCATCAGCTTTTCATCGTCCACTGCTGGACATAGGCCTCCCCGAAATGGGGGTTTTACCATAATCGCCACGCTTGGCAGGCGGGTTGGCGATCGCAGTGGATGTTTTTAGTACACAGGGGAACGCTGCTGCCCGATCCCCCGGTAATCCCTTAGTCGGCTTTTACGACTCCCATAGGAAGAGACGGGGTGGAGCTATTCTTGGTGCCGGCCCCATACGGCCAACTACTTTTTAGTTCAACTAATTACATAGTATGTTTTTTATTTGTAAACTACAATTTATTTGTAAGTACCTACACAAAGCTGGCGAATAAGTCCTAATAGTAAGCAACCGCAGCCAAGGCGTAGCCTTATATGCTAGCAACTTCCCCGGGGAATGTTGTACGAGATGCAGAATAAATAGGGAGGGGATGGGAAGGGGCTCAATGATATATTAACACAGTATACTTTTTCATATTACAGGCATCGACGATCGATGGGCGACGGAAGGGTGCATGCCTCTTCTGCCAAGAGTACTTCATGGACCTTTATCTGTTAGCAGAACTTAAGACCATCAGTTTAAAGGTAAGAATTTGATAATATGTTATTTCCTCTGACGGAAAAACCGACAGAGACCTGCATTTTGCTCCAAAGAGCTTCTGAAATATTATGGTAACCTAATTTCCAATCACACTAAAACTGTCGCCTGATCAACCGTAGTATTTAGGCACGCAAAAGCTACAGATAGTTTTTTTTTATTGCATGTAGCGAGCCACGGCCCATCTGATGGTAAATGGTAATCGTCGCTCATGGACTCAACTATACCGAGAGTATTGTCAAGCCGCTGCTCACCATTTCATTTCACCGATATGAAATGAAAGAATAAACGGCAATCTCCTGCTACAAACAAAACGCAACGATGTGCTTCATGGCTGGTCACACGGGAGATGGTGATACCAACCCGCTCGGGCCCGATACCAAGTGAGTACTCCCACTTGGTACCCAGCCCTACCACTAGTCATGCAATGGATGATAATTGCTTAGTTCCCTTAATCGCCTCATACGACACCCGTGGGAAAGAATGAGGTGGTGACACTTGTATTCTTAGTCCGTCACCACACGGACATTTTAGCTCAAGTGTCAAGTGTCAATATTCTATGAGTAATACTTCGAAAGGCTTCTCGGTTGCTTAAACGAAGAAAAAACTTACCCCCTCCCTATTCTCTTTCCCCCTTAAACCCTTCCTATCATCCCCTTAGTACCTATCTTTCCTACCCTTCCTTATTATAATAAAAATCCTTCCTTCGAATCTCTTATTTGTTTCCGTCCTTGCGTTAATAATGTTGTTGTATCTGGAACTAATTTTTTCATCACCATGTAAACTATGTATATCAGTGGAATACTTCATTAGCCTTATACATTTCTTTAATTTTCAGTAAGTATATTAATAAACTGCCTCGGTGGTGTAGCGGTAGTGTATGCGACTGCTAATCATGAGGTCTCGGGTTCGATCCCCGGGTCGAGCAATGCTATTGAGCTCGCCCCCTATTACGTGGGACTTAAACATAGCCGGCGAGTCGTGGGTGTGTAATACACCTCTGCCTTTCCCTTCGGGGAATACAGGCGTGATGCTATGTTTATGTTATATTAATAAATTTACTGGAATATGTGACAAGATTTCAACCGGTCGCCATGACATCTCGCTAAAGACTCCGACGCGTTAATGATGTCTCTGGTGCTGTCAGAATTTATAGGCTACGGTACAGTAACCGTTTACCACCCGGTGGGGCGTATGCTTTTTGCCATCCCAGTAGTATAAAAAAACCTCCCCAACTTAGTCATTCTGTCGCTTCCAACAACAAGTGAGATGTTCGCCTAGCCTAAACGAGGTTTCGAATTTTCCTTTTCTTGCTAAGATATCCTTAAAACATTACTTCTGAAGAGCTACTAGTTAGAATTTCATTCACCAATTTACAGGTGACGACAGTGGACATGCAGAAACCGCCGCCAGATTTCCGCACCAACTTCGAAGCGACACATCCGCCCATACTGATCGACAACGGACTGGCTATATTGGAGAATGAGAAGATAGAACGACACATCATGAAGTCTGTACCCGGTGGACACAACCTATTCGTTCAGGTATTCATTTACTTTATGACCTTAAAATCATGCAGCCCTTATAGAAAATTGGTTTCGGCCATTTTCACATGCTAAAATTAGAACATAACGCAATGCTTGTGAACTTAGTTAAATAAACAGCAGAGTATAAAATATATTTATCTTAGATTCGGTCAGTGGATCAACCTTCAAAATGTAATACTGATCAGTCTTTGAATATTAATGAATATTTTATATTACATAAGCAAAATAATAAATTCAAAACAGGTTAGCCTTATATAATAAAAATGTAAATACGTAATAAATAGGAACAAATATACGAGTTTCTAGTTTATGAATTAATGTTTGTTAAATCGTTAAAATCATTGTATTCATCATAAAAGATCCTATTTGTCGAATTAATAATTCATAACAAAATACTCGCTTTTCTCTAAAAACTATCCGCGTGGCAATTATTAAGATGTTCCATGGGAACAACCTGTTTGCATATAAAGGAAAAATATTTTAAAATTACTGTCATCGATTGAGCTATATAATATATTTATATATATTTGAAATGTGCTAATTAAGCCCTTTCATTTGAAAACCAATAAGGTACTAGCCAAAATAAAATGTTTTTTGAAAACCAATAAGGTACTAGCCAAAATAAAATGTTTTTATTCGTAACTGAATTTAGCATGAAGTCACATATGAGCTAGGGCTTAGCTACTAGGCTATCTGCCTGGTTAGCAGACGAACATACTTACACCATCCCGGTTAAAATCATAACCATGTTTACTACGCCGTAGTCGGGTAAAAATATTGTGTAATATGTTATTATACAGAAACATCATTGAAAGCGACAGCTCATTTGAAGCACTGACTCACATCTATTTGAAGCAAATAGGCAAATAGAGGCGGTTTTCCATTGCGTTTATTCATGCGAGCTTTTATTTTTGTTCTATTCGAATATTCGGTGTTCACGAAGATAGGTACTCTATGCAAACTATGCTAGCGTATTAAGCAAGCCGTGAGACTAAAGGTAAACAAAACTGTAAAAGAGTACTTTTATATCGTCACTTTTATCTATACTATTGAGCTGTGTCTGTACGAGGAGGGATCAAAAAGTAGTGAGAACGACATACTCCTTGGTAAGAAAAAAAATAAATACTGGCAGGCATAGCTCAGATACATATTTATAATATTAATAAAGAAAAAAATCTTCGAGTTTCTTCTGAATGTAGTCATTTGTTTGCTTCGTGTCGGAACGTGTTCTCGAAAATGGAGAAAAACGAAGCGCGAGCCGTTATTAAATACCTCTGTTTAAAAAAGTTAACGACGCAAGAGATTCATTGCGATTTGGAGGCAACATTAGGAGTCTGCTCCACCGTATTCCACTGTTGCAAGCTGGGCTTCTCAATTTCGAGTAGGGGGTACGAGCACAGAAGACGAACATCGTTGCGGCCGTCCATCGACGTCAGTCACCCAAGAAAATGTTGCGAAAGTCGAGAAAATTGTATTGAGCGATCGAAGAGTTACCATCCGATACTTAATTCAAGAAACGGGCATTTCATATGGAAGTATTCAATCCATATTGAAACAATCTTTGACTATGAAAAAAGTCTCCGCAAGATGGGTGCCGAGAATGTTAACCGACAGTCAGAAACAAAATCAACTTGACATTTCGAAGATATTGTTGGACAAGTTTCAAGAAGATTTTGAAAGCTTTTTGTTTCGTTTCGTAACAATGGACGAAATATGGGTCCATCATTTTGATCCCGAGCCAAAACAGCAATCTTCGCAATGGAAACGGCCATCATCACCGACCCCGAAGAAGTTTCGTGCCGTGGCATCGGCTGGCAAGGTTATGGCCTCAATATTTTGGGACTCAGAAGGGATATTGTTGATTGATTACCTGGAGCGTGGAACCACTATTACAGGCTAATATTATGCAGCTATAGTTCCCAAGTTGAGGAATGCCATCAAAGAGAAAAGGAGAAGGAAACTTCGAAGGGGCGTGCTGTTTCATCGCGACACGCACCCGTTCACAGGTCGGCAGTTGCGATGGTTGCCATTCAGCAAGCTGGCTTCGAATTGGTTATTCACCAGATCTGGCGCCTAGCGATTTTTACCTGTTCCCCAAATTGAAAGAATACTTAAGGCGAAACAGGTACGAAGGCGATAACGAAGTGATGGATGCCGTGGAGAGCTTTTTGCAGGACCAAGACAAAACTTGTTTTTTAAAGAGATTTAGCCTTGGAAAAGCGCTGGACTCGGTGTGTAGCGAGACTCGGAGACTATGTAGAAAAATAAATTATTAAGTTATCAATAGTCATTATATTCTATCTCATTCTCACTACTTTTTGATCCCACCTCGTACATTTAAGATATTTGAGAAAAAATTACTGTGCATATGGCATAGGCTATATGGGCGTGTCTAAACACAAATGGTTATTTTTTTTTTATTTTTTGTCTGCTTTTTGTTCGCGCATCACACAAAAACTACTGAACGGATTTTGATGCAACTTTTTTTATTGGAAAGCTCTCGAGTAGATTTAAAAACGAGTATACATTTTATCCCGCTACTATACCGGGAACCTGAGATATAACCCAAAAACTAACTTTTGGCTGCGGCGAAGCCGCGGGCAAAGGTTAGTTTTGAATATAGTTAGTGAAAATAACAGGGAAAGTAAAGTAATACAGTAATAACAGTGAAGTTGGCATTTAATGGTAGTAAACAACATAAACATAGCATCACGCCTGTATTACCCGAAGGAGTAGGCAGAGGTGTATTACACACCATTATTATTTAATGGTAGTATTATTACAGAACTATGTAATTTTTTCAAAATTATTTGAAAATCCCCAATACCTATAGTGAATTTCTTTATTTGTATAAAAAATATAAATTACATAGTTTTCATGCAAATAAACCTAAATAAAGTACAATTCTCAAAGTTGGAATGCATTTTAATACTAGCAAATTATCGAGAAAATATAAATGCAGACAATGGAAAAGAGACGTTTCATCTTTGATCGGGTTATATCTGCCATTTTTACTATTGATAACATACTTCCTTACTTATCATCACGCCATCTCCCTTGCGGGGTAGGCAGAGGGCAGAGTGCCAAGAGGCTCGATTCTTGCATACATCTCTCGCTTCCCAACATTCATAATTCTCTTCACACACGCTCGCCGGTTTCGGAGACTCCTGACTCCACTTTCTTCATTCAAATTGCTTCCTATTTTTCTCCATTTCAAAGAAAGAAATCCCAAGTTCAAACTACCCTATGCACCTCAATGACTGTCACTAGGATACGAGACCAGACTGAGAGAAGATATCTCTCATGCCACAGTTCTAGAACTTATACAGCACCACAGGATTTGGTTTGGATTGCGGCCCGTAATGACCAACCAAGTTTTTATTATTAGCTGGGCTGATAAGTTAATAAATTATTATTTTCAGGATAAAGAGGTAGCCTCTTTGATTGAGAACCTCTACTCAAAGTTGAAGCTAGTGCTGGTGCGTAAAGATGAACAAAAATCGGCGTCGCTCCGAGCACACTTAGCGCGTATTGATGGCCTCCTCGAACGCAGGGGGACAAGGTTTGTACTCCATTCATCCTTTATAGGGAAAGCTACCGTGCCCTCAGTGACCAGGTGATTTAGCATAGGTTTTATTTAAGTTTAGTGTGTATTGCAATCTTAACTTGTATCTCCTCAGTTTACTGTAACGAAACCCATGAAATATATTGGGAGGGTGACATTTTATATTGTTATTCTATCGGGACATGATCGTATATCAGATATTAATCTTACTGCGCTCGACGTCTGAAATTCTATTCTAAATACCTGCAAAATTTCGCATTAGTAGTATAGGGATTGAGACACTTTACCACTCTTCTATCCATACACTAATGCCCGGTTCCTATAATAATAAAACGGGTCGTTTTACTTACAATCGGTAGAATATTCTACCAGGCGTAAGTAAAATCTGTTTCTATAAAATACGAGTCGTAAGTGAATTAACTGGCAGTTTGCGACTAACGGATGGGAGGGTTTTCTGTTACGATCCGTAACAACAATCTATGAAAACGAAGATTTATGGTGTTTCTATAAAAAAAGCAACCGATACTTATGTTGTCAAACATACCAACCGTAGATTACATGTTTACCAGCCAATTTCGGACGGTTTTGAGAAGTCATGTGCTGGTATATGGCTATTGAGGCTTAAAAGGGAAAATATATCGAACTCTGAGATTGAAATGGGGACTGCATTTGCTCTCCAATACTGATATCAGAGCGATTTTGATTCAAATGGAATTTGTTTTTCATTTTAGTTGTTGAGTTTAAAGATTAGGCAAAAAGACAGGCCTTAAATTCGGGCGGTTCATTGGATCTAAGGCAAAAGCAGCGGCAAGCTTGGCGTACTTGCGAAACTGCGACAGTACCTACTGTACGTCAGGGCAGCTTTTAATGTTATATAAAACCAAAGTCCGCTCCTGCATGGAGCAGCATTTTCTGGTTATAGGCACGCATTACTCTTTGAGTACTTAATTGTGGCGTTTGAACCGATGCTGCTAAATATCATCATCGCTTAGAACAAGTTAAAAAATTCGAAATCGATCAGTAATAAATACTACGTAGTACGTAGTACTATTGCTTCCATGAGCTTTATATAAGGGCCATAGATTATAGAAAAGAGAATCCTGTGATTATGGTTGTTGTCATAATTATCTTCTTCTTCTTATTTAATGGCTTTTGTGTCATAATTATGATTGTTGTTCAAGTTGACAGTAGTATTTAGTGCTTTAGCGTTTCGTTTAGATGTAGGTATTAAATAGTTATAACGTTTTACATAAATTATTAAGGTCTAAATTATGTCTAAACTATTTAATTGTTAATAAACAATAATTTAATTATTTGTATTAAAGTTTTGTATATAAATAACTACATTTATTTTTAAAACACACCTTTGGGTCTGAACATCATGTGAAACGATTGATGTAATAATGAAACGCAAAGAGGGTCATCGGTATTCTTAACTGACAGTTCTTCGTTACTGCTAGACATGATAACACTCGTAATGTTGTGAAATACCCGTGAAGCCTCGGTATCGGTATCTTGAAAAGTTCTGGTAGCTGTCATACAATGACGATTCGTTGAATATATGAACCGGGCATTATAATATTATCATTATATATTTATCACCGAGCTCATTTTTATCATTCTATGGAGAATAAAACATCTAAATGATGTACGTAATGTTGCAGATTCCTTACCGGCGACACAATGTGCTGTTTCGACTGCGAGCTTATGCCACGACTGCAACACATTCGCGTCGCGGGCAAGTACTTCGTCGACTTCGAGATACCGGTCAGTGAGGATTACTAATTGGGATATTACTTTTAAGGATTTTTTAAGAAATGTATGTTTCACAACCCCCTATCGTCTCACTTTAGCGCTCTCAGAGTAATAGGGCTTAAGGATCCAACACGCCCAGTGCGGGTTGGAGGACCTCACACACACCGTCGAAAAATCTCAAATCTCTCACCTTCGAAGGTTTCCGCCTGGCTGGAGAGGCCTCGAGCCAGTCTTTGGATTGTACAGACTCTCCAGCGGGTGCTTTATTGTTTTGGATAGGATGGCGAATCAAAATTCGATTTCGGGTCGGGGCAAGTGCTGTCGGGGCACGTTGTTTCGGCAGATGCCTGCACATAGTAGTGAAATAGGGCATTCACTTCATGCTGTCACCTTTGCGACTGTAACGAGGACAAAACTCGGCTCACGGATCGAGTCGTGCCTGGCTTGGGTCAAGCAGCACCGAGAACTCATCGCGGCAATAGGTAGGAACCTCTCGCTGCCGAGCGTCATCAAAGCGATGCTAGGCGATGTCAATGCTGCGGGTGGACGGACGGAAACACACCGAAGTGTTCTACAGTCGGTCATACTCCGATCCGCTCGAGCCTAAAGGATTAGTAATAAATAAACAGTGACATACTGCAGCCATAGATTTATGTAGTTAGATTAACCAAATGTTCACAATTGTTTTTTTTTGTATTGACAGACGAGTTTCCGCGCCCTCTGGCGTTACATGTATCACATGTACCAGCTAGACGCGTTCACACAAAGCTGCCCCGCCGACCAGGACATCATCAACCATTATAAACTACAGCAGGTAAACACATCTGTACAATATGCTGTATTTTCACGATTATAGACTAGAATGATTTTTTTTAAATATGGTTAAGTACTTCCCGAGATTAGTGCGATCTACCAAAAAAACATCTTTAGCTTTTCATTATTAGTATAGATTGTATGCACTTACTATATTTTCTCTATAAATATGTATCACAAGTAGATTTATGATCATATTTCGGCTTCTTTCTATAAACTATATATTAATATCGCCTTCAGTTATCGGCGAAAGGTTTGGTGCAGACTTCCACGCCAACCCTTCAACGGAAAGAGATACCCACTGAGACGGTATGTTCCGGTGTAAAATGTCACTGACATGGCCGCCATCACAATGCATTTTTTTAAATTTCGAACACATTACTTCATTTTCAATAGAACATTCTAGAATCATTGTGTCATTTTTCTCATAATGCTATTTTCTTCTTTAATCCAATAAGACCCTATTATTTTATAATGTCAGCACCAGGTGCCAAGGCAATGTTACTTCCACAGATTTATATAACAATTACTAATTTGCGGTTAAATATTGGTTGCGATAAACATAAATGAAAAAATCTCTTATATCGATACTTCTTTTTGACTATAAAATAAACCTGTTAAAGTTATACATCTCATCATACTAAGTCCTGAAACATATGTTTGCAATTTACGCATCATACCATTTTCAAAATTCTTTTCTGTCTGTACGTTCTTTTATAACTAAATAAAAGCTTCACCAATGTTGATAAAAATTATGGGTAGTCAGAAAATGTGATTATCGTAGTCATCAGTCCGTCATAGTCCATAATTGTGCCTGGGATTTGTGATGATATAAATACATTCTAAGTACATGTTAACATTACACTATCCCATAAATTTTGTTACTCAAGACTATGTTATGTATGCTTTCGCCTAATTTTTTGACAGATTATAATAACCGCTAAAAAGATTTGTTGTAGTATCCAAATGCGAACTTCAATGTCATTTTGTTGTCTTTGTTTATGGATGGTGTTTGTGAAGGTTGTGGTATTTATGTACTTGTTGTTGTTTTTCTAATCTTTTATGATATTTTCTTAATTAATTGATAACAAAATAATTTTGTGTATATTTATATTCTACTTGTTTACTTTTGTAAATTTCTTTTTGTATTTAAACATATGTGCATTCTATTTTTACATTTATTGTACTTAAATATTTATTTTATCAAGAGACATTTCTATTAGCTTATGTTTAAATACGATTTATGTAAACAGTACCGTTAAAAATATTATTTAATATTTAAATGAGAAATATATTAGTATATACTACTAAAAAGAAGACTACTACATAATATGTAACGAGAACGTTGGTTGTAATAAATACCGAACTAAATATGTAACTGCAGTTTTGTATTATAGTTGTAAATAATAACTTAGACGTAGTCACGACTCCAAAAGCGGTATTGTTAATCAACTCAATATAGAAAAAAAATACTGTAACTTAGGTAGCTTAACTATAACTTAGACTATCCACCTGCACTTACTAATTTTAAAAAACATGACCCAATTAATCTTATGTGTAATTTCCAGGCGCTTAAAATGAAGAAACACGAAGAACTAGAGACACCGACGTTCACGACGTCCATCCCTATTGACGTGAGCGAGCTCAATAACGTCGAATAACTTCAGAGCCTTAGTACAATACACACAGGCGATGAACATCCTAAATTATGCCGACATTACCTGACAGGGGCAATCTAACGCTAAAATTACATAGGGCTTCATAACTAGCCTTACAACAGAGATTTTAAGTCATAACAAACCCGATTTGAATGGAATAGTGCAGGTTACAAAATATAATAGGATCACGAATTCCCACAGCTATGCCATTAATCATGAAACCCAAGTGCTCAAAAGTAGGTGACACTGGGGATTTAATTTCACAAGAAAAATCATGGTTAAAAGCATTGCATTTCATCATCATCCTAGCCATATTCCAAACGTGGGGTTGGTTAATGAATAAAAATTTTGCATTTACCTTATAATAATTATAGTGATTTACTGTACTCTGCACTGTTCTATGTATTAAGGATTTATATTATAATCCTTCAAGCACCAAGGAACAGGTTTTGTTCTACGTTAGGTGTGCATGTCAGAAACATTCTGAAAACCTAGCATCTTACGAATTTGTGAGTTACGAGTACGTTATCTAGAAATTGATTTGCAGTAAACAGTTATTAAATAACATTTCACAACCCACGGAACTTGAAATAACCTTTTTTATCACTATATGTGTGGTATACCTATTTGTTCCATATTCAAAATAAGAACAACCATGTACCACATGAATGATATATTCTATATTTTTTTTAAGAGGATTCAAATGCCACTGCGAAATTATATTTTTGTATTAATTTAATTATTTTATCATTGCTGTTGGTAGATTTAAAATCTATGACATGTGTTATGTATGGTTTGGTGCAATCAGAATTAAGTAATTAGAATATTTGGTGAGAAAATGTTAGTATATTGTCCTAATATTTATTAATCATTGGATTGGACATATTTTGCCAGAAACATTAAATGTACAGCAAATCAATTAAGTTTATTAATTGCAGTTTAAAACATGTTTTTGTGGCCATTAGTGTGTTGGTTAATATAGTTTTTGAAGAAATTTGAGCATTACATAGAAACAGTTATTTAGCGGACAATTTCAATATTGTCAGAAAATTATTGTACCAATTTTAGCTTATCAAAGTACCTTTAAAATTGTAAATGATAAAAGAAAATTGGATTTTACAATTTTTAAATGGTCTTAATAGATACGGTTCAGAAGCAACGAATGTATCTCAAATTGTAAAAAAAAAAGTAATTTCAAAAATCATATTCATTATAGTATAAGTCCGGTTTTCAGTATTCGATTTCATTTATTCATTTTAATTCTAGGTTTTATAAGATCAGTTACGCGGTCGATGGTTTAAGTGCCTCTGCCTTATTGTAATATAATTTAACATGTTATTATAGCCAATCTTGTTAGTATCCTTGCCTGTAGTTTTGTCTTAAGTACTTATATTTTTGTTACTAAGTCTTTAATAATTTATATCCATGGATCATTAATAGAATGGTTTGGCCGTGAAATGCAAATTTAGTCTTGTAATTGCATCGCGTAAAATCTAAATGGTTTGAATTCATGGAGGGGGGAAACTACATTTAAACCTTTATCAGTTAGAAGACAGGTTTTGAGTTCGAATATTGCTTTAAACATTTTTGTTTTGTTGGGTTTATCTAAAAACAAATGTGAAGTGGAGATTGGGAGGTGACTGAGATAGCTTAGCGGTTCAGAGCACTTCGCCGAATGGAAGGGACGCAGGTTCGAATCCTGCTAGCAGTAAATCTCTTGTTTTCCACTTTCACAAATAACTTGTTGTATCTAAAGATTTGACAAATGCGATCTTTCGAGAACATTTTGGCTGATAATTGTAGTCCATACATTGACAGAAGGAACAAGGGCGAGAGAGACAACCACAACGTGGATTGGACAATGTATAAAATAATAATCTAGATTCTAGAGAATATTGTAAATTAAGGAATAAATCCGGATAATATTATTTTTTTTTTGTTTTGTTTTATTTTCTTTTATGCTTCTTTTTTTTCATGTTTTTATTATTTTTTATGGACAAGGCCAAAATAGGGAGAGGGAAGGCATATTGATTAATTAAATATTAGCGCTATATTTCCTCAGGTTATATATTCAGTTTGAAAATATTAAAAAAAATATTATTCAGTCAATCAAAACTGGGCCTCTTAATATTTGGTTAAAAGACAAGGACCAGTAAAGTAATGGAAACTACTTTTAAACTAAAACATCCTCACTTAGGGGTGACCTTTCATGCTTAAGGTTACAAAAACAAGGCTGGATTTCTTTTCTCACAAAGTTATTTTTCTGTACAAGGTGTCTCCTTTTATAGATAATTTTATTTTCACATTTAACTCTTGTATGGCACTTGAACAGACAGCCTAGTGAGAATATGAAAATTTTCTATAATAATGATATTTTCTACTAAAAGTTTTTTAAGAACTACATTTTCTACCACTTCAAATGTAAAATCATCTCAATATTCCAAAAAAATGCTCACTTGAACTGAAATTTGTGACTGAAAAGCCAGCGGCCCACCTGGTGGTAACTGGTCACCGCTGCCTACTAGGTTGTTCAAAATTTCCAGGTACATTGAAGAAATGAACATTAAGAATGTACGGGGCGATAAATTTCCGTACTATCGTATCTAAATATCTATAATTTCCGTACTATTGTATCTAAATATCCATAATTTCCGTACTATCAAATCTAAATCTATTGTAGAAAAACCAGACTAAACTATTACCGAGAGCATTCCCCATGGAAAAACTGGTAATAATACAGAGACAACAGAAGTCCCTCTACAGTTTCAACACCTGCAGGCCATCCATAAGATTGGGATCATCGCTGATTTGAATGGAAAAACAAAACGGATACACCCAGACCAGGGCTTTATACAACTTCAGTCTGTTAGTCTGCCGTGAGGTACCACTTAGTTCTTAAAAAGCCCTTACTTTCTGCTCGCCAGTTTGGCTTTTTTCTACAGACTAAACTGGCCTTTACTCAATGACGCCGAAGAATTTCAACACACGGCAATCGGCTGAATAACTACATAAAACTGAGGCACCTGTGTTGTAAATGGGGGATTCTCTATTGTAAGCAAAAGTTGTATTGATCTTTTTAGTAACATATTCTAAGAGGCATTCTGGTGCTTGGTGTATCTCACCATCTCACATCACCCATAGGTACTGTTATCTGCATAGCGATTAATGCCATGTGTATATACTTACAGCATATTAATGTAATGTGCAGAATGAATAGCGTTTGAAAGAGCACCAAGCTCAGTGGTCTCCACCATTAGTGGTGGTAGTCTTAAAATTATAAGCAAAAGCCTCTCCTTTACCAAAAACTTACTGTTTACCACTCATACATGATGGTCTTGGAACCTTAATAAGATACAGATGTGAAAATGAACATCTCTGAATAAGGTCTGTGATAGCTTATCAGCTAAGGCATATTAGGTGTAAAAGTTAATTTGAATCTTGCCCACAGAAATCCTATTTTGACAAATTTTTAATCTAGTGAAATAAGTATATTTTTCTAAAGTTTTATTTGTTTTCTGCTATTAACTCCTCCTCCCACCGTGGGGAGGAGTTTATTAATCAGCTATCAAAATTGATTGGCATAAAAAATTTTGATTCTTTTGTAACTATCAGTCAAAATGAAGTAAATAGTAGTACCTAGATATGGCTGTTATTGCTAAAATTTGATATGCGTTTTAAAATTTTGATACTATGGTATATTATTAGCTCAGCTATATTCTATATGTAACCTTTGCTAAATTAGATTATAATGCTTATGTGCCTTACTTTTAGTAGCACGACTGTAACATTTGCCAATTTATAATTAATAACAATGTGAACATAGCTTTTTATACAATAAAATATCATTATAAAAACCCTGTATTTATTTTATAATAACATTGCAGTATCACAAATTTTAAGCATATTTTACAATGCAATAATTACAAAAGAGCGCATTATTATTTTTATCAGTAGATCTACCTTAAAAAACTGGTATAAGGTTTCAGTTATATAAATAAATAACTTGTTACTATATATTTACAATATTATACTAGAATTTAAATATAAAATAAGTCAATATTGAAAATAAATACATATTTACATATTAACTAAAATTTTCTATGAAATAATATATATTTCTTTATGCAGGAGTGTTTTCAACATCAGGAAGTGTTATCTTCTTTTTCATCCATTCATTTCTATAGATATCCTGTGTCAGTATAGAGCTCAAGAATGCATGAGTAATATATGCTGTAAATCCCCATATTTTGTAATCCTCCACAACAAAAACAGGCAGAATGAAACCATTACTAAACTGAGTGTAGTACTGATTCTTTGGTTCACATAGTAACTCGATCGGAATGGTAAATACTTCTGTTACTTCTTTTATGTTAATTTTTAAGTCCTCCGTCTTTAGAGTAGGAATACAGCCTATTACAGGAGTTATCAATAACTTATTATTACGTCCAGGTACAGCGGGTCCCTTACCCCAAATATCAATTTTATTTTGCGATAGACCAATTTCTTCAAAAGTCTCCCTCAAAGCTGTCTGCACAGCATCCTCACCTTTATCTGTTTTCCCCCCCGGGAATGCCACTTCACCACTATTTGTTCTGAGATGCGAAGAACGCACTGTGTACAGCAAGGAGGGAACTTCATCCACTTTACAGAGTGGCACTAACACAGATGCGGTTTCCGTGGGCATCTTTCCATAACGCGGTATTGTAATTTTTTTCAAATTAGTCATGCATCGCTCACGGGCTGCTAAAGAGAAAATGTTTTTTAAGGCTATTATTGTACTTGTAGTGTTTGCCATTTTAATACATCACAAGATAATTTAAAATAAATAAAAGTCCAAAGTTCAATTTAAATTTATTTAGTTTTTACACTTCCATAATACCTATATTGACATTTCGCTATCGTGGTGCTTATGTCATTTCGACAGTTCGTTCGTATAATTGGTTTTGGTATGTCTTTTGTTTTTTCAAAATGCAAAGCACCATTAGGAACCATTTATTTGTACATTGTACCTACTTTGACCAAAAATTATATCTTATTTTGATTAGGTTAGCATGGACGAACAAAAAAGTTTTTATTTAATAATAATACAAGATTTATTTAAAATCATGTAGATAGGTAATGCATTAAATGATTTGAGTCCATTATGATGGAATGGATGCATCCATTGCCATTGCCCTACCAACAAACGAATGGGCCTCATGTCTGCGCTCTAGTATCCAAACCAAAAGAGATAGAAATCGCCAAAACAGATACCATCGCGCGCCAGTCTTCGTGTGGTCGACCGACTTGACTATACGTTCATTATGGCCGAACTGTATTGTAAAAACGTTTAAACACTACTCAAAAAACCCATAGGTGTGCATTTCACGCACAGCAGAAGTGAAACTTCTGAAAAGTAGCCAACGAGAGATTGAGATGGATATCAGGAGGGAGTATTAGGAGAAATGTAGGATTTATTATTTTTTTTACCAAGCTTAAAATGACCTCACATCAATTACATTTAATGGAGCATTAAAATTCATTAAATTTTGTTTTCTGCAACGACGTAATGGATCCCGTAGGCACAAGGAAACAGAAGTATCTCTTAGTCCTATGACTAAGTTCTTAGTCCTATGTCTATATAAGACTTCTTAAGTCACCCTAAGTATTATATCCTCTGTCTACGGTATATAACTACTCTTAGTCTTAGGTCTCTTAGTCGGTTTTTGGCGCGACCACGAAGATCACGTCGTCGCTCTGCATTATTTTCCTAAACTTGTGTTATTTCATGTATTAAAATGTGTAAAAGTGGTGGCCTTTTGCTTATTAACTATTTGCGTATGTGCATAAGTGTTGGCAAGTGATGTAGTGCGACATAACGTGTTTTTTCCTGTTGTCTCCAAAACTCCATAGAAGCTTGAGTAAGGTCGCTATCGTCTTACTGGAGCGGGACTTTGACTTTACTGACTAATTTTATATGGCTGACTTCGACTTGTTTTATGAATTAAACTTACATGTGATGAGATAATAACATTGTTTGTTATTGTAAGGCTGATGGTTCTGCTAATGCCTTAAATTAATAAAAATTAGAAATCTTAGACTGTGGTGACAAAAAAAAAAAAAGTTTGACATGAAAAAAAAACAAAGAATTTGACAGTCAAACAAATGCCATCACAACACTATTTTAACTTTCTTTAAATGGAATATCTGGGACTGTCAAGGAGTCATCGTTACGTTTGAAAATAAGAATTGAATAAATATCTTATATTTTTTCAAGTGGAGGTTAATGGTTGGTGGAGTGAAGGACGCATGTCTTTTGGATTATTGGTGAAATAATTTACGTAATTACTGTTGAGTTATCAATATACCAAATATTATTGTTTTGATAGTTTGATATTCCGTAAGCCAAAGTTCAAATCCTGCTCCTGACTGTTATTTTCGATTTCACATTTTTCACTTTGTGTTTAATTCCGTAAGCCTTTATTGCGTTTCAACGCAATGAACGCTGAACCGCCGGATACCGGAGGCGGCGTATCGGAGATATATTCCCACGCTAGGTCTCCCCGTGTTATTCCCCATTCGATGTCCGACTCTAATAGCATGGAATTTGAGGATGCGCTTAGTTCTAGCCTAGCTAGTAGAAAACGTAGTAAATCGAATAAAGACCTGTCGACTCACCCTCCAACTAAAAAAATATTTCCGATCCATCACAAGCTACTCCATCTATACAAGATACATACTCCGTCCCGGAATATGAGAAAAACAAATTAGTTTATTCGGATTCTGACGAAGCACCCTTTTTAGTACACGTTAGCAGATTCTCAGACGATTCCAGCTCATATATACAGTTTTTACACATCTATGCATGTAGAGACTTACGTACTTCCATCCATCCAGTGTTCTAAATGTTGTCGATTTGGTCATGTTACCACCCAATGTAGATCCAATCCTCGCTGTTTCGTTTGTGCACAGAATCACGAAGTGCAACATGCTCCAAGAGCTTACCCACTTACCTCCTTTGTTCTGGTGATCACCAGGCAAAAGACCCTCGCTGCCCCGAACACGCACGTCAAAAGTCTATTAAGCTTGCAATGTCACAGGAAAACCTCTCTTATTGGGAAGCCTCTGCTAGGTTTCCGCAAGTCAGAAAGACTTTTGCAGATACTACTAGAGCTTCTTTACCACCCTCATCCAATAACCGCCATTACCAAGTATCATCCCAACCTAATACTAGATCATCTACATTACTTGGCTCTCCTACTATTTCTCACAGAAAAACTATTTTAATTCCCCAGCATTCCCCCTCCCCAGCATCAAGCCCAGGTTTTGACAGATCTGCCCATCAGGCGATTATTAGATCTCCAACTTTCTCTCTCCCTAATGGAAATGCTATTCCAGATACACCTAAAGAAAACTTGTTTGAGCTGCTCTGAGCCACTATAAGATATATAATTTTAAAATTTAATGACTCTGAATTACCAACTAGTGCTCGCGAGAAACTTACTCAGCTAATGTCTATTGTTAATAATGTTCCCAGTAATCCTTCAATGGAATTGCCGGAGCATTCGGAATAAAAAATCAGATCTCATATATATGATAAATAAATATAAACCAGTTATTCTTGCCATTCAGGAGACATGGCTTAGACCTGGTTCCCATTTTAGGATCCCGGGTTTCTCATGTTTGCGGGATGACAGGAGTGACGGTCACGCTGGCTCTTCTATTTTTGTATCAAGGTCAATAATATTTTCCCAAATCTCTCTTCCTTCCCATTCTGACACTTTTCATATTGTTGCTGTTAGAGCCTTCAACATCTCATTCATATCAATATATATTCCTATACCAGATATTCACGTATTAAATAACTTGTTTAGTATAGTTTCATCTATTCCCCCTCCAATAGTGATCCTGGGAGATTTCAACATACATCTTGGGGATCACATTATTGTGATACACTCTCCCATACCTTCCTTAACACTATTGATAGTTTAAATCTTTGTATTTTAAATTATGGATCTCCTACTCGACGAACTTCACCCTCTCAGAATCTCAACAGTGCGGTGGACCTGACTATCTGTTCCCCTGACATTTCGCCTTCCATATCCTGGGAGATATTAAATAATGCATATGGGAGTGACCACTTCCCCATTTATATTTCAATCATAACATCCCCTGACTCTGTTAATACTGTGACTCCATTTAGCCCTCGGCTAAAATATAGTGTTACCAAGGCTGATTGGTTTCGTTTCGAAGCATTAACAGATGAATATATTGCTCACCTCCCAACGATTGATCACTCTAACATTCATTATATGTTCATGGAGAAAAGCCTTCACCTTATCTGCAGATAACTCTGTTCCTTTAAAGAGACCACCTAAAAAGAATATACCTTCTCATCCTTGGTGGGACACAGATTGCTCCTTAGCAGTTAAAAAACGAAAGTCTGCTGAGCAAAATTACTCTATCAATATATCCATGGAAAACTATCTGAATTACAAGAAAGTCGCTGTAGAAACTGTTAAGTTACTCTCAGATAAGAAGAGATCTGGTTGGCATGCTTTCTGTGAGTCCTTATCTCCTTCCTCACGCCCATCTCTTGTTTGGAGAAATGTTAGAAGATTCCGCTGTGCCCTCCTAAATAATCAAAATATCTCTTCGAATGATAGCTTAGTTTGGATTGAGGAATTTGCTCAAAAATTGGCACCACCAATGGTTCCCTTAAAAATGTTCTTATGAAGAGTTTTCCAGTAACCATACCCCAATTGAGAGATTTGATGAACCGTTTTGCGAGAACGAATTTAATATGGTCCTTGAAAATTTGATGGATTTGTAGTTGGGGGGCGATGGTGATGATGGTGAGTGTAGTAATACACACAGATGTATTCACACAGTCTTTAATTCCCGCACGATTACAAATGTACAATTTTTTACAGTAACAGTTTTAAGATAGAAGGGGTAAGAAATATATATATAGCACAAGCGATAGCGTAGAAGGTAAGTACAGAGGTAAGCTAGAATAAGATCGCGCACAGATTAGTCAAAGCGACGGAAGCGACAAGAGACACAGGCTTCGCGTGGGACGTCTGTTTTGCCACTAGCGGCGCGGGCGCATCGGATCAGCTGGCTGCGGTACGGTGTGCGGGAGGATAGGAAATGCGTGTTTCCAATGAACCATAAGTTTATTGTGTAAATATTTTGTAGTGTGTAATATATAAGATGGTGTATATAGGTATGTATATAGGAAGTAGGTATATGAAGTTGTGAGTTGTGTGAATATAAAGTTTTATATAATTATATATAGATAAATATTATATGTGTGTGATAAATAATTATATTAATATGTACATAATATAATACAAGCAGCCTACATCACTCCCCCCCCAGAGACCTAGGGTCGATAGTAGTCGGGGAACCGAACTCTGCGACCTGAACGGGTAGTTTTGACGCTCTGCTGGTCTGGACTACTAGTCTGGCTATGGTTGGTATCGGGGTTGGAAGCAGGTTCCGAAGTAGGGATACAGATAGGAGGGGAGGGGAATGGGTCAGCAAGTATATAGGCCGGCTTAAGACGGTCTATAGATACTGTGACACTCTTACCTTTAAAAAGTATTTTAAAAACTTTGTCCCCATATTTAAGCACTTCGTGAGGACCAGAGTAAGGAGGTTGTAAAGAACCTCGTGATGTGTCGTCCCTTAAAAATACGTGGCTTGATGATGTCAGATCCTTAAAAACGAATATTTTGTCCTTATTATGGCGAGATGCTGGAGATGGACGTAGCTTTTGTGCGAAATGGCGTAACCGACTGGTGAAATCCGACAAATCGGTAGAACTTGCGACAGTTGCCTGGAAAAATTCACCGGGAAGCCGTAAAGGTTCACCATAAACTAACTCGGCTGATGAAGCCTTTAAGTCCTCCTTGTACGATGCTCTAATTCCTAATAGGACTAGTGGTAAAATGTCACACCAATTGGAGTCTGCATGGCACATAATGGCCGCTTTTAGCTGACGGTGGAACCGTTCCACCAAGCCATTGCACGCCGGATGGTACGCGGTAGTACGGCGATGTTTAAATCCTGTCACTTTTCCTAGGTACTGGAAAAGTGTGGATTCAAATTGCCGGCCGCGGTCCGTGACGATATCCGTAGGACATCCATATCTGGATATCCACGATATCAGCGCCTTGCCAACGGTTTCCGCAGTTATATCCATCATCGGCATGACTTCTGGCCAGCGGGTGAAACGGTCCACCACAGTCAAGCAGTAACGGTAGCCTTGTGATGGTGGTAGTGGGCCTATAATATCCACATGGATGAAGGCGAAACGAGCGCGGGGTAAATCGAATGTACCCATGGGTGCAGAAACATGGCGATTCACCTTGGCGCGTTGACAAGCTAAACACTTGCGGGACCACTCACGACAGTCTTTTCGCATGCCAGGCCAGACAAAACGCTCAGATACTAGCCTTGTACTTGCTATAGCGCCTGGATGGCTGAAGTTGTGGAGTCTGTCGAAAAGAGGTTTCCTAAAGGGCTTAGTCACAAAAGGACGTGGTTGCGAAGTACTTATATCGCAATAAAGTTCTGAATTGCTGCCAGGGATTTTGAGCTTTTCTAGGTGGAGCGAAAATTCACCACGGATGTACTGTAGAAGCTCCTGATCATTAGCCTGAGAGTCGGCTAGCTGATCGAGATCAATTGGCATCTGCAGTTCATCGATCCGTGAGAGCGTATCGGCTACGACATTGTCTTTGCCGGATATATGACGGATATCTGTTGTGAACTGAGAGATAAAATCTAAATGGCGGTATTGACGAGGCGAACAGTTAGACTTTCTTTCATGAAAGGCATAAGTGATCGGCTTATGGTCAGTGAACACAATGAAGTGTCTAGCCTCCAACATGTGGCGAAAGTATTTTATACTTTCGTATATCGCCAGAAGTTCGCGATCATATGGTGAATATTTTTGCTGGCAGGGGTTAAATTTTCGCGAGAAAAACGCGAGTGGCTGCCAATGACCGTCTTTAAGCTGCTGTAATACTGCACCCATTGCAGAGTCAGATGCGTCAGTGACTAACGCCAGCTTAGCATCACTGTCTGGATGAGCGAGTAGTGCAGCATTAGCAAGGCTCTTCTTACACTGGTTAAAGGCAACTAGTATCTCTCCAGATACATCAACTGGTTGTGAGGCTTTCGCTGCACCAGCGAGTAAGGCATTGAGAGGGCCTTGAATCACGGCTGCGTTGGGTAAAAAGCGCCTGTAAAAATTCAACATGCCCAAGAAACGCCTCAGCTCTCTGATGGTCTTCGGAGCTGGAAACTCTGTGATTGCCTGGACCTTTGACTCAAGAGGTTTAGTGCCAGATGCAGATATGGTGTAACCGAGAAAGGTTACTTCGCTAACTCCAAAAACGCATTTTGATGTGTTTATGAGAATGCCATATTCCTTCATTCTCTGGAATAGTTGCCTAAGATGACCTTCGTGCTGTTCCTCGTCTTGTGAGAAGCAAAGAAAATCATCACAGTATGGGTACACAAAATCTAAGCCTCTAGTCATCTCATCTACAAATCTTTGAAATGTTTGGCCTGCGTTTCTCAAACCAAACGTCATGGACGGGAATTCATACAGACCAAAAGGGGTGGTGATGGCCGTCTTCTGGATGTCGCCTTCGAAGACAGGGATCTGGTTATAGGCCTTCACCAGGTCTATTGTACTGAAGACCTTGCAGCCAGCTATACTGTGGGCAAAGTCATGGATATGCCTAATAGGATATCGGTCAGGAATAGTCCGTGCATTAAGCATACGATAATCGCCGCAGGGTCTCCAGCCGTTATCTTTTTTAGGAGCTAAATGCAGGGGAGAAGCCCAAGGGCTCTCTGAGGGACGTGCAGTACCATTACTAAGCATAAGCTCGATTTCACTCTTAGCTATTTTGAGCTTATCGGGGGCGAGCCTGCGGGGTGTACAGTGTATGGGAGGGCCGGGCGTTGTGCGAATATGATGTATTGTATTGTGCTTTGGTGTAAATGGAGTGCCTGAAGGGCGAGTAATCTCGGGATACTTACTTAGTAGGATATGGTACCTGCTATCACCCGTTGCGACCTTAACAGAACACACATTAGTTTTAGCAATATAAGCACTAGAATACAAAGTTGTAGTATTATCGATAAGGCGTTGATTGCGAACATCTACTACAAGATTATAGAAAGCAAGGAAATCAACACCAATAATAGCTTTTGTAACATCAGCTACTGTAAAACGCCATGGAAAATTTCTTCTTAACCCTAAATTTAATTTTAAATTAATGCTACCAAAAGTGTCTATAGGAGATCCGTTGGCCGCACATAACTGAAAATCAGTTTTTGGACGTCGCTCACGGAGTGCACTACGCGGGAAGACACATAGATCACTGCCGGTGTCCACTAGAAATCTTGTGTTCGTGGAGCGATCAGCGACGAAAAGGCGACCTGAAGATATCGGGCAGTCGTCAGTCGCCATCAGCGACTGCCTGTGGCTTTTCCCGATTTGCCATAGTCACACGGAGTTAAGCACTGCTGAGCTTTTGAACCAAATCTGGAGTGGTACCAACATATAGGGTACTTGCGGTAGCTTGAGTTCGATCGGGACCTTGGATGTGAGGATGATCGACGTCGTTGGGGCCTAGAACGGTTGCGTTGGTGGTTCGATGCACGTGATTGCTCATCAATCTTGAGCACAAGACGTTCCACCATCTTCCTTAGTTCGGCAATCTCACTAGCTGCGCTGTTAGAAACTGGGGCAGCTGCAGACGTCGATGCCACTACAGGTGGTGAGGTCAGCTCGTGAATACGATCAGCTAAGTCAGCTAGCTGCTCCATTGAATGTGAGGGCTGTGATGCCAACACCGTCTGAATACCAATCGGTAGTTGGTTGCTCCATATCTGCTTCACTATATCATCAGCAGCGGACGGTCCAGCTAAGTCTTCTAGGTGACGTAAAAACTGAGATGGTTTACGATCACCGAGCTTCTCTTGTGTGAGCAGTTGCTTCACCTTCATTTCGCGCGAAGCCGATAGACGTCGAAGGAGCTCGGACTTGATCTTCTCGTACCGGTGCTTGACAGGAGGATGCAGTATAATATCCTTCACGGTTTTTGCGTGCTGTATGTCAAGATGGGTGGCTACACTGCTAAATTTGACAGAATCGTCTGTAATATTAAGACTGTCAAATTGACTCTCGAGAAGCGCGAACCATAGTTCCGGATCCTCAGTGGAAAATGTAGGCACTTTTAGTTTTATTAACCGGGCACGAGATTCGGACGACGATTCACGTCGGTCAGTGGAAACGCGCATTT
This sequence comes from Leucoma salicis, assembly GCA_948253155.1. NCBI lineage: Eukaryota > Metazoa > Arthropoda > Insecta > Lepidoptera > Erebidae > Leucoma > Leucoma salicis. The sequence continues at coordinate 5,314,186 of OX411819.1, read as the reverse complement.
TTTTTGCTCGACGCGTGGTGACGTTGTCGGGTTTTGAGTCGACCGTTTTCACCGATTCACTACTATCACTCATTTTTATAATAATGTTCTATACGGGGTCACCAGTTGTAGTTGGGGGGCGATGGTGATGATGGTGAGTGTAGTAATGCACACAGATGTATTCACACAGTCTTTAATTCCCGCACGATTACAAATGTACAATTTTTTACAGTAACAGTTTTAAGATAGAAGGGGTAAGAAATATATATATAGCACAAGCGATAGCGTAGAAGGTAAGTACAGAGGTAAGCTAGAATAAGATCGCGCACAGATTAGTCAAAGCGACGGAAGCGACAAGAGACACAGGCTTCGCGTGGGACGTCTGTTTTGCCACTAGCGGCGCGGGCGCATCGGATCAGCTGGCTGCGGTACGGTGTGCGGGAGGATAGGAAATGCGTGTTTCCAATGAACCATAAGTTTATTGTGTAAATATTTTGTAGTGTGTAATATATAAGATGGTGTATATAGGTATGTATATAGGAAGTAGGTATATGAAGTTGTGAGTTGTGTGAATATAAAGTTTTATATAATTATATATAGATAAATATTATATGTGTGTGATAAATAATTATATTAATATGTACATAATATAATACAAGCAGCCTACAGATTCATCACCTAGGATTGACGGGATACCATACTCGTTTATACGCAAAAGTGAACCAAAAATGAAAGTTTTAATTCTTCAAATTCTCAACTATATTTTTAATTCTGGTATTGCCCCTGAAGACTAAAAAAAAAAACATATATTGTTATCCCAATTTTAAAACCAGGCAAACAAAGCTCTGATCCTACGAGTTACCGTCCTATAGCCTTATCTTGCACCCTTGCAAAAATATTAGAACATCTTATTAAGAATAGTTTGGAATCGTTCCTAGAAAACAGGAATATACTACCAAGAAGCCAGTTTGGTTTTAGAAGGGGACTAAGTACCATGGATAGCCTAGGCACACTTACTACAGATATCCGTATAGTTTTTTCTAAAAATGAATATTTGGTTAGAGTGTTCCTTGATATTGCATCAGCTTATGATAATGTCCTCCTTCCTATTCTTAGACAGAAAATGCTTCAGCTGAGTATCCCTATGAAGATCGTCAATTTTATATCAAATTATTTTTCGGCAAGATCTATTATAATTAATTTTCAAAATTCATCACTTCCTCCAAGAACAGTTTTTAAAGGTCTACCACAAGGCTCCGTGCTTAGTCCTCTTCTATACGACATATATACTTATGATTTAAAATTATCCGTGAACTGCTTTTGCAATATTCTCTATCATCATTTTTGCAATATATGCCGATGACCTTGCTTTGTATGTTACATCGGCTGATATAACAGAGGCTTCCTTCCGCCTTAACACTGCTATTTCATATTTACAAGGATGGTTTTCTGATCATGGATTATCTATATCTGTCCCCAAAAGTAACATGGTAGTCTTCACTCGGCACAGGTTGGTCCCCAATATCACAATCAAATATGAAAATTAAATTTTTCCAACCAAAAACTAAGTTAAATTTTTAGGCATAATCCTTGATTCTAAATTAACTGGTACTCATCATGTTAACCACATTATTAAGAAATGTGAAAAAATATTCATATCCTTCGCGCTTTATCTGGGGCATGGTGGGGTTCGCACCTATACTCCAAGAAACTTTTATATAATGCTCTTATCCGTAGTCACTTGGATTATGGGTCATTCCTCCTGGAGCCAAGTAACAAATCTGCTTTGGTTACTTTGGACAAATTGCAATCTAAATGCCTTCGCATCATTATTGGCGCTATGAAGTCTTCACCTATCAATGCCCTACAAGTGGAATGCTCCACTAAAATTAAGAAGACAGTATCTCTCTGACCGCTTTCTTTTCAAAGTTTTTCAATGCTCTTCCCACCCTCTCATCTCCAAATGACATCTGCTTTCAGATTTTATATTATCTAAAGATTATTGGCTCTCAAATATCCTCCTTGTTTATACACCAGCCTAATATCACTTCTCCGTCTTCCCTGTCTTGTCTTCCAATGCAGGGGCTGAACCACCTTTTCAACACAGCTTATGAGGCCCTAATCTATAAGCCGAATATTATGCTTGATTTGGGCATCAGCAAAGATACTCCTGGTTCAGATATGCTTTTGAAATCAGCAATTAACAACAAGTGGAAGGACTGGCTTGTTATGTACAGTGACGCTTCTAAGTCAATTGGTCAAAGCTATGTTGGTGCTGCACTTTAGATTCCAAAGTTCAAAATTATCCTCAGCTTCAAGTGCCCTCCTCAATGCTCAGTCTTCACTGGCAAATGCGTTGCCATTCTGGAGGCTTTGATATATGTAGAGTCCCATAACCTCAATAAAACAGTCTTATTTACAGATTCTTTCCAAAGGTCAAATCCAGAACTCCTACAATCCTGAAAATAAAGAGATTCTGTATCGCTGTCACACTAAAGACATTCTAATTCACCTCGCATGGATACCCGGACACAGTGGTATTGAAGGTAACGTGATGGTAGACCATCTTGCCAAAGAGGCTTGCCACATAGGATGTATGTCGAACACTCCAGTCTGCTCACAAGACCTTATTACCCTTAGCTGGTTTGATGTTACGCTCTAGTTGGGATAGATCTTGGAAACAGTCGAGCTTAATAAAAGGCAAACATTACAGGTCACTTCAGGAAGACATTCCATTAAAACCATGGTTTTTTAAATTTCGAAACATAAATAAAAGAGCCACGTCAGTCATTTGCCGACTTCGTCTCGGTCACTCATGCTCACCTGTCTACTTAGCGAAGATCAGGGTTTGAGATTCCTCGCTGTGCGAATGTGGTTTGGATGAAGGTAGTCCAGAACATATATTTTTTAGCTGCCCCAAGTTCAGACTTAAAATCGCTTCTTTCCTGTGTATATATCCCATTTACTTACTTTGTAATTTTATTATAAATAACAATATTAAACTATGATAATAATAATTACTTTTCTTCTTGCTTTAGGTAACTCAACAGATTTCAGACTTATCTCTAAATTTATTATTTTATTTCCCTTCACAAAGTTTTCCAATCGTTTTATTAGAAAATACCTACTGAGTTCTGACCATCACATAAATTTAGCAAAATAATCAAGAGAACATTGTCATTGGCGGAATTATCAGGATCGCCACAAGTCAATAAAAGAACAAGAAGACTGTTTCTTTCACTGTTTTCAGCTGTTTTCCGTTTTTTATAATTACCTAGTTCATGTACCTATTACTTTTGTTGCTTTTGCTTCGTTATTCTCTCTAAATGTTGAACTTTCGCTAAACAAAAAAGTGCTTTTAAATACTTTATTCATGGTTACATATATCTTAAGTTTCTACAGATCAATAATGTATCTAACGCCCGAATCGTTGTTATCTCACAAATCTCGTGAACAATGCATGGAAAAGCTTAAGGCCTTACCAACGTTTGTTAGAAGCGATAAACGTACAAGTGCTGCTGTTTTGGTACCCCTTTGTGTAGTTGATAACGAAGTGTGTCTTTTGTATACGTTGAGATCGTCTAACTTATCGAGTCATAGGGGGCAAGTGTCATTTCCAGGTGGAAAAGTTGACAAAGAAGAAAGTGTTTATGAAACGGCTGTTCGTGAAACTGAGGAGGAAATAGGCGTTTTACCTTATCAAATAGATATCTGGGCAGAAATGTGCAGGGTGCATGGACGAAATTCAAGTATGGTCATAACACCAGTGGTTGCTGAATTGAATAATGTTGATATAGAAAATTTGCAACCTAATGAGTGTGAAGTTGCTGAAATATTCACAGTGCCCATAAAAGTGTTATGTAACAAAGAAAATCATGCTTCTTTTACATATAATGATGTAATTACACCTATTTTTATCTGTGGTAAACATAAAGTTTGGGGCATTACAGGACTTATAACACACCTTTTCCTGCAGTGTTTCTTACCAGAAAATGTTTACCAAGCTGATTTTTCAAGAAAAACCTACGAGATGGAAGAATTATTACCTTCTAAGCTTTAAAGTTATACTGTTACTGTGTTAGTTCTATGGGAAATGGTTAATAGAACAGTTATTGAGGTGATGGAAATGTTATTACTTAAATCTATTTAATTAAATACTAGATGTATGTAAATATACACCATATCATTTAAAACTCGGTAGTTTTATACCAATTAAAACACATTAAACGGGTACTAAATGTATCATACTTTTCAAGATACTATTTGGATTAATATAGTGAGTGTTGATATGGTATAATATATATTAGTCACCTATTATTAATGTAATAAATGAATTTAGCATACCAAGCTGAGAAGAATCCTTACTGTAGTATTTTATAGACTAATTGGGTAGATGGTATGGTGCTCATCATACATACCATTTTAAGTTTAGGACTAGATTGTAGATTAACCCATTTACCTCTGATGAAGTAAACAGATACCGAAATTTCATGTCCAAGAGCTTATTTAACTTCAATGCACTTGTGGCATGTACAAAAAAAATGTTAATATAATTGATAAATAAATAATAATAATTGATAGCCATGAGTGGTTCTATTTCCCATTTTAGCATGTGTTCTTTTAAATGGTTAAATATATGTATTGTATAAAAATAATAACATAATATGTTTATGTATTTTAAGCCCTGATAAAATAAGTTCTAAGGGTTAATTGGGTATATATAGATAGTCTAATTTACTTCCACAGATTCTCCTGTGATAACACACCTGTGATGTGATACTTTAGTATCGATTTACACTATATCCTGTAGAGGGCTAAACTATTTACAGAATGTTAAACAAAAATTCGTATTATTGTTTTAATAAAAATATTGACTGTAATATTGTGTTTTATTATCAACTAGTCTGCCCGTGACCCGTATGCACATCAGATAATAAACACTAATTATTTATATGTAAAAGTAGCTATCCTATGGGAACTCATTTTCTCCAGGATAAAAAGTAGCCTATGCCCTTATCTAGCCTCCAGACTATATTTATGATATATGTTTAGTAGTTACAGTAGTGAAAGGTAACAAACAAACTAACTTTTGCATTTATAAGGATAGCAGGAGCCATTTTTAGGTAATTTTGGCACTCTTGGGAAAGCATATATCTGGCAGTAGATGAAGAAAGACTCATGGATGGTGTGGCCCAGGTTAATAGAGTTGTTAAACTGATTGTACTTCTGTCTAATGGTTTGGCTATAATATGAATTGAAGCCAATACTTTATTTATTTCCATTCCATCCATCCATCCATCCATCAGCCTTTTAACGTCCACTGCTGGACATAGGCCTCCCCAAGAATGGGGGATAGTGCCGTAATCGCCACGCTTGGCAGGCGGGTTGGCGATCGCAGTGGATGTTGTTAATACTCGAAGGAGTGCTGCTGCCCACTCCCCCGGTATCCCTCAGTCGGCTCTTACGACACTCATGGGTGGAGAGGGGTGGGATAATTCTAAAGCCGGCCCCACACACATTATTTATTTATTTAAGGAAATTCTACAGCTTTTTGGAGGCGATACATGCTATTTGTGTTAAAACAATAATACAGTTAAGCCAATTACAGAGTTCCAGAACAATGCATATTTGGGTAGACAATGTAATATAAGTAACGATCGAAACCATCCTCCGAACTTGACCCAAACCCCAGAGCCAGACATCTTCTGTGAATGATATGTATTTTTAAATTAAATTATTATTTTAAATTAAACACAAAGCCTGCTCCTGACTGTTATTTTCGATTTCACATTTTTCACTTTGTGTTTAATATATAGTGCAAAGCATGTCAAATGCTAAAAATATATATAAAAAAATATCCAAATATTATTTTAAACACAAAGTGAAAGATATGAAATCGAAAATAACAGTCACGTGCAGGATATGAACCTGCATCTACTGGATACCGTCCAGATGCTTTGCCAATTCAGCACGTGACTGTTATTTTCGATTTCACATTTTTCACTTTGTGTTTTATGTAGATATAGTGCTAAGCATATCAAATGCTAAAAATATATATAAATATTAAATTATTACTGACAGCAATAGTATACGGGTCGAGATCGACGTCAACGTCAACCACAAAAATATATAAAAAGAAGAAGCAACATTTAACAAACAAAATATTTTAAATTTTTTTTTTTTTTTTTTACAATTTTAACAATCAAAAGGGTTGTGTGACTTGTGTGACAAGAACGCGAGTGATTAAATTTTTTGTTTAGATAGAAAAAAATATCAATATTACTAAACTTGTATATTGTAATAAATATAGGTAAGTAGTTGTGCTACAATTGAGTTTTTACCGTAATTTGTGCGGTGATGAGGTACTGAAAATAAGGGGGTGTTTCTGGTACAGTATTAAGTTGTATAAAAGACAAAAATTCAATGTTATCTGAGACACTATGTAATATATCAAATAATAAGCACATAATATATCATTAACACTTCTGTCTACAAGGGGCAACAATTGATAATGTCTACAGTCTTCGATGTAGGTAAGTATTGTGACGCTTCTGTTTTTTGAAATTTAGATGCTTTATGAATCGTCTTTGGATGCGCTCAATTTGATTAATATAGGTACGTCTCCACGTATACTTCACGTATTCTTGAATACAGCAGTCCTATCTCCTACTGGGGGAACCAGATAGGACTGCTGTATTCAAGAATACTACGAACATAGGCGGAATAAAATTCGGAGATCGGATGCGCATATAAATTTTTTGTCATCTGCGTATAGGAGATGTTTAGCTTACTTAAAACAATTATTTATATCATTTAGATTAGCAAAGACACTGAGGGTTCACGGTAGGTATCTATCCCGCATTTAGGCCTAACTTTTCGCTTAAAAATCTTTGTAACGGTAAAGATAGTATTGATAAATGTAAAAAGTCGGGTGTACCTATATAAATTGGAATGTCAAATATGTAATAATGTTTATAAAGGACAAACGGGCCGTAATTTTGAAACTCGTTATAAAGAACATATAGCTGTGTATAGGCATAATTACCCTGAAAAGTCACATTTTGCGAAACATTTATTAGATTGTAACCATTTATTAGATAATAGTCATACATTCGAGAATGATGATGATGATGAACAAACCAGCTGTAGTTCCCCCCCACTTCTAAACTTGTTTTCATATCATTCGAGCGATACCTCATAACTGTTGTGTAGTGGAAGGGGTATAAAAGCAAGGTACACGCTCATTTGTAGTCGAGCCTTCTTGAGAATGCCTCGTTTAGAGGCGAAACACGTGTCGAATTTATGTTCGGATTTTTGCGGAATATTGCAATATTGTGGTTCTGCGAGTTCTACCGTATCGCATGGTTGTGTCGCGTTGGTGAGTTTTTTGTCATTATCGTGCATGCTACTTTGCTATTATCACATTCTCCTCTATCTGTGAGAGTGCGGATTGGCAATCTTATTCTGCCCAAAGATAACCGGGATTGACAATCCGTGGGTGAGTGGTTGGCTCTCCTCCTAAAATATCCATTCTATAATAGTAACAATGGACTTCCGCCAAGTTTCGCCTCATTCAATTAATTATTTAGATACTGCACAAAAAAATAGAGGTCTCAGATGTGAACCCTGGGGAACCCCAGAGGGTATATCAATGAAGTCTGATTTGAATCCACCTATAATCACTGTCTGTGAACGATTGGAGAGGTAAGATTGAATTGAACCCGCCTAAGTAGATCACCACGAATACCCAGGAACTGTAACTTAGCAAGTAAGATTACGTGGTCCAGGTCAACGTGGCCGAGGTCGAATGCCTTTTGGAAGTCTGTGTATATCATCAAATAAATAAATTTAAAAAAGTCTACTTGACCTAAGTTTTCCATTTCACAGAGTACATAATGACTGAATGTTGCCAAGTTTGATGTGGTGGATCTGCCTTTAAAGAAGACATGTTGATTGCTACGTATACCAACAGATAGTATACAATAGGATAAATGTGGTTTTATATATTTTTTTCGAAAAGTTTACCTAATGTAATGTAATGTGTGTGAGGATTGATATGGGGCGATAGTTTTCTATTTTTGATTTTGATCGTTGTTTGTGTACTGGTAATATATATGCTTTTTTCCAATTGTGTGAAAAGACACATTCCTGCAATGATTTTTTAAGCAGTAGCGTAATAGGATAAGCTAGGCTTTCAGTGCCATTAGCTAGAAATACCGCTGGTACTCCATCACAGCCGGGCTGAGCCGGAACCCTTTGACCTATCCAGTGATCGCAAAAGTTGTGTGTACTATTATCTGTGCATATAAGCTCCTCATAACCAATACCTGACGCGTGGCTTGGCAAACACACTTTGGAAGAAGTTATTAAATACGGAGCTTATGGTTGCCGTCATCATAGTGTACACCTTTTAAGCTGAAAAGTTTAGGATAATGGCTATCCCCTCGTTTAGACTAACATAGCTCCAAAGACTTTTGGGCTGCTTTGCTATCATGTCCTCAGTATGATCACTGTATTCAGCAAACCTTTCTTTTTGCAAGCGGTGCTGACGTGCTCAAAGCATTGAGAATTTATCATAGTTCCTGGGATTTTTATACCACTTCCATCGTCTATGAACTTTAGCCTTTTCTTTTATTATTAATTTAAGGGTTTATTGAACCATACCGGATACCTGCTTGAATAAGCATATCTTTTAGGTGGTACAAATGTATTAAATCATTGATTTAATGCACAGCAAAATTTATCAACTGCCTCGTTTGTCGTGTAATTATCTAACAGAGTAGGTATTCCAATGAATAGTCTGAAGGTAGATAAGTGTTAAATAGCAACATAATCACATTTGTAAAAGTTACGCCTTAAGAATACGTTTTCCTTTAAAGATTTTAGGAATAAATCAGTACCTACATTCAATTAGTAGGGAAGGATGGTGACTATCTTCTGGTAACATTGGTTCAGGACATCGTTCAACATGTCTGAAAATACTAAGTCTAAAGTACGATTTTTAGATCTATCTATATGCTATTTTGCCATACATTATGTTATTTTGATCACATTCCCTTTCAGTCATCACATGTTTGCGACCCTTCTATAAATATTACACGTCTCAAACTGAAGGCTCCTCCCACTTTATAGTTTGTACATGAGCCATTGCTATTTAAACGTTATAGTAAACTGCGAACATCACATTTCCTTACACCAGTCTTTCTATGGCACATTCCGTCCGTATTAAGCAATATCGTATTTTTTGAATGGCCCTGTATTTGTATTAAGAATATTTAGATATTTTATATATATTTTTAGCATTTGACATGCTTAGCACTATACATTAAACACAAATTTAATGTATTAAGAATGTTTGCCTAATCTGCTCTTTAGTGAAGCTATCAGTGAGCGAGTTGAGTTCTCCACAAAGATACATATTTTGAGAGATTACAAAGGCTCGGGCCACACTAATGGGAAACGCCGTTAATATTGCGATGATGGACGTTTACCGTTGGTGTAGCCATGACATATCGCATGAATTCGACAACGGCATTGACATTATCGTTTGACGTTAGGCGATAACTCCAGTAGCGGTACGTTAAAGAAATTAAACGCTCAAGTGTGGCCACCCAATTATCGCGTTAACGCAATAATTAACAAGGTTATGGGTATTGACGTTGCCCATTAATGTAGCCCGAGCGTAAGATAACCCAGCAATTAAATGTTAAAATTTGAACAACTCTGGTAAATGCTATTTGACAATTCACGACACGCTAGCTATAATTATGTAACTTACCTACTTAATGTATCTTACCCAGCATAACGGAGCAGTTGATACGCTAGATAAGCTACTTAATAATATATTCTTCGCATAAACAGTTCAATTTGGTACTGCATACGACCCCCTGATGGTAAGTAGTCATCAGTAGACTAGCAACTTCAGGAATATTGATAGGAGTTGGAGGAAAAAGAATAAAAATTGAGGAGACGAGAGAGGTGAACACGTAAAGAATGTTTGGGTCCAGTACTCTCATTTAGCGAACGTTATTCTGAGCAGAGGTTTCTTTTAAGATTCAGCGCCTGGGCCTGTAAGATTTGCCACCCCATAAATTAACGAAAAATCAAAAACTTAATTACGGAACAAAACGGCACTGTGTTGATGTATGCTCGTGATGTATATAACAAATGAGTTTTTGTTAATTACGTAAACCAATTTTTTTAATTAATTACTTATAGTATAGTCAAAAACTTTACTATATGTTTGCTGCCCCGGGTCATGACTCTTATTAGATATTCCATTTATTCATATAATATTTAAATTCTTTATTCATTAACAGTACATAACATTTGCAATACTTAATATAGAAATACAAATATTTCTAAAGTGATCGTACGGACGGTAGTGAGCTGCAGTTAACGCTATTTATCATCGGAAGATAATTTTCTTTCAAAAAATCTAATCTACTTTCATAAAAACATTTATTTTTGTATCTTCTCAAGTCTGAAGCGCAGATTGGATCATACTGAGTAGTGCAAAAACAATGGTATTCGGACCAGTAGGGTTCAGATTTTGCTAACGCTGCACACGTGGTAATAAGGAAGAATTTGAATACTGTAACAGAGAGAACAACCCTTTTTTTAAATACACTGGTAGTCTGTAATCTATCGGAATAATACCTACACAAAAGAAGTAAGAACGCTTTTTTCCATGAAGGTTCCGATTTCATTTCCAGCGCTCTTTTCTGCCACTTACCTATCTACATGTAGGCTATGGAATGAACTTCCTGTGTTTACCCCACGCAACGACATGTCCTTTAAACGAAGTTTGAGAAGAGCACTTTACTCACCGTAGGCGGTGGCTTGGATGTGCCCCTGGTGTTGACAAAGTCATTGAGCAGCGGTTAAAACACACCTGCGGGCGGTTTGATCGTCTGCCCAACGGTGCAATAAAAAAAAAACAGCAGGGCCTATTACGCCTCAAACGAAGAAGTGAGACCGTGAACGTGGTAATCCGTGTATCTCGGGGAATTTAGAAACATACTATTGATGGACACATTACATCCAGACTTGGAACTAGATACCATTTGTGAATGACAAAGATTTATGCTGTACAGGAATCGCACTCACGGCATTCGGCACAGTAGGTACCTATCTAAACCAGTCCGCCGTCTGTGCAGTTCGCAATGGTTTCTTGCTAACCAGGTCGGGCCCCAACTTTGTGCGAATTGTCACTAAATACCACACCATCAGTTCAGTACAATTTTGTTTAAATTTTGCTTTTTTTTTTTGCGAGAATGCAAAATGTTTACCTGCTTCCTTTATGCACCTCTTATAACACCGACAGGAAAACTGATACCTAAGTTATTATATTCACCCTCTCGATTTAAACATATTTTATAAGTTGGCGCCTGTTACAAATGCGATTGCGACAGGATATGCCTACTTCGATAGGGCCGAATACCCCTACTCGTTATCTTTGCCATATCACTTTGTACATCGTTTTAATAACTTACCTACTCTATTTAGACAATTTTTTTTTTACTAACCTAGATGAAATGAGTTTTTCATTCAGCGTAATGACACGGTCCATAGTACAATATTTCGGCAAAACCACCTCTATCAGTGACATACTTGTCCTGACAATCATATTCACACCTGCTGTTAAATTTCATAACTCTGTCCCCGATCCTAGCACAGAGTGGATCGTATATTTTCGCACACGGACAAGGTGGGCCCAATGCTGAACACGTGATGGTTGACATCATCATAGCAACTACCACGACTGAAAAAAAAGAAGTATCGTGTGAAATAGAGTAGCGTAGTAAGTAGGTATAAAACAAGAGTGTGCATAAGCGCTACAATACCTGGATACCTTGCTTTTTTTTGTTATGGCAGGAAAAAATGTTCCTAACTGCACACCCCGTCGTTCGGGGTAACGAACAGGGTATAGTGTGGGGCCATCACCCACTAAATAAACCCGCCGTGTGGCGTCTCTACGCCTTTATTGGCGGGCCACTGGAACTATGTTACATTACTTCAGTGATCACAATACCTAGATACCTACAGACTGACATAGGTACCTACGTAATTTATATTCAAGTAACATACAAAGTACACAAAAATTGTATTTATTTAGGTAGGTATTTTATTATATTCAAATATTATAAATAAGCATATGGCGCCTCCTGCTTCTGATCGTTCTCTTTAAATTTAGAAAGGCGTTATTTATATTAAGATTTCTCTTCGGTTCGGCCTAGCTTTGCTTGAATAAATGGGAACGATAAACAGGATCACTATTGTTCCTGTTAATGATTGACATCCTTATATTTTTGTTCCATCATTTTCAGCGAAGTTTAAATATTTAAATAATGTATCCTCTTCTGAAAATGCTTCCCATAGAAATCAATATTCGATATATCTTCTAAAAATATATCTTCTATAACCTGTAATGAGTTAGGCTCACAAGGACATGTTTGGTAAGAATTATCAATATCAACACTTTATGCTTTAAGACATATTTCTAGGGTTGGTATAACACACCACTGAAGGAATGTAATATGGTTCCAGTGGCCCGCCAACAAAGGCGGAGAGACGGCACACGGCGGGTTTATTTAGTGGGTGAGAGCCCCACACTACCCTGTTCGTAATATTCCTAACCAAACGACGGGGTGTGCGGTTAGGAATATTTGTTCCCGCCTTAACAAAAAAAAAACGGTTGGAATAACACCACTCAAGTAATGTCGTACTGTACCAGTGGTCCACCAGTACAGGTGGAGAAGCAGAGAGCACACAGCAGGTTTCACTAAGTGGGTAAGGGCCCCACTCTACCCTGTTCATTGCCCCGAATGACGTGAGGTGCGGTTAGGTATATTTTTCCCCGGCTTAACAAAACAGGGTGTAAAAGTTTTTTCAAAAAAAGTTTTTAGGGCTTTGCTATCTCTGTGCTATTAGTACTCTGGAGGAACCACCGCAAGAAAGTATGAGCCTGGGCTGTCGATAAGCTAGCCTTCTCCGATGTTCACAACGAACGTAGGAGGCGTTAAACAAAGAAAAAAATACCGATTGACTCCCGGTATAAAGAGTACTATGCTGGTATAGAAGCGTCTGAATATACTTAGAAATAATCAAATTGTGCAAAACTTAACATCAGTAATTATTTATGTAGGTAAATAATTAAATAGGATTTTTTTTTTAAATTTTGCATACTAAATTATTTAGATATTTTTAGCATTTGACATGCTTAGCACTATACATTAAACACAAAGTGAAAAACTTAAGTATTGAAAAACATCAACTTACTAATTTTATAATCCATTATTGATTAATTAAACGGGAGTTCCACTTGTTAAAAGCGTATGTGCACTATTAGGACTTGCTCAACGTTTTATGTTATATACTTCACACACATTTGTAATACATAATTGCTTACCAACCAGTATTATCGGATCGTTTCCTTTAGATAATATCTACCTCAAGTACTTAATAAAGTAATAACAATAAAACAATTGGCACCATTACATTACTTGACAAACCCTCAATTCGAGACAATCGATACTGCAATGAGGTCTCCATTAATCTATTAGCGAATTTTCGAACAAAACAAAGCAGTTCGTATTTATTACAAACTAGCTGTTGCCTGCGGCTTCGCTCGCGCAAATAAATGAATATTGAAATAGGAACGATTTTGTTAAAAAAATACTGTCTCTAAATGAAATTAAACTTAGTATTTATCAAAATTTTAGGTTTAATTACTATAGTAAGTACCTCTTTGTAAACGACGTTTGCAGTGTTTCCTTTTGCGTCTAAAACTCACTCTGGAGCATGCAACATAAATCTCTCCGTGTGAAACGCAGTCCTTACTTAAATCGATGCCAGTCATTTTCAGTAACTGGCCTAGTGACTTGTTAATTGTTATGGTAAACAACACATTAAGAGGGATCTGTATTCTTTTATATTATTTTAATTTGTTCAGATACTCTGATGGAATTAAACGGTATTCGTGTAATAAAAACATTTCCTTCACCACGTTCGGTAATTAATGTGGCTCCTACGACGTTTTTATTAAGTGCTTTGATTTGAATCTTTGTTCCTTTGCACAATTTAGGTAATTAAGATTTTTTAATAACATTACTGGTGTTCCAAATTTAAGAGTTTCCAGTGAGAAACACAGTCACTAACAATATACCAGGCGCTTCTTTTTTTAAATTAAAGGGCTTTACAATTTACGTATTCCAAACTCATTGTGCTCTAGAAAACAGATTTTTATCATTTTCGTAAAGTATTTTGATCTGCATTTTAGCATTTGACATACTCAGCTAGGTACCTACTTTTAATAACAAATTGTTAATTGAAAGTGGAAAAAGAGAACTTTATTGCGAGCGGGATTCGAACCTGCATCCCTTCAAACCTTCCAATCTGGGGAAGTGATTTAGAGCGCTAAGCCATCGCAGTCACCGACGGCAACTCCCAATCTCCAACTAATTGCTTCTACATGTCTATAGGATAAAACCGGGTAATCCCAGTCAGGTGACAATACCGGTTAGCACACTATCTCGCAAAATATTTGGTTTACGGGCACCCACACATGCAAAGACGGTGGCGTGATTGTTCCCTGCCCCACCACCAACTCCCGTTCAGTTCCGACTATTTTATATTAGTATATTATCTATGGTTCCGACCGCGCAACGCTGAGAGCGAGACGAGTGTGTGTTTGGATGCATTTCCTTGCAACTTTTTGATCTTAGAACATAAGACGTAAGTACCAAAATCAACTGTTTATATTTTTTTTGTTGTGAATCAGTCATCTAGCTATCCATGTGATTAGATATTTAAACCAATTTGCAATAAGTTGTTTTCTGAAATTATTATTTACCTCAAAAAATCATAGATGGGTAATGCCGGTCACGCTGACCGGTATTACCAATTAAGGCAGTTATAGAAGTAGATGATATTCTTTGTCCAAAAAAACAGGTATAGTTATTTGATCGTCACTTTTATATTCTTTGTCTCATACATAAACAATTCTTATTCAATTCTAGAATGCCACGGAATAGAAGCCAAGGATTGAAGGTGAAATGTAGCCAAAGTGATTTAACCAGGGCATTTCGACTCGTTGATGAAGGGACACCGATAAGAGAAGCAGCACGTTTTACTGATATTTCAACCCTTCAAGAAAGACTGAAAAAGTGAAACTCGCTCGAAAAGCTCGAAATGAATAAGAAAGCCTGTCGAAGACAGCATGCAAAAATTCTTACTAGCACTCCTTATAAAGCAGCTTTGATAGAGAAAGAAGAACGAAGAGTAACAAGAGAAAAGAAGAAAGAAAGCAAATCCAAAGACACTAAAAATAATCCAAGAACAAAGACAGCGAAGAAAAGGCCAGCGAATGCTGGTGAAAAAAAGAGTGCTATAGGAGAAAAGTAATGAAAATTCATCGAATTCAGAAATTGAAATGACCGACGTACGGGATGATGACGACACCAATATTGACGATATGGAAAACAAGTGTCTGCTATGCCATGATTACAGTCGTAACAATGAATTGTGGTATAGGTGCGTCCGGTGTGGGCTTTGGGCCCATACTGAGTGTTCGGGCTGTGAGTCACCTGAAGGCTACACATGCGATTTGTGTCGCTAAAGGCTTGACCGGTATTGCCATCCTACTGACCGACATTACCCGCCACGCTTGGTAATAGCGGTCAAAACCCTTTTTTTTTCATATGTATATTGTGATTTGATTTTTGAACATATTAATCTCGTTGATTGTGATAATTATAGAAGAATACTTAAAGTTATGTTGTATTAATAGTTTCGAAATAAAATGTTGATTTTTCTATATTTTTTGTTTCACTTTTCTTAGGTGACCGGCAATACCCGTCCTTACCCTACGTTTCGTAAAGTATCCTAGAGATTCCACGCAAGCAATCGCCGTTTCGATCGTCTTTCTAGATAATTCGCTTCATACCTACAAACGGCTGCTTTGTGAACATCCGGGTGGTTATTCAGGTAATTAATTACAGCTATTCTGTGCACCTGTAGATGGTTTTATTGATAATTAATTACTGCAGCTCTGTGAACTCCTTTTGCACGCCTCATAAGCGAAGCGTTGAGGTGGGTACCATTCTCGTTTTACACAGAACAACTTCAAACTTAAAATGTCTCTATTTATCATATATTGCACTTGTAAAACAATATATATACACACATATCAAGAAGAAACACTATTTTTGACACTCATGATATTTTTTATGCCATTTTTGTTTTTTAAACTAGTTAAAAAACTGTTTAAAAAAGTTCTGTCTTGGACGTCCGTTTGTTGTAGTTAATGTATGTTAACACGATCACAACCGGAATACTTTACTAATTAAGTCTTTTTTTTTCTTTTTAATTTGAGTATAACTACGAATAGAGCCCTATTACTTTTCACGGTATGATTCGATGTGGTTTAATTGTTATTAAATAAACGAAAAAATACTGAATCGCTTGATTCGACACTAAAACCAGCGCTATACCTTTCATTAGAACTATTTCTATAGACCAATATAGAAGTACTTCTTAAAATTATTCTTAAAATAGCGTATAAGAAATGAAACCCACATTAGTACTTTTTGAAATTAGCGCTATCTATGTGATTTATTAAAAACTACTTAGTAAGACCAATACATTATTAGTTACTTATCAAAAAATCAAATTTTATTGTGAAAAATGAAGATTATGAGGCGTGCAGTTTTGGATTTTCCAAACTATTTTGCAACTTTTTTTGAGCTGTATCTCTCCAAAAGCATTTGTTAAGCTTGTGCGAAATTTTGTAGGATTCTCCTTAAAAATTTAAGAGATGTTTGATTAAAGATAGAATAGAACAGATCCATACTAAGGCAAATATACATCAAAATGTCTTAGGGATTGGTTTTGTATTGAACTAAACCAAAGCCTTTTTACGGGTACGGTCACTGAAAATGACTGGCATTGATTTAAGTAAGGACTGCTTTTCACACGGATAGATTTATGTTGCATGCTCTAGAGTTTTAGACGCAAAAGGAAACACTGCAAACATCTTTTACAAAGAGGTACTTCCTATAGTAATTAAACCTTACATTTTGATGAATACTCATAGTTTAATTTCATTTAGGGACAGTATTTTTTAATAAAATCGTTCATATTTCAATATTCATTTTTGTTGTGCGAGCGAAGCCGCGGGAAACAGCTAGTAATTAAATAAACAAAAAATCATGTAAGCAAACCGAATTGTAATCAATTTGCAGTGAATAATAATCAATTTGCAGCGGAAAAAAACAGTATTCGCATGGTTGTGGCACAGTCGTCTGCCCTCACGTGTCTGCCCGTTCGTTCGGATAAGCACACTTAGGTATCTTTGCCCACCTACACCGCGCCTTACCACGCCGCGCTTCCAAAAGAATAAGTTTCAAGCTTCTAGCTCTAAAACTTACGATACTTTCATACAACTTTACATCTCCCCTTTCAACCCCTTACAACCCTTTTTTCGCAAGAAAAAGTAACCTATGTCCTTTCTCAGCTTTTAGACTCTGTGTACCAAATTTCATTTAAATCGGTTCAGTAGTTTTGGCGTGAAAGCGCGACAGTCAGACAGAGTTACTTCGCATTTATAATATTAAGTAAGGATATGGTGGTAAATAATGTAATTTTTATTCTACTCGCGTGTATTGTAATATTTGTAATTACGCGGGGACTTTGTGCCGATTTGAGCTATGGAGTATTCTTTGTTGCGTTTATGTGTAGGTAGTAAATAGGGTACTTATTTATGTTTTTCTCGCTAATGCTAACTGACAAACTAGGTAGGTACCTACTGCATATTTGACAGTAACTGCAGTCCTTTTTTTTTTGTTCAGGCGGGAAAATGTGCCTAACTGCATACCCCGTCATTTAGGGCAACGAACAGGGTAGTGTGGGGCTTTCACCCACTAAAGAAACCAGCCGTGTGCCGTCTCTCCGCCTGTGTTGGCGGGCCACTGGTACTATGTTGGATTACTTCAGTGGTCCGCCGGCGGCTTACCCTTTCGGGTACCCTCTATACCTAAGTAACTGCCCCCCTACGCAAATTGCATAAACGTTGTAGAATAGAAATAGAATAAAATAAATAAATATTCACGAACATTTTCACACAACGTCCTCTGGTCCCAAACTAAGCTTAATGCTCGTGCTATGGGTACCAGATTACGGATATAATACATATTTTTTTTTTTGTAAATACATACATATAATAGATAGAAAACACCCCGATGCAGTACAAATATCTGTGTTCATCACACAAATATTTGTCTTGAGTGGGAATCGAACCCACGACCTCGTGCACGGAAGTCGGTTACACTGCCGACTACGCCACGAGGCCCGTCCCGGCAATAATCAATATATGGAATTGACAGTCGGTTAAGCTTACGTTGTCGTAACCTTATATCAACCCCATACATTGATTATTCTATTCTACTAGCGTTTATGCCGCTTGGCTAAGGGGGCTGGTATAGATACAATGTTCGCGAACTTAAAATAAACTTGAGTCACAGCCAAGCTACTGAGAAGATTCATTGGTTATTATGCTCTAACGAAACGCATCATGAAAGGGTATACTTAGAATTGCCTAGAGTTCTAGTCTAGACGATAGACAAAAATACCGTTCGGGCTCAACAACATCCGAAAGTATCC
Source organism: Leucoma salicis (assembly GCA_948253155.1). Classification (NCBI taxonomy): domain Eukaryota; kingdom Metazoa; phylum Arthropoda; class Insecta; order Lepidoptera; family Erebidae; genus Leucoma; species Leucoma salicis. The sequence goes on along the minus strand of OX411819.1, from coordinate 5,295,547 downwards.
GGCGAACTTCGTACCGCCATAATGTTTTTTCATGAATATTTTCTAAACTCCTGAAAGACGTGGTATACTATTTATAACCCGCCTCGGCTTCACACGGGTGGTATATACTCGTAGTTGCGGACTAAGGAAATGTAACATTCCCGGTTTTGTTTAGATATTTTTATACATATTTTTAGCATTTGACATGCTTAGCACTATACATTAAACACAAAGTGAAAAATGTTTAATGTATAGTGCATGTGTATGTCGCGTGACAATGCAATATTATGATAACATGGAGCTGATCTGACGATGGAGCTGGAAGGTGGACATGGGAACTCTATAATGAAACGGCGCAACCCCATCGAGTTTGGGCTCGTATGATTCGTCTTGCCGAGTACTTTGTGTCTAGATGATATCCAGGGGCTGATGATAAAGCTGGATGGTGGCCACAGTAACTCTATAATGAAACAACGCGACCGCGTCGAGTTTGGACACGTTTGATTAGTCTTGATGAGTACTTTGTCTGTAGATGGTATCCAGGGTCTGATGACGGAGCTGGAAGGTGGCCATGCGAAACTCTGTAATTAAATGGTGCAACTCCATCGAGTTAGGGCTCGTTTGAAATGTTTTGACGAGTACTTTTTATTGTCTTTCTCTTCACTCCATACACCTTTCTTTGGAGTTAGTGAAGCGCGCGTGATGCCTCTAACAAAGTAAATCGCAGATATATATCTAGGTATTTCTTCACAGGAAACAATTGAGATATATATTTCGACTTTGAGACTTGACAGTCGACGGTCATAATGAATAAGCTATGAATATTGTTTATTAATTAATTATATTTTATAACAATAGAGTTTCCAGTTTTAATTATCGTAATATCTCAATCATTATAAACTATTGATACGTTTGTAACTTTTGATTAACTATCTATATTAATTGAAGTTGGCAATATAGGTACACCTTTTTAGGGTTCCGTACCCGAAGGGTTAAAACGGGACCCTATTACTAAGACTTCGCTGTCTGTCTGTCTGTCCGTCCGTCTGTCACCAGGCTGTATCTCAAAAACGGCGATAGCTAAACAGTTGAAATTTTCACAAATGATGTATTTCTGTTGCCGCTATAACAATGAATACTAAAAACAAAAAAAATAATAATATTAAAGGGGGCTCCCATACAACGTCTGTCTGTCCGTCTGTCACTAGGCTGTATCTCAAGAACGGCGATAGCTAGACAGTAGAAATTTTCACAAATGATGTATTTCTGTTGCCGCTATAACAACAAATTCTAAAAACAAAAAAATAATAATATTTAAGGGGGCTCCCATACATCGTCTGTCTGTCCGTCCGTCTGTCACCAGGCTGTATCTCAAGAACGACGTAAGCTAGACAGTTGAAATTTTCACAAATGATGTATTTCTGTTGCCGCCATAACAACAAATACTAAAAACAAAAACAAAACAATATTTAAGGGGGGCTCCCATACAACAAACGTGATTTTTTGCCCTTTTTTGCTCGCTATTGATAACGGCAACAGGTAGAGAGCTTGAAATATTCACAGAATATTTAGTTATATATTCACTTTAAAAATAAATAATTAAATTAAAATAAAACAAATATTTAAGGGGGCCTCCCATATACAAACGTGTTTCTTTACTCGTTTTTGCTCTGTCTGTCCGTCCGTCTGTCACCAGACTGTATCTCAACAACGGCGATATTGCGCACGCTTAGCCACTGCGCACTGTTACCTCGAATGACTCTAATGGTAATATAATTCCTTACATTTAAAACTGTTTCGCTATGCGCATCTAAGTCTAAGTTGAAAACCACGAAATGAGTCAAATTTTACTTGCAAAATTTGGTAACAGCCAAACACCATGGTTACAGAGAGTTACAATAGTGTAATGTTGTTTACCTAGTCAATGATACGGAACCCTTAGTGCGCGAGTCCGACTCGCACTTGGCCGGTTTTTTTTGTTAATGCGTGCCGTCTCTCCGCCTTTGTTAGCGGGCCACTGAAACCATATTACATTCCTTCAGTAATCATGGCAATATACACCTACTCTCTTAACTATTATTATTTCCAACTGGTGTCGTTTTTTCATTTATTTAATAGAGTCATAAGTTCGTGTATTACGTGTTAGCGATCTACAATAAAAAGAAATAGTAGATACATTTTTATCAACCCTTTTTCTTAAACACAAAGTGAAAAATGTGAAATCGAAAATAACAGTCACGCGCAGGATTTGAACCTGCATCTCCTGGATACCGCCCAGATGCTTTGCCAATTCAGCCATTATGACACTTGCTCCTGACTGCTAATATCGATAACACATTAATTCGCAACGTCTTGGGTGACGCTAATTGTAAAATTAAGACACTACACTTAGGCGCTAATTTTTTTACCTGCTCGGTATAATGTATGAAAATACTTCCGACAGATGGCGCAGGCGAAGCATGTCAAATGCTAAAAAAGTATATAAATATATCTAGATAACCCTTTTTCTGTCCCACTGTTGGGCACGGGTTTTCTCCCATAGCGAGAGGGACTAGATCATAGTTCACCATGCTGGCCCAATGCGGGTTGGGAGACTTCACAAGTCGACAGCATGCAAGTTTCCCGACCACGTTTTTCTTCACTGAGACGTCATAAATTGTAAACAAATACACACATAATTTCGAAAAATATCGAAAAGTCCGAGGTATGTACGTACGAGGTGTGAATCTTGGACTGGGAATTGAACTCGATACCACCGTCTTTGCAGTTCTTGATTTTACCTTTATGCTATCATGCTACATACGAGTATATTCTTGGAACAAATCTAGCGCAAACAAACATTGCATGTTTTCAATAAACATATTGAGTTCTTAAAATATTTACTCACCAATGATTAAACGTGGGCTTGGACTGAAGTATTTTCCTTGTAACTACCTATACAATGTTTTAACTTAACCCATTGGAGGTCAAATGGAAAGGAGCAATATTTTTATTTTTGGAAATAATTTTATTTTTATACTAAAATAATAACAAATAAACATAAAATCAAAGAAAAAATCAAGAAAACATATTTTTTTGGGAATTATGGGGGTGTACTTAAATGAGTACACTGACCACCTGTGTGTGAATAATTTCAAAACATTGTTTTTCCACGCAGTGTTTTGAGGCACTTCTTGCACTGCCAGCGCACTCTTGATTGACAAATGACACATCATATCTGTTTTTCAATTTTAACCGGATAATGTCCAATTCCATCCTGAGGCAAGCTTACAATCACTGATGGGGACTGTCGCGTTTTTTTAGGTTCGCCTTGGCGTAGATAGTATCGTGCGGTATGTCGACGAAATATGAGTTGATCCATGGGAGTACAATTGCTGATAACATGTAAACGCCATGAATTTGCAATAGTCATGTCCAACATATATGTAAATAACACCAACTACCACTTTTTACCATGGACAGCAACTCTATACAGCGAGATGGACTGATGAAGTCCATATTTATATATATCCAATATTTTTATTATAATTTTGGAAAGCACGTCTGTCTTCTCTCGCTTTACCAGACACCATCATTTGACAGTATCTAGTGGTTCAGTGATATCGTAGTTGGTTGCCATCGTACACACACTGTTGTCTTTTCATCTTATCATACCTCAGTATCATTATCAAAACTGTAGTCATAAGAGGCACGATCTTTCTTTTTCATGTCAACGGATCGGAAGTCACTGTCGGTGATTTTCCAAAGTAAAAGTTAAACGTACAAGAATATCCTGTAGAATGGCCAATTTTTATATGCAAAACGGACAGGTTTTCCGCGGATAAACTGTTTCGCGGGATGGAGGCCGTAATATTTTACCATGGATTCATCTATGGAGATACTATTATGAAACACCCCCCACTGTAAAAACTTCTGTGAAAGCATGTCTGCCATTACCATTCTCTTGGTTCATAAACATCTCAATAGTACCCAGTACGTCATGCGGTAAGGATGATGTTACCATGTCGTCCTCAGTCCCTTCTTCTTCGTCAGTCAATGCACTTGGATCAGGTGGTATGATTGCAATATCGAATTAATCATCCTCACTATTTTGTAAAATACCATCAATAGCCTCTTGAAGCCCTTAGTAGCTCGTTTGAGCCGTAAATTGTTGTTTATTTATTGTTTAGAATCTAAAGCAAAATAAAAGTATTTTACTAATCTATGTTGTTACTGTACTCAATCAAGTACAGCAAAGTTTATCTATTTGTAGTTTTCAGATGTTTATTTTTATTTAGGTACGCTGTTGTATATATCCTACTTTAACATGAATTTTGCACTAACAAAATGTAAAAACAACTAATCATCCAGAAATAATTAAAATATTAGCAAAATAATTCACTTGCCTGTGCAATGTTTCCATGAGGCTACTACAAATGACACTTTTATTAAATAAAATACAATTTACCCGCGAATTCTTTATCCATAATTATGGCCTAAAAACCCACCGTGCGCCTCCACCCGCCCTTGCTACGGCGGATCACGGTTACCGCGTCGTTACGACCGCGATGCGCAGGCGGCAGCCCCTTTGGGCACCCTCTCTTGAGTGACGCCTCGCGCACTTGGGCGTCGCACCTTCGCGGTAGGCTTCCGCGGACGGCAGGGTACTCCCCGACCCCACCGTCCGCAGCCTCGGCTAGGGCGGCATCAGGCGCAGATAAGCGCGCGCACGCCGCCCCTCGCGCCGGCGGCGAATCGGGTCCGCAAAGAAGGATTCCTCACGGGCCCTCTCCGCCACCTCCTTCCGCGAGATGACAGCCTCGCAGAAGGCGGCGACCGTGGTCCAGGCCCTGTTACTGCCAACCATCGCTCGCGCAACGGCCGGCAGCGACAGGTCCACGCCTATGACTGCAACGAGTTCCCGGCGCTGCACATCCCAGGCCGGGCACGACTCGAGCGTGTGCTGCGCCGAGTCCTCGTCGCAGCCGCAGTGGTGACAGCCTGGGGTCGTCTCCCTCCTTGCGATCGTGTGCAGGTATTTGCCGAAGCAACCATGCCCCGACAAAACCTGCACCAACCGGAAGGTGAGGACCCCGTGCTGCCGCCCTGCCCATTCTTCCAAGATCGGCCGGAGCGCCCCCACGGTCCAGAGACCGGCCCGGGGCGTCTCCAGCCGAGACTTCCACTTTAGGACGGTGGCGCGGCGAGCATCTTCCCGCCACGATGACATTGCGCTCGGCGAGGGGCGGCTGCCCCCCGCCCGCGCCGTCGACGCCCGCCGATAGACGTCGGCGAGCACCTCCGCCTCCAGATCCCACGGGGGGGTTCCGGCCAACGCGCAGGCTGCATCGGTCGAGACCGTGCGGTACCCGCGTATTGCCCTGACCGCTACGACCCTCTGTGGACGCCACAGAAGGGCCCTATTGCGTGCGGTCAGGGACTCCGCCCACATCCAGAATTATGGCCAGTGTTACCATGAAGTAAAATAATAAGATATTGACCGTCAATGATTCAAAATATTTAATCTATGCTTAGGTTTGTCGGTGTACTCGATTGGGTACGGTGACTTCTAATGGGTTAATAATAAAAAAAATAGACGTCGCGGGACGTCTACCACATGTGAAACATCGAAATTATTTTGTAGGAATAATGAGTAGAAATAAAATGACCATAACTTTTTCAATGTGTGCTTGCATAAAATTATGACATGTGTAAAATAGCGGAACTGGAAATAAATTATCATCATCAGGCCCTGGAAATCATCTAGGACCAAAGTACTCGTCAAGACGAAACAAACAATTCCAAATTTGATAAGGTTGAGTCGTTTCATTACAGAGTTACTGTAGCCACCTTCCAGCTCCATCACCAGACCCTGGATACTATATAGAGACAAAGTACTCGTCAAGACTAATCAAACGAGTCCAAACTCGATAGTGTTGCGCCGTTTTATTATGAAGTTCCTGTATACACCTTCCAGCTCCATCATCAGATCAGCTCCATGTCATCATAATATTGCATTATTACGCAATATACATATGCTTATAAAAATTCAGCTCAATAGGAAATCGGGAAGTATGTCTAACTTAACTTGCAAGATTTGAACGGGAAAAGTACAAAAGCATCGCCACGCTAACAGCCGATTTTACCCTCCCTCCGCATTAGATTTTATTTTATTTTACTTTATTTGGGAAAATAAACGTTATTACATTGTATAATATATGCTTAAACAATGATATGCTTTTATATAATGTTAGTAAATGCAATAACCACAACATTTTCCACAGATTAGTTAGCTGTGTAGAGAACATGGTATTTAAATAATATGTACTTACCTAGTGTTAAAAAACAAAATAGTATATCCTACTTTAATAAGTTAATAGTTATCAAGTGTCATAAATTAGAATGTATATTAATATTCCTAAGCTTGTTCAAAATTTCCTTCTTAAAAATAGATTTAGATAGGTAAAATATATCAATCCATCCATCCATCCATCAGCCTTTCGAAGTCCACTGCTGGACATAGGCCTCCCCAAGAGAACGCCACAACATGTGTTTCGCTCATATGGGGGATAGTGCCATAATCGCCACGCTTGGCAGGCGGGTTGGCGATCGCAGTGGATGTTGTTAATACTCGAGGGAGTGCTGCTGCCCACTCCCCCGGTATTCCCTCAGTCGGCTCCTACGACTCCCATGGGTGGAGAGGGGTGGGACAATTCTAAAGCCGGCCCCACACGGCGATATATCAATATCAAAGAAGAATGTATTGTACATCTGTGTAACACGTTGAATAGGAGCACGGTTACCAGTATTTGTTCTGCATGAACGTAAGGCAAAGAGTGGGTAGTTGCGCACTCTACGTTGGTGGATGAATCTAGGTACTACCAATTTAATCTCATTATTCAACGTGATACAATGATGTTTGACATTAGATGTTTCACATCAAAAATTGTGACATTTGGTCACCCCTCAAGGAGCTCGTAAATATATTAAAAGAAGTTAGTAAAAGCAGCCAACACCAGTGGGTATTCTTTAGTTATATTCTATAGTTATATTATTTAGTTGTTGAATAAAAAACTTTAATAAAAATCGTCGGGTCTCTGTGGAAATGGAGGCCAATTTTCCTTCCTGCTGAGGAGAGGTTGGATCCAATAGACTCAATTACCATGTGTTCTGTAAAGGATATGAAAACAAGGAAATATACAGAACATCGGCATGGAGGAAGATAAAATACATAAGTAGATCATATTTTAAATCGAGATTTATTTCACAAAGACAATAGAGACATTTTATTATTGCATGTGGTGGCAGGCTAGCCACGGCCCATCTGATGGTAAATGGTAACCATCGCTCATGGACTCAATTATACCGAGAGTATTGTCGAGCCGCTGCTCACCATTCCATTTCACAGATATGAAATGAAAGAATAAACGGCTATCTATCTATCTCTATCTTGGAGGGAGGTGGTGAAGTTTTGGCATTCAGCCTGGACATTGCGAAGGCGTTCAACAGGGTCTGGCATAGGGCCCTTCTATCGAAGTTACCATCTTATGGGATCCCCGAGGGACTCTGCAAATGGATAGCCAGCTTCCTAAACGGTCGGAGCATCAAAGTCGTAGTTGATGGCTGCTGCTCCGATACCATAGGGGTTAATGCTGGCGTACCACAAGGTTCGGTGCTGTCCCCAACACTGTTCATCCTGCATATCAATGACTTGCTCTCAATAGAGAATATACATTTCTATGCGGATGACAGTACGGGTGATGCGCGATATACCGGCCGTCAGAAAGTCCCTCGGAATATGCTGGAAGAGAGACGGACCGAACTTGTGTCTGAAGTCGAGCGCTTTCTTGGGCGGGCCTCGGAAAGGGGTGAAAAGAACATGGTTCTATTCAACCCCACGAAAATACAGGTTTGCGAATTCACTGCAAAGAAGGACGCATTTGTGGTAGCGCCCCAGTTCCAAGGGGTAACTCTCCCGGTCTCCGACAGCATTGGGATCCTTGGCATCGACATCTAGCAAAGTCCAGTTCGGGAGTCATTTGGAGGACCAAGCCAAATTGGCGAGTAAAAAACTAGGCGTCCTGAACATTATCAGGCGGTACTTCACAAAGGAGCACTTAACTTGCGGTAGGCGGCGGCTTGGCTGTGCCCCTGGTGTTGCTAAAGTCCATGAGCGGCGGTTACCACTTACCATCAGGTGGGCCGCTTGCTCGTCTGCCACCGATGGCAATAAAAAAAAAATCTCCTGCTACAACCAAAACGCAATGATGTGCTTCATGGCCGGTCACACGGGAGATGGTGGTACCAAACCCGCTCGGGCCCGATAGCAAGTGAGTATTCACACTTGGTACCCAGCCCTACCACCAGTAATGCAATGGGTGATCATTACTTACTTCACTTAGTCGCCTCATAAGACACGCGTGGTAAAAAATCGGGTGGTGATACTTGTATTCTTAGTCCGTCACCACACGGCCATAAATCCAGATGTCGTTCATGGTGACTAAGAGAAGTGTGCAATTACAACCTTTATTATATTACTGGTGGTAGGGTTGTGTACCAACCACTGAAGTAATGTAACATAGTTCCAGTGGTCCGCCAGTACAGGCGGAGAGACGGCACACAGCGGGTTTATTTAGCGGATGAGGGCCCCACACTACCCTGTTCGTTGCGCCGAACGACGGGGTGTGCGGTTAGGAACATTTTTCCCGCCTTAAAAGAAAAAGGTTGTGTACAAAGGGAGTAGCTACTCACTTGCTATCAGGTCCGGGCGGTTCGGCACCATCGCTGCCGTGTGACGGACCGTGAAGTCAAGTGTGTTTTCGTTGTAGCGTTAGATTAGATAGATACCCGTCTATTCATTCATTTCCTATTCGAGACATTAAATGGTGACCAGCGGTCTGGCGGAATTTTTAGTATTGTTGAGTCCATGAGTAGTGGTTATAACTTGCCATCACGTGAAATGTGGTTCATCAACCACCATAATTTAAAAAAAAACTATTTGAATTATTTTAACCCTGATCCTCCTCCCTGACCTGATCCAGATGATGCCTGATGTCAGCTAATTATACAACAAGGTTTTGGATACTTTATAGCATTTAACATGTCATACCTGCTGGGTCTGGTACTGATAATAAATTTTGTAATTGATTTTGATTGAAATTAAATTATTAACGGCTATCTACTGCTACCACCAAAACACACTGATGTGCGTCATGGCCGATCACATGGGAGATGGTGGTATCAACCCGCTCGGGCCCGGTAGCAAGTGAGCAGTCTCACTTGCTTCCCAGTCCTACCACCAGTAATACAATGGATGATAACTACTTACTTCCCTTAGTCGCCTCGTACGACACCTGCGGGAAAGTGTGGGGTGGCGACATTGTATTCTTAGTCCGTCACACCATTCTGTGTATAAAGTCTGATCTCGACTATATTACCTCCTGACTGGTAAGCGAGATCCACCCTCGAGGGGACACCGGGATCGTAAAACGTAATTGTTTTACGAATACCAATAAACCCAAAGAAAGCAAAGTTGGATTACAAAAATGCTTTATTTTTCGCTAAACTTGCTGATATTACAACACATTATCATGTAGCTACTAAGACCAAATCGGTCACATATTGAAGGAAGGTAGAGTCAAGGGTCTCCGAAACCGGCGAGCGTGTATGAAGAGAATTATGAATATTGAGGAAGCCGAGAGATGTATGCAAGAATAGTGTCTCATGGCACTCTGTTCTCTCTGAATACCCCGTAAAGAAGATGGCGTGATGATAAGTTAGTGGATAAGTACTTAATTGATACTTGATTAATGTCTATAACTCTTTGATTAACAAAATACACGAAATATAGCCATAGAAATGAGATTAACAGCATCATGTTGGGCTAATATTTACTTGCATGCTATTGAACTAACATGACACTCGCGTTAATGACGCAGGCGACTAGGCTGAGGGGATTTACTAAGTATATAACACTTATTAGTATTCACATTGGAAAACACAACGACTGTATATAAAATACTCGAACACAATCTCAAATCATCATTGATTGTGTGTTGACGAATAGAGTACATTACTTGATAACCTGTGACACTACAAAATTAGTTAATTTAGTTTATTACAAACCTATAATCAGTACAACTGCGACCCGTACCTAAGAAACATGGACTACAAATTTGGTAGGTATTTTATTTTATCTTTTTTTTTTAAATTTTCCAATAAAATTGATAATTATTCAATATAATTCACATTTAAATGGCAATCCGTACAGATGGCGGAGCGATTTAGATACCGGCCTCCCGCCCGAGTGAGGTGGGTTCGATTCCCACACGGGACAACTCTGCGTGATCCACAAATTATTGTTCTGAGTCTGGGTGTACTTTGTGTCCGTGAAATTGTATGTTTACAGTCCCTCGTGATACAAGGATTATAATAGTGCAGGGTGTTGTAAAAAAAATGTTCATGGTTGTGAATTAGGTAAGTCTAAACTTAAGCATCGTGTCATAGACGAAACAAAATCCGTTAACTCTGCCTACCCCTCTGGGAAACAGACGTGAGTAAGTAAAATACATACATAGGTATTGGTTCCTGTTTTGTATATTTACATGACCCATATAATACAGAGATTATTCATCAGTGCAAGGTTAGATATGTAATAACTTTTTAACAAAAATAATCAACCGAAGAAACAATCATCCCCTATTTTTCTACCCTTAGGGTTAAAATTTACGTTGAAAATTTTGATGGGACCAACTTCTGTATCTATCCTATACATCAAAAAAAAGAATTATCAAAATTGGTCGACTCTGTAAAAAGTAATGCGTGGTTTAACATAAAAAAAATATATACGTGTCGAATTGAGAACCTTCTCCGTTTTTCTCGTCGGTTAATAAAAAGATTGATTTCACATGTTATTCTCCGGAATATAATTTAACGTATTATTTTATTGTTAAAGGAGCTTTGCTGATAATTGCTGCACAGCTGTGCACAACCACGGCTTTGCCGCTTTGTGTTTGCACTAGGAACTTAACACCCGTATGTGGTTCTGATGGAGTAACATACAGTAACCAGTGCATACTCGAATGCGAAGCCTCCAAGACAGGGAAAGAGATCACTGCTGCTCGCCAGGGCTCATGTGAAAACACAGAGAGAGAAATATGCATTTGCACCTTTGAACACAAACCAGTTTGCGGAACTGATGGCCAGACCTACCCTAATAAATGTTCAATGAGATGCCACATCACTTCTAACCCATCCCTGAAGGTAGATTATTCAGGCCCTTGCAGAACTCCGCAGGAACCTCTTTGTGTTTGCCCAGATATATACAACCCTGTATGTGGCAGTGACGGCAAAACTTACGGCAATGATTGTGCGCTAAACTGCGCTACCAAAGACAATTCAATGTTGAGTATCGCAAGCAGAGGAGCTTGTGCCGGCGGAGTGAAAGTTGATAATAATATCTAATGTTCCTATTATACACGACATCTAATAGTCATAACCCTTAGATTTTACTTCTATTGTTCCTACAAAACTAAACATAAGCATACATTTTTATTAATATTTGGTTATTGCGATAATAATTAGGTTTACGATCCTGTTTTTTTCTACCAAATTAACCATAGAAAAAAGCAGCTTTCATGGCTTTTTAATTTTGTTTATTATTTTTTGGCAACATGTCATATCGATTGTTACACGGCCATCTATTATCAATCTATAGGCCTTACTTTTGTTATTTTAACAACCTTATATTATGTATTTTTTTGAGTTTTTATGTACCTACTTAAACCATAACTGAAAATAAATTTTAAAATGTATAGATATTGATTATTAAAGAACTGTGTAATACACGATGTTGTGTTTTTAATTAATTACAACTTAGCCTAACCGCGTGTCATCGGTGTTATTATTAACAAAGAGTAAAGTAATATTTTGATCTATATTTTAGCACTTGACATGCTCAGCTACTCTATAAAGTACAAATTATAATTTGTGAATAAGGAAAAAGAGTATTTTAGTACGAGCGGAAATCGAACCTGCGTCGGTCGAGTTCCTATGGCCACCTTCTAGCTCCATCATCAAACCTTGGATACCATCTACAGACAAAGTACTCGTCAAGATGAAGCGAATGAGTTCAAACTCGATGAGGTTGCGCCGTTTCATTATAGAGTTCCGGACCATGGCCACCTACTAACTCCATCATCAGATCAGTTCTATGTCATCATAATATTGCATAGTCACGCAATATACATATGCGTGTAAAATTTCAGCTCAATCGGAAACCGAAGTGTGTCATTTTTAACTTGCAAAATTTGACCGGGACAAGTTAAATAAAAGCTTGAAAATTAGTCTTAAAAATATGAATAACATAATTCAAGAATTTACAGTCTTGTAACACATATTTAAAAAAACATAAGGTATGCGCCGATCATCATGCATTTTTTCTAAAAAAAAAATATTTAGGTATTTTTATATTATATTATTTATTTTGATAGCCCTGACAAAATAGCTCCCGAACGAATGAGCGTAGATGTTCGGCCGTTCGGGAGCGCCCCGCCCACGTCTCACCCCACACCTCACCTCACGATTGCTCTGTCTAGACGTCTTCAATGGCCGACTGTATGGTTCTTCGACTGTGCTAATAGGTAGGTGCACTACCTTTTTTTTTGTTAAGGCGGGAAAAACTGTTCCTAACCGCACACCCCGTCGTTCGGGGCAACGAACAGGGTAGTGTGGGGCCTTCACCCACTAAAGAAACCCGCCGTGTGCCGTCTCTCCGCCTTTCTTGGCGGGCCACTGGAACTATGTCACATTCCTTCGGTGGTCCGTCAGCGGCTTACCCTTGCGGGTACCCTCTACTGAGCGACGCATCCGCACACGGAGCGTCGCACCTTCGCGAGAGGCCTTACGGGTGGCGGACGTTCCCCGGTCCATCCACCCGCAGCCTCAGCTAGGGCGGCATGAGGCGCAAGCACCTGCGCCTGCGCCACCCTGGTCGCTGGCGGCGGTTTGGGTCAGCGGTAGAATCCTCCTCCCTAGCCCTCTCCGCCGCTTCCTTCCGCGAGATAACCTCCTCGCAGAAGGCAGCGACCGCGGCCCAATTCCTATCGCTGCGAAGCATCGCTCTGACGACGCTTGGCAGCGAGAGGTCACCCCCTATTTCCGCGACAAGTTCACGGCGCTGCTCGGCCCAAGCCGGGCATGACTCGAGCGTGTGCCGCGCCGTGTCCTCGTCACAGCCGCAGTGGTGACAGCCCGGAGTGGCTTCCCTCCTTGCGACTATGTGCAGATATCTGCCGAAGCAACCGTGCCCCGACAGCACCTGCACCAGTCGGAAGGTAAGGACTCCGTGCTGTCGCCCCGCCCACTCCTCTCTAGCACAGACTGGAGCGCCCCTACGGTCCAGAGGGCCATGGCAGCACGGCGGGCGTCACCCTTTATTTTAATTATTTTGTTTCTGGATTTTGTCATGATTGTATTTACTATTTACTGCGATAGCATGAAGTAGGGATAGAATGTTTATTATATACTGTTGATTATTCTACTAAACTTAAACAGTGAATACGATTATCGGATGGTGTTATAGTTAATATTAAACTTCGTTGCGGACTAGCGTTTGCCTGCGACCTAATGCGCGTCTCCGCCTCCCAAGGCCTGGGGGGCCACTATGGCCCCGTTGCCCGGGGTGCACCAACGCGGAGGTATCCTGACCCGCACCCCAGGTGACCATTATGAAATTGTATATTAAAGGGTAGGTAAATAGTATTCTTATATCATATAATTTGTACTGTTTGTTAATCTAATAATCACTTTTTAGGTTTGTATTTAATCGCTTTTAAGGCCATATTTTGAGTCTTTGTCTATATGAACAACTATAATTAGCTTTCCAAAATTCTCAACTTGATTTGTACTCAAACTAATTTTAAGCTGTTGTTGTTCCAAATAAATAAAAATAAAATATTACGATCAAGAGGTTAAACATTTATTGAAAAATACGCCGTGTCTATCATGTGTACCTATATGTCTTCTCCTTCATGTCTTTGTTGTCTTTATTACCCCGGCTGTACACACTCGTCTATTTGTCTCGCGAACCTCTCGTCCATTCTCGTCTCGTAGAGGCTTGACACGAGAGCACACCATGTACACACTCGTTGTATCATTTGAACTTCGGATGCCCGTCGCGATGGACGTGGAAAAAACAATTGCGGCGTTTATTTTTTTATTAGTTATTGTAATTTTTTAATCATTTACCATAAAAAACATATATTAAACCATGGCGAAAAAGAACTTTTTAACTATTCAACGGGAATATATATATATATTTTTAAATCTTCAACGGGGATACCAAATTCGTTGCTTATCCGCAACCAAGCGTCGTGTAATAGTTGCTTATCCTTGTGCCTGACATTCTTAGGATTCCATAATAGTGCTTGCCTTTGTTAAGTATCTAAAAAGCGATAGACCACATCGTTGTCGCACGCAGAAATCACGTCTTTACGCGAACGCAGTTGGCGAGCAACTAAGCATTAAGCAAACGAGTGTGTACAGGCGCGCTCTCGTCTTCATCGCGAGACTCACCGAGACCCTTTGACTCGTGCACAAAAAACCGACACGCTTCCGAGACATAGCGAGAGCCGCGAGATGAGACGAGGCTACCATGTACACACTTGCCCTCGGCCTGTCTCGTGGTGTCTCGACGAGTGCGTACAGCCGGCTTAATAATATAATTGATATCACTATGTTGATTCAGGCGCAGTTCTAATTGGTTCTGATAACATAATAGTCAGATCTTGCCATACTGGTTATTATTAGTGTATATAAGAAACTTCAAGGCTTGACCTTACATTGTGAAGAAAAACAATGTAGTTATCCATCTTTTCGTTTTTATATTTAAACTAGCCTTTGCCCGCGGCTTTGCCGCACCCAAACCTTAGTTTTTAGGTAATATATCGTCAACCCGTTGTAGTAGCGGGATAAAATATATACTCTTGCGATAAAATATATACATAGATACGAACCCAAATTAAAACTTTTTTTTATAATTTTTGTCTGTTTATTTGTTCAGGCATCACGTAAAATCAGCCAAATTTTTGCGTGATGCCTGAACTTTTTGATAGTTTTTGCTTAGACTTAAAAACTGGTACTTATAGGTAGGTTAGATCGCTACCCGCTACTATATCGGGAACGTGAGATATTACCTTAAAACTAGATTTACGGCGGAGCCACGGTCTAAGGCTAGTTAGTTCTATTACAGTTATTAGCTAAAGCGTGAAATGACGTTTTTAAAAAGTTCTAGGCATAAATACCATTTTTTATTAAACTATTTTATCTATTGTAAATAACGCGACAAGGATTTAAGAATAACGCAAGCACGCGACGAGGATGACTTACAGAAAACCTTGTCGTCTTCTTCCTCGGGAAAGACCTACTTAATTAGGCAGGTATGTACAAAATAAACAGATTGCGGCAGATCTGGTCATTGCATACTAAACTATCGGTCCAACAGCATTTGTTTACACAACCTATTAATTATTTAGATTTATTATCAATTATTGCAACTAGTTCTAAACATGGATTACAAATACGGTAGGTAAATAATATATTATAAATTATTTCTCCTGTCTGATTTTATGTCGGTTCGCGAGATCTTCCTTATTCTTTTATCAAACGTTATTGAACTTTTATCGGCCTTCAAGGAATATTTAAAAATCAGTCGAATTGAATCGGCCCACGGAGTACCGGCTATTGTCAAGTTTTGCGCTTAGCAATTAGCAGCGATTCATTTTGATGTGGAACATCTAATGCGGAGGGTGGGTAAAATCGGCTGATAACGTGGCGATGTTTTTATTTTACGTGTCTCGTTCAAATCTCGCAAGTTAAATTTGACACACTTCCCGGTTTCCGATTGAGCTGAAATTTTACACGCATGTGTATATCACGTGACAATGCAATATTATGATAACATGGAGCTGATCTGATGATGGAGCTGGAAGGTGGACATGGGAACTCTATAATGAAACGGCGCAACCCCATCGAGTTTGGGCTCGTATGATACGTCTTGCCGAGTACTTTGTGTCTAGATAGTATCTAGGGTCTAATGATGGAGCTAGAAGGTGGCCATAGGAACTCCGTTATAAAACGACATAACTCCATCAAATTTGGGCTCGTATGATTCGTCTTGACAAGTACTTTGTCTCTAGGTGGTATCCAGGGTCTGACGATGGAGCTGGAAGGTGGCCACAGTAACGGTGGGTGGAAACTCTGTAATTAAATGGTGCAACTCCATCGAGTTAGGGCTTGTTTGAAATGTCTTGACTAGAACTTCAGTCCTAGATGATATCCAGGGTCTGATGATGGAGCTGAAATATGACCAAAGTAACTCTGTAATGAAACGACGCAACCCTATCGAGTTTATACTCGTTTAATTCGTCTTAAGGAATACTTTGTCAAGTTATGATCATTTTATTTCTACAAAATAATTTCGATGTTTTCACATCTGCTAGACGTCTCGCGACGTCTAGTTTTGTTTATATATATAATAGGTCGACCAAATAAGATTTCTTAAGAAAACTATCTCGTGACGTAGTCGCTAGTGTAAGCGACTTATGTGCACGAGGTCGTGGGTTCGATTTCCACTCAGGACAATTATTTATACTGCGTCTGAGTGTTTTCTACATATTATATGTAAGTATTTACAAAAAAAAAGTAATATGTATATGTATTATATTCGTTACCTGGTACCCATAGCACAAGCGTTAAGCTTAGTTTGGGACCAGAGGACGTTGTGTGCAATGTCCGTGTATATTTCCATTCCATTCCATCAGCCTTTCGATGTCCACTGCTGGACATAGGCCTCCCCAAGAAGGGATATTGCCGTAATCACCACGCTTGGCAGGCGGGTTGGCGATTGTTAATACTCGAGGGAGTGCTGCTGCCCACTCCCCCGGTATTCTCTCAGTCGGCTCTTACGACTCCCATGGGTGGAGACGGGTGAGACAATTCTAAAGCCGACCCCACACGGCAAATGTATATTTATTTATGTTATATTTAAATTAATCTCTACCTACTTATATCTAATAACACATTTACGATGAAAATGTTAAGGTTACCACATTAGATATGAGTTATCTATCTTAGCTTTGATAAAACATGCCTACTTTGTTTAGAGAAGAAACAACTGACGCGTCTAATAGTTAGGTACCTTCCGTACTCCGTGGTACGGGACATAGACGTAGATAATATAAACTGAGAACCGATTGTTTATAAAAAAATGCCCTTGTAATAAAAATCGGCAGATAACTTAGGTACCAACGATAACCCGTGAATGTTCCGTGATCTGTATCTTTACATAATATTATAAATATAAGAGACTGTATATAAAAACAAACACGCTAATAAAAAATACTTTGGAAAATCCAAAAGTTCACGCCTCAGTTCTCATGTCTTATACGCCATCTAGCGCTAATTTTAAGAAGGGTCTATGGAAGTAGTTCACACAAAATAAGGCATAGCGCTGGTTTTAGTGAACCACTGTGCCATCGAGTCGAGCGTAAATATTCACTATTTTTTTTGTTTATTTTATTAGGTCTGGTTCGATGTGGTTTAATTGTAATAACAATTAAACCACATCGAACCAGACCGTGAAAAGTAATAGGACTCAATTCGTAATTATACTCAAGTTAAAAAGAAAAAAAAACTCGATTAGTAAAATATTTCGGTCGTTATCGTGTTAACATACATTATCCGAACATACCTACAACACACGGACGTCCAAGACAGAACTTTTTTAAACAGTTTTTTAACTAAACAGAAAGCAAAAAATGTGAAATCTAAAATAACAGTCACAAGCAGGATTTGAACCTGCATCTCCTGGATACCGTCCATATGCTTTGGCAATTCAGCTATCGTGACAATTTTCAAATCCTGCTCGTGACTGTTATTTTCGATTTCACATTTTTCGCTTTCTGTTTAATGTATAGTGCTGCATGTAAAATGCTAAAAATATATCTAAATAGTTTTTTAACTATTTTAAATAACAAAAATGGCATCAAAAATATCATGAGTGTTAAAAATTGTGTTTTTTCTTGATATGTGTGTGTATATATTATTTTACAAGTGCAATATATGATAAATAGAGACATTTTAAGTTTGAAAAATCAGTTGTTCTATGTAAAACGAGAGTAGTACCCACCTCAACGCTTCGCTTATGAGGCGTGCAATAGAAAAGGAAATATAAAAATACTGATTTACTTACTTTTTATTCAGACTATAAATATTAAAAAAAAACTGCTTTCGAATAACATGAAATCAGAAGTGTGAAATAATATTTTATTCACTTTATTTTACATAACACGTTGTTGTCTTTTTTTTACAAACAATAATTTAGGATCCAATAAAAAACCCAAATGATAACTATTATATACATTTTCCGGCGCAAAATTTTCACTTTTCGGCTAACATTGATTCAAAATTGGCGCTGACTTCTGTTACCCCCTAAAACTGTACAGGTGTGATGTTATATTATTGATAGATTTGGAAAGGTCCAGATCTGATCAGTAGAGAGTTTTGAGAAAATTGTGCCCATACATAAATACGAGTGGAATACAGAACCACAGAATAGATACTAGTCCTACGGCAAAACCTCCTTTTTTGAAGTCGGTTTAAAATTGCTATTTATGTGATTGTGTCAGTGTGTTTAAAAGCATTCTTCTTCTACACCACATACATATTATAAAACGGTGTTCCCTATCGTGTAACTTTCTTTACTAAGATTTTATAATTACTGAACTAATCATGATGAAATTTTGTATACGCATAGGTTACTTTTCATCCCGTAATATATTTCATACCGTAGCAATAGACGCTAGCAATACCAATCATCACTCGCGTGTCGCCATCTCCAAGGAAAAGGATAGGAGATGGTTAGGAGGGGTATTAAGGAGAAGATAGCAGAAGATACACTTAACGATCTCCGATACCCTATGAGCGCTGGCTCCTATCACCTTAGCTGAAGGAGGCCCGAGACGGCGGCGCACGTGTTCCGCGAGCGCCTCTCAATGAGGAAGGGCTAGGCCCTCCAAATCAGAGGCCTAGACCTGCCTGGGGAAGAGGACCTGGGGTAGAGAAGCTCATGCGCAGAGCCTCTAGCTATAGGTGGTCTGAAGGAATACCGCGGGGTTTTAGAAAGTAGACCAATACCTCTGGGAGTCCGACATAACCTCCGCCCGCACGGCGAGAGAAGATAAGAGATTGTCCTTTGTGTAATCATCCATCCATCCATCAGCCTTTTAACGTCCACTGCTGGACATAGGCCTCCCCAAGAATGGGGGATAGTGCCGTAATCGCCACGCTTGGCAGGCGGGTTGACGATCGCAGTGGATGTTGTTAATACTCAAAGGAGTGCTACTGCCCACTCCCCCGGTATTCCCTCAGACGGCTCTTACGACTCCCATGGGTGGAGAGGGGTGGGACAATTCTAAAGCCGGCCCCACACGGCACTTTGTGTAATAAACTAAGTTATTTAGAATCCACCTATTAAAATAATACTTAACTAAACAGCGTGTTCTTATAGTTTTAAAACTAGACTTTATCATATATATATATATATAGGGTCTGTCGTAACTAATGGATAATCCGTTAATAGGAGATAGGCCTGATGTCAAGCTGCAAGTAAATCGACTTTTTATTTTAGGATTGCCAACGTTGTGAAAATTGTAGACATATTAGTATTTTTTTTTTTAATTTACTTCTTTGCTCATTTATTCGGTCACCATTTCAACAAAGTAACTTATTTTAATGTACTTTTTTTTTGTATCTGACTCATGGATACTTGCACTATTGTGTTAGATTACTATTTTAGATATAATTTTATGGTAAAATATTATCTAATTTTATATTACATTTTAAGCACTTTTCACGACAGATCCTGTATATAATTACTATCCATTCTTTACGACAGACCCTGTATTTAATTATTTTGTTACAGGAGTAATGTTGTTGATCATCGCACAGATCTATAACGCAGGAGCGCGTCCACCATGCCAGTGCACAAGGAACTACACCCCCGTGTGCGGCTCTGACGGAATAACATACAACAACGAGTGCCTTCGCGAATGTGAAGCCGATAAAATGGGGAACAACATCACAACAGCTCACTCAGGCTCATGTGAAAGCCCACAGCCACTCGATTGCATTTGTGGTTACATTTACAAACCAGTATGCGGAACCGACGGCGAGACTTACTCCAACGAATGTTTAATGAATTGCCAGAAATCGAATGACCCTGATCTGAAATTAGCTCACTTTGGTTCATGTAAAACGTATGATGATATTTAGTTTCTTTTGACATTATATATGACTGATTAAAATGTATAAATGTTCTAATTTGTTTGTTCTATTTAACGCTTCATATGTTACTGTCCCACTATTGGACATGGATATGCTCTCATAGTAACAAGGATTTAGGCCTTAGTCCTCCACGCTGGCTCGGTGTGGGTCAGCAGAACTCACAAGCCGTCGAGATAATCTCTCAAGCATAGCCGGGGTCCTCACGATACCAATGAAGCAATGTAACATAGTTCCAGTGGTCCGCCAATACAGGCGGAGACGGCACACGGCGGGTTTATTTAGTGGGTGAGGGCCCCACACTACCCTGTTCGTTGCTCCGAAACGGAGTGTGCGGTTAGGTACTTTTTTCCAGCGTTATCACAAAAAAAGCGGTCTTCACGATGTTTTCCTTTGCCGAACAGTGATCATTTGTAAATAAATATACACAATTTATAGGTCTGGGTAACGAACATAATAACAATAACCATTGTCTTTGTAGTCCTTGGTTTTACCACTAATTTATATGTATAATCTAATAATAATTTTATTGCAATTATGAATTACTAGCCTTTGCTTGCGGCTCCACCGCAACCAAATTAGTTTTTCGGTTGTATTTCAGGTTCCCGATATAGTAGCGGGATAAAATGTACCAGTTTTTAAGTCTAATCGAGATCTATCAAATAAAAAAAATTGCATTAAAATCCGTTCAGTAGGTTTTGTGTGATGCGCGAACAAACAAACAGATAAACAGACAAAAAATCTAAAAAAATCGTTTTGTGTTTGGACACGCCTATATAGCCTAATACAGTAATTTTTTCTCAAATATCTTAAATGTACAGACATCTCTGTTACAGCTTTATAATAGGATGTACCTTACACGTGCTTACCTTTATTTAATTATTTATTTGGTCCACCAAGAAACCGTGCCGTGTGGGGCCGGCACCAAGAATAGCTCCAACCCGTCTCTTCCTATGGGAGTCGTAAAAGCCGACTATGGGATTACCAGGCTACCGGGCAGCAGCGTTCCCCTGTGTACTAAAAACATCCACTGCGATCGCCAACCCGCCTGCCAAGCGTGGCGATTATGGTAAAACCCCCATTTTGGGGAGGCCTATGTCCAGCAGTGGACGATGAAAGGCTGATGGATGGATGGGTGGATTGATCCAATAAACACTTCAACAACTGGCGCCTCACACGAGCTAACGAGTCAAAATGTATATCAATTGTATCGCTATATCTATTGATTATTTCACATAACCTTGCACAAGGCGAGTTAGCGCCTAGGACTGTCCTCCTATGGGGATGATGAAGTGGCGTAATACGTTGACGAGGCATTCTTGTAGGAGCGATTTAGGAATTCAAAATGGGAAAGCAACCGGGGGCAATCTATACTATTATTAAATATTTTACATGCAAACAATGCATCGATTAAAGCTCTTCGCTTGTCTAGGCTGTGCATACTGAACTTCCTCAATCTGTCCTTATTATATATGTATTATATTATGTATTGTTTTAGCTACTCCTGTAGAGAAAGCCAGGTGCCAGACGAACCGTTTCTGAATACGTTCTATGCGTAAGGAATGGGTAGCATAGTGTGGTCTCCAGACTACACTACCGTATTCTAAGATACTTCGAATTAAGCTATTATATAGTGTAATTTTGGTTTTAAATTTGCGAAAGTTTTTACAATTTCTTATTACAAAGCCCAACATCCGAGATGCTCTCTTAATTACATTATTTATGTGTGGAACAAAGGTCAGTTTTCTATCATAAAGTATTCCTAGATCATGTATGTTGTCCAATTCAGTTATTGATTCTCCATTGATAAAATAATAAGATTTAATTGAATTATGTGTTCTATGGAATTTTATATGAAAGCATTTCTTTAAGTTAAGATGCATTCTGTTGCACTCACACCACTGCATTAACCTACATATATCACTTTGTAATTTATATGCATCCTCTTCAGTTCTTACAACCCTTAAGAACTAAAGGTCATCTGCATACATGAAAACTTCTGAACGTTCAAAGCAATCCGGGATATCATTAATAAAGTAATTAAATAGCAATGGACCCAAATGTGAACCTTGTGGCACACCAGATGTGATATTTAAAGTACCTGACTGAAACCCATTAACAACCACAAAGAAAGACCTATCGTCTAAATAAGATTTTATCCACTGCAGCATAGACCCCATAAAACCGTAAGCTATTAATTTGCTGATTAGAATTTCATGCGAGACCTTATCAAAAGTTTTGCTGAAGTCTGTGTAGATGACATCAGCCTGGTACCTCGAATCTACTGCTTGCATTATTTTTTCTGTAAACAGAGTAAGATTTGTGGTTGTGGACCGCGAACCGAAAAAACCATGCTGGTGCTCGCTAATATATAGTTTTAAATGATGTTGGATATGTGGGCAGACCAGCGATTCAAAAATTTTCCCAAAAAATGACAATATAGATATAGGTCTGTAATTTGTTATAATGTCTTTGTTACCAGATTTGTGTAAGGGGACAACCTTAGCCATTTTCCATTTTAAAGGAAATATTCCAAATGTTAAGGATGTATTGTATATCAGCAGTAATGGTAAAACCAACTCATATGCACATTTGTAAATGAATAAAGTAGGTATTCCATCAGGCCCTGCGCCCTTAGTACAATGTATGGATTGCAGTTTTTTAAGTAAGGAATCATAATTAATATAAGGATTTGTTAAACATAAGCTATAATTTTGAAATTTAATTAGTGATTCTGTTTCAACCGCATAAGTAGTATCCCGATCACAGTTATAAACAGATGAAAAGTAGGTAGCATATAATTCACAGATTTTTGTACCTTCGGAAGTTGTTGCTGTCCCGTCCGACATAATAAGGGGATATGCACTGCAACCGCCCCTTGTATTCTTTATATGTGTCCAAAATAATTTAGGGTTTTTTACGATCTCGTTTTCTAGGGTTTTGGTGTAATTATTGTAACATAAAATAGCCTGCTTCTCACATCGTTTATTAATCAAATTTAATTCAATGGCATCAAAAGGGGTTTTGTATTTATTCAACCGTATCCTAATTTTATTTTTCAGATGAAAAAAAGCATCTTAACAATTTTTCGGTTAAACCACGGTGGATATTTTTTACTTCTAGGTATACGAAATGGTACGTATTTATGTATAGCAGCGTTTAAAACTCCATAGAACACATCTATCATATCATTTACGTTACTGCATTCAGAAAAGATTGTCTGCCAATCGTGTTCATTTAAGAATATTTGTATTTGACTATAATCAGCTTTATAAAAATCTAATCTACGATTTGAATTATTATATGGTAAGTTAATTTCTTTGCTGGACGTTATGTCAATTTCCAGAGGAGGATGATGATGATCGACATTACTCATTGAATTTGGGCTTCGGCGTACATTACAAGAAGGTGAAGAGGATAATACTAAATCCAAGATGCGACCAGCAGGGATAGCGATTGAATTAACTTGTTCAAGTTTATTAACACAGGTAAAGTCAATCAAAATTTGACATATGCTAGGCAATGCTAAACTATTATTCACCAAATTCCAATCAATATTGCTCATTTAAAGTCGCCAATTACATAAGTGTTTATATCTTTAGTTTGTTCAAAAACTTTACTACAATTATCCAAATAATGCTCAAGTACTGGGCGACGTATAGGTGGAGGTAAATATACTACACAAAGTGCCATACGACGCACTGTACGAGCCATAGACAAATCCACAGTAACCCAGAGGTCCTCACAATTACTTTCCCAATGTTTCACACGATTTGGATTAAATTTTTTCTTAATTGCAATTAAAACACCACCGCCTTCTTTACTGCGAAACAAGCTAGAACTCTCCCTGTCTCTTCTGTAAACTACATACCTATTGTCGAATAGCTCGCTGCTTAACACGGTATCATTAAGCCAAGTTTCTGTTATTACAACAATATCAAGCATCTGGACGGTATCCAGGAGATGCAGGTTCGAATCCTGCTCGTGACTGTTATTTTCGATTTCACATTTTTCACTTTGTGTTTAATGTATGTTGCTAAGCATGTCAAATGCTAAAAATATATATAAAAATATCTAAATATCATAATCGTTACAACAGATATTCCTATAAAAGGTACCAGTTTTTGTCCTTAACCCTCGACAATTTTGGTAATACATTTTAACCAAATTGAATTTTATAATGGATTAAATACAGTTACATGCAATGCAAAAAAAAAGAAAAGTCAAACAATCTTATTCAACATGTTAATGTTACCAATAAGTAAATGACCAGTATCATCAGGTTTCCTAACAAAAATTTTGCCACTTCGGACCCATACATATTTATAACCTTTTTCCTTTGCCTTAATTCTAGTAGCAGCGTGGAGAGATTTATTAGCCTGGGATAAATGCTCAAGTACATACACGGGTGTTTTATTGCCAGCCAGACCAAAATCAGCACTGTTCAGTTAATAATTAGTATTCTTTTTGTTGTATTCAATAACAGAAGCAAGCAGCCGATCGCGAAATCTCGTGGACGCGAGCTGTACTACAATAGAACGGGGGCGCGTACCACCACCACCAGGCACCAGGTTCTTCAAATCACTTTTGACAGCCGTATGCTCAGTTTGGAACTCATCGAATTTGTTAGTGTGGAACATCAGAGACGCACTCAATTCTTTCACATCAGATTTTATCGGCTCCAGCTCCTTATTAACGATATTGAGCATAGATGAATTTATTTGCTGAAGCATGGTAGCAAACTCTGCCTTAATTATGTCTTCGACGATTGTACGTACGTCCTCGGTGCCCTTGATTTCAGGGGGTGAATTAATTGCCGGTCTCTTACTACCTCTAGCTGTGGACACATTACGAATGGGAGTGGAATCTTTTTTGGATGTTTTCGGCATCAAACTCAAGCAACCAGGGCATATCCACTTACAGTATGCATCCGAACCAATATTAATTACCGGTATGGATAAGCAGAGAAAGTGGTATGATTTGTTACAGCGAACACATTTAATATATTTCTCGTTTATATCAATTCATTATTGCAACATCCCCAAGATAATGCGATCGAGGTCATTGTTTTTATATTTTTAACAATCCAATAGTCAAGGAATGTGTCTGTATTATACTTAATATTTATATACCGTGCACCCACTTGATAATAATGCCAATCTTAAAACAATCCTCAGCCTGCTGGTTACCAATACTATTGATACGAACCACGAGTATCGCGCGAAAAACGTCGTAAGCGCCGTGGAATATTCGGTGGTTACTACTGGTTACGCGTTTCTGTTAGACACTTGCATTATGATTTGTGACGGTGTTTATAAAACTTTAAATTCACTAATAACTTACGATATTCCTTAAATTTACAGAGTTTATCGGCTGAGTTATTTCTTGATTCGATAGATATCACTTTAAAATAACTGTTATTTTACAGATTAGGTCCAAACACTTTGTAAGAAACTTAAACACAAAGATAACTGCAGAGAACGATGCGTCCGTGATTACTACTTTATGTATATGTATTTATTAATTTTTAGAAGTCCAAGCGGATGAAGTCGCGGAGACTATCCAGTTTCTACATATCTTAATGACGACGCGCCAGGCCATTTAATACATAGAACAATCTTTGTAAAATAGCAAGAGATGGCGTGTGATGTGATGAGGGTTGAAACCTTTTTTTGATAGCGTCGACGTCACCCAAGACGATAAAAAACTATGGGATATGAAGATTGGTAACTACGATAGAAAGTGTTAGCGCAGAAAGCGTAGCGTTTAATTCGGACGCTGACTGAGTCTACGCTACTTTAGGGTGTAGGATAGAATAGTACTTACTTAGGTATATTTCAGTGTTTTATATTGAAATCCAAATAACAAATAATTCTTTCCGGGCAACGATAAATCCATTTCTAGAATAAATATTGACATAGCTATTTTGTTTATCATCTCACAGTCGCAGTCGGTACCATAGAATTCACAGCGTCTAGAAGTGGTCTCTGCGTAATTTTGTGTAAAATGTAAACCGTGATGCGATTAACTAAAAGTTTGTAAATAACATACATTTATCTAAATAGGTTACGATGAATAATCCGATGACACGGTGACAGTGGTTCTGACTAAAAATTAGAGCTGCATCATTTCTATAATATAATTTACGATTCCTATTTCCTGTTACTGGTAATGGTACATAGGTTCGCTAACCAACAAATATTGAAAGATGGACAAAAGTAAATATTCACTAAGGCCAAGAAAACGCGGGAATTACCTCACTACAAAATGTGAATAATCATTATACAGGGCGTTTTCTTTTATCGGACGTATCTCTTCTGTATATTGTCTTCAATGTTGGGTAACCATTCTTTAATATTGATCATAGCATCACCTTAAAGGAAGGTTACCTCAGTAATCTCTCAAGGTTAGGTAGATAGGTTACCTCTTAGCAAGGGCGGGTGAGGGCGCACGGTGGGTAGGTTACCTCTTATTACAACCCTATTTGGTTTTAGTCTTTTAAAGCTGGATTGTTTTGTGTTCAAACACGCTTATAATAGCCTAATACAGTTTTAATTTTCTCAAATATCTTAAATGTACCGACATAGCTCTGTTACAGCTTTGTAATAGTTAGGATGACTTGATACCGGAACCACACGCATAGATTGAATCGATAACTAAGTACATCTCCGCCTTAATCAGGGGTGAAACACCTCGATGCGTTTCGGGAATGAGAGAAAATGCCAAATTTTGTATCTTGAGCGTAAGTTAAATCTATAATACTTACACAGTAGGCACTTTAATGAATGCGGCAGCATTTCTTACCGTAAATCCGCCCCAGTTCCAATAGATTATGTCTACCGGATATTGGTAAGTACATCAAGAACGACGGTTACCGCTTAGCATCCATTCGCTACTTTACTGCTTGTCTTAACGTTTTAAAGTAAAACGACATTTTACATATTTAGTATATATTTTTAGCATTTGACATGCTTAGCACTATATATTAAACACAAAGTGAAAAATGTGAAATTGAAAATAACACATCCTGCTCCTGACTGTTATTTTCGATCTCACAGTTTTCACTTTGTGTTTAACGACATTTTACTTTAACAAACACGCTGTATATTTTGTAAACTCCTGAGAAACTATTTAAAAATGTCGTAGGTGTTCACGAATTGTTATTACGACCAAATATTCTATAGAAGTCGCTTGTGTTGCAAATGAGACAATTTTGATAACCTTAGACCTAGTGTGTGAATTACTCCGATAGCAATTTGAAATTTGACTGGAGACATGGACTTGAAACTTGGTAAGCATATTTGATATCTAGTACATTTTATTGTAAATCTAGTACTATTATAAAGCTGTAACAGAGCTGTGTCTGTACATTCAAGATATTTAAGCTATTATAGGCGTGTCTAAACCCAAAACAATTTTTTTTAGTATTTTTGTCTGTATCTGTTGGAGTTCAACGTCTTTGGGATTGGAATCAGGTATACTCATAATAACGCAAACCGATCTTGTTTCCAATATCTTTTTCTTGGGCATTTGTATCAACGAACATAGACTCTACCCGAGATTTGTATTGCTCATTTCATAGGAAGATCGTCTTGTTCAAACTTAGCCTGACTTTACAAAATATTTATTTAAAGTGACATTTGATTACTTAAACTTTGATAGGTGGTATACCTATCAAAGTTTACCTATACCTACCTATAAAAGTTACTAACGGCTGAGTGACAGCACACGGCGGGTTATTAGAGAAATAGTAACTCACTAGACGTGATTTTTGCCGTGTGGGGCCGGCTTTAGAATTGTCCCACCCCTCTCCACCCATGGGAGTCGTAAAAGCCGACTGAGGGAATACCGAGGGAGTGGGCAGCAGCACTCCTTCGCGTATTAACAACATCGACAGCGATCGCCAACCCGCCTGCCAAGCGTGGCGATTACGGCACTATCCCCCATTCTTGGGGAGGCTTATGTCCAGCAGTGGACTTTTAAAAGGCTGATAGATGGAGATAGATAGAGACGTGATTTTGTCAAATGCAAAGCATCTGGGACCGTATTCCAGGAGATACAGTTTCAAATTCTGCTCGTGACTTATTTTCGATTCCAGATTTGTTAATTTATGTTATTTTTATTCCAGTCATAGTACTTTTCGCGTACACGGAGTTAAGTGCAGCGAATCCAGTTCGAGCCCCTTGCGAGTGCACCAGACAATATGAGCCCGTATGCGGCTCAGACGGGGAGACTTACAACAACCAGTGCCTCCTAAACTGTATATCATCTACTAACAACGCCATCACACTCGCCAAATACGGCCCATGCGAGCAAATCAACTCTGGAATATGCGGCTGCAGCATAGAGTACATTCCAGTGTGTGGCTCTGACGGCAGAACTTACCCAAATACTTGCCACGTCAGTTGTAAATACCGCGATAATCCATTTTTGAATGTAGCTTACGAGGGAGAATGCAAAGGAACTCCTCATCCAAATATGTGTGCGTGTGGCAACGAAAATAGACCTGTCTGTGGCAGTGACGGGGTTACTTACGGCAATGACTGTCTCTTGAATTGTGCGACCGCCAATAATCCCAGATTAAGCATAGCTTATTACACACGCTGTAAGAGTAATCCGTTGCTCCGTGATGCTGTTAAAGTTGCTAGGCTTGAATCACAATAAATTTTGTTAACGTAATATATCTGTTTATTTTCTATCCTACTGAAACCATATATTCTTAGTAAAAATAAATTCTATCACCTTCATAAATAATAGGCATCGTGTAGCATTTTTACAAATATAAAATTATAAGTGATATTTTTTTTTATTGCATGTAGTGGCAGACGAGCCACCGTTCATCTGATGGTAAATGGTAACCGTCGCCCATGGACTCGACTATACCGAGAGTATTGTCAAGCCGCTGCTCACTAATTCATTTCACAAATATGAAATGAAATATAAACGGCTATCTCCTGCTACAGCCAAAACGCAACGATGTGCTTCATGGCCGGTCACACGGAAGATGGTGGTACCAACCCGCTCGGGCCCGATACCAAGTGAGTACTCCGACTTGGTACCCAGCCCTAACACCAGTCATGCAATAGATGATAATTGCTTACTTCCCTTAGTCGCCTCATACGACACCCGTGGGAAAGAATGGGGTGGTGACACTTGTATTCTTAGTCCGTCACCACACGGACTAAAACAAAGTACTTACACAAAAACACACACATAAATAATTAAGTATCGTGTGTGGGATACGAACTTACCGTATTCAGCATAGGATATTTTTATATATATTTTTAGCATTTGACATGCTTAGCAACATACATTAAACACAAAGTGAAAAATGTGAAATCGAAAATAACAGTCACGAGCAGGATTCGAACCTGCATCTCCTGGATAAAGCATCTGGACGGTATCCAGGAGATGCAGGTTCGAATCCTGCTCGTGACTGTTATTTTCGATTTCACATTTTTCACTTTGTGTTTAATCAGCATAGGATGTCGATACCGAAGCCAAAATAAACTTACATCCAGACGTAAATTCCATAACTACAGCGAAATTGTGCGTGCTGACCTTTGCTCGAAATGGTCAGACTGAAAATTTCATGGAAATTCTGAAAAAAAAAATTTTTTTTTAAATTTTTTTCGACAACGATATCTCACGAACGAATCAACCGATTTTGACCTGACTGGCGGCGATCGACGTCGTTTTTTGATGTTAAGAGCTGATTAGTTTTTGGAATTGATCGGTAAAACCGTTTAAAAGTTATTCTAAAAAAAAACATTTGAAAAAAAATTTAGTTTTTTTTGAGATTTTGCAGGATCTACTGGTTCGAATCGGTCCTAAATGTATTTAAAATCTAAATTTGGTCAAGTCCTTTCGAATGACGCTAATCGCGATGAAATTGGTCAAGCCGTTCAAAAGTTATGAGAGAGTTACATACGGCCACACACACACACACACACACATACATACAGACATCATCGCGCAAACATTCGGGGAAGCTTCCTAGAACCTCATAACGTCAACATCTGTTGAAAACTCGATTTTCGAATAACAGGGTAAAACCAATAACTTCCCAACTTTTGAAAATTTTTAATTTTCTTAGCGGGAAATTAAAAAACATCTACTAGAGGCTTTGGCGGACACAAACATAATAATCACATCAAAGGATTAAAAAAATTAAGCCTGATATAAATATCTGCAGGGGTTGTAGAAATACCAAACGTTTTTTTAATCTATAATTTTTTTTTTATACCACATCGGTGGCGGACTAGCATACGGCCCACCTGATGGTGAGCGGTTAGCGTAGCCTACAGACGCTAGCAATACTAAAGGCATTATAACCCGCGCGTCGCTATCTCCAAGGAAACGGATAGAAAGAATAATAAGGAGAGGATAGGTAGAATACTAAGGAGGGGATAGGAAGTATAATAAGGAGAGGATAGTCCTCCGGCGCTCTCAGTCACCATACGAAACACAACGGTAGTTACCGTTGTTACACGCTGATCTTTTGTGAGAGGGTGGTACTTCCCCGATCGAGCCGGCCCATTCGTGCTGGGATGAGCAAGGTTCTACCAACAGAAAAAATAATTTAAACAGTGGAAATAATAGTAAACAAACACATTCCAAGACTTTTATTAACAAAAATACATTTAAACGATTATATTTAAAATATATTAAACACAACAGTCAATTGAAAAACTGTATTATTTTATATATAATCGTTTATAGAAAATAACTTATTACTATACAATTTTAACTTTGAAAACTTAATGTTGACTGTTTGAATCGATATAAACCCTCATAGAACTAAAAAGATTAATGTCTGATATGATAACTGGTTGGCCTTTTTACCCTGACATGCAACAAAATACAATTAAGATAAAATTATTTACGCAATGGTTTTTAGTAACAATTATCCGGCAGACGTGGTTTACCACCCGTCACGTTCCCACAGGTCTTTTTATCACAATTTGTAATGCGTTGTCTTTGCCTGACGCTCTCAGAAACAGACGTGTACCTATTAAGTAGTATAAGTCAGTCACTCCAGCCTTAATATTAGGCACAACTTTGAAATACACAATATAGATAAACTCAGCTTCTGTCAACATGTGTATTTGTTATATGCTCATAAATCGAGATTCGCCATCAACTCATCATCTTCATCATCATCTAAGAAAGACTTATCAATAACGTCATCACCGCATTGATTACTTGTCGATTGATTGTGTTCCATTTTATTTGTATTTTCTGTTTTCAGTGAGTCTTTTCTGATATTGGTGCCTGGGACGTAGTCGTTTTTGTTTTTTAATATTCTCGGTGATAAGTATTGGGTTATATTATATTTACTCTCCTAAAAAAATAAAAGCATATTTTATGATAGTACTTTTGAAACTTCGTATCATCCCATTGAGTTCACAGTATAAGCTAAACAAAATGAAAAGGATTTTTTCGACGTTTATATATATTTTTAAAAGCATTCGAAATGCTAATCTATATTCATAACACAAAGTGGGAAAATGTGAAATTAAAAACAATATGACAATTGCTCAGGAAAACGAATTCGCAGAACGCTGAATTGGCAAAGCATCTGGGACCATTTTCCAGGAGATGCAGGTTCAAATCCTGCTCATGATTACTATTTTCGATTTCACATTTTCGCACTTTGTGTGCCTAAAACGGAGGAAGGAAAATCCTTACTAATACTCAATTTAAAAGTGAAATAGAGTTTATGTTACCTCTTAACGTAGTAACTACAGACCGATTATCTCACACACACACACACACACACACACACACACACACACACACACACACACACACACCACACACCACACCACACACACCACACACCACACACACCACACACACCACACACACCACACACCACACACACCACACACCACACACCACACACCACACGCACGCACGCATGCGCGCGCGCACGCACACACACACACTCACACTCACACACATGGCCACCGAGAAAGACATAAGCTACTTTATCCCGGAAAAATGGAGGGTCCTTGTGGGATGATTATTTTTGTATCAGAGGTATTTAGAGAGAGTGACTAACTTTTACTATATTTAATAAGCTAATACGAGCCCCGATGCAAAATAGTTCGTCTAGTGTGAAATTTTCTCTGTGACATTTTTTCTAACTTCATTATTTTTGTATATCCATATAAAATATTAAGCTGTTCTGTTATCCCATGTCGCGTTACTTATGCCATTTTTTAATTATGAACTAATAAACTATTTTAGCTTTTTAAATTTATACATATCCTGTTTTAAATTCGAAGAAGTTATAAGCAATAGTTCGTCTAATTGTTAATCGATGCAAAAGAGTTCGTCTATTGGTGAGTTAAATAAGGTTATTCCTTCTTTGTACAATTATGTTGCATAATTTAAATTTGTAAAAGTAAAGAGTAAAAGTAAAAGCAAGTGAGACAGTATAAATTCTGAAAATTTTAGATTTTTTCATTAGTTTTCAAATAACAATGGGTCGTGGCAAACCTGTGTTTGAAGAGCTTCGAAAGCGAATAGTTTGTGGGGTCGATGCTGGCAAATCAAGTTACCAAATATCTAAAGACTTGATACTTCCCAGGTCTACAGTCCAATCTATCATTCAGCACTATAAAAAGAATAGAACGACTTCTTGTTTGAAGAAAACTGGTCGACCACGCATCACAAGTGCAGTAGAAAACAGAATCCTGAAGAAAATTATCAAAAATAATCGTCGTGCTAGAGCTGGAGAACTCACGGCAATGGAAGGACATGATTCACAAAGACGTCTCAGTTGATACTTGCAAAAGAGTCCTAAAAAGAATGGGTTACGGATTTTACACCGCTAAGGAGAAACCACTGTTGACTGCTATACAAAAGAAAAAGAGGTTGAAGTTTGCTCGTGATCATTTAAATTGGACTTCCGATCAGTGGCGTAGTATCATTTGGAGTGACGAGTCCAAATTTGAAGTGACAGTCGGCGATGAAAGGAAAAAAGTGATTCGGAACAAAAATGAGGCATTTCATACTGATTGTCTCAAACGCAAAGTGAAGTTTCCGGCGTCTCTTATGATATGGGGCTGCATGTCTGCACAAGGTGTTGGTGGTATGCAGTTTGTGGATGGTTCTATCAATGCTGCAAGGTATCAAAACCTTTTGGAAGAGAATTTACTGGCCTCTATTCCGTCACTTAAGCATCAAGATTCCTTCATTTTTCAACAGGATGGTAGGAAGCGCCATACTGCAAGGACAACAAAGACGTGGCTACTGGCGAAAAGCATCCCTACAATCGAATGGCCATCTAACAGCCCGGGCTTGTCGCCGATCGAAACTCTATGGTGGAAAATGAAAAAATTTCTCCGTAAAAATCCATCAAGATCGAAGAGTGACTTAAAGGCTAAACTCTTGGCTGTCTGGGAGTCAATTACGCCTGAGGAGTGTGCAGCGTTGGTTGCAACCACGCCTCTTCGCATTAAAGCTGTCATTGAGAGCAAAGGCGACACAACTAAGTGGTAGACGAACTATTTTGCGTGAGTGACAAGGGTAGACTAATACTTTTTTTTTATATTTTTTAGAATATTTTTTTAATTTTTTTATGTTATGTAAAGTCATGAAATAATTTCAGTTATGTTAAAATAAACTTTAAAATGTTCCTCAAATTCTGGTTTACTTTTTATTAAACGTTCTTAATTATTTTATCAATATTTACTTTCTATATTTTACGATTTGCACTACTTTCCATACTAGACGAACTATTTTGCATCGGGGCTCGTAGTTTCATAAAACAATTAAATATTTTTGTATCGTAGATTTATACAAACAGTGTTTCAGCAATACATCGCTATATAAAATAAATAGTAGTGTTCTGTACCTATTCGTTTAAAAGAAAGTTAGATATTTGTATATAACTAGTTGCTACCCGCGACATCGTCCGCGTGGAATGTAGATATTTTCTGTTTTTGTGCGGAACTCTAATTATTTTTCCATAAAAAGTTAGCCTCTGTAGGAGGAGTACCTTATAACATCAGCTACCTACTGTCCTCTCCACCTTTTATCCCTTTCCTTAAAGTGTCGCTAACGTCTCTATAGCATAGCGATAAGTGAGCACGTTTAAATAAATAAACTCTATTACCTGATGTTTCATGGTCGTATCTTCAAATGTATCGCCGCTTAAGCCTACGTTATTCAGTACCTGAGATGAAGAGAGAACATTAGAACAGTGATGGTTAATTTTGCTTAAAAATAACTACCGAATCATCGAATCATTATCAAGAAGTCGATTCTATCAAACACGAACATCATTATTTACAGCTCAGCCCCCTTAGAATGTGATTCACAAAATCGTATCGACATCGTATCGTCTTATTTGTGATTGGTAGAGACATAGACACGTGATGTCACAATAATCGCTCACCCAATCACGGTGATCTCTCGACCAAGATTAGCATTTTATTTAATAGTCCAGCCCCCGTAGAATGTGATTCACAACATCGTATCGTCTTATTTGAGGGGCCTCGTGGCTAGTCGGTATTGTAACCGACTTCCGTGCGTGAGGTCGTGGGTTCGATTCCCACTCAGGACAAGTATTTGTGTGATGAACACAGATATTTGTACTGCGTCTGGGTGTTTTCTATCCATTATATATATATATGTATTTACAAACAAAAAAGTAATAAATGTATTATATCCGAGAGAGAGAGAGAGCGAGTAGGTATGAAAGAGAGTATCGGTGTAAAGATGCGAAAGGGAATGCTCCGTTGTTTCGGACATGTGGAAAGAATGCTGGACGAGCGACTGGCTAAGAAGATATACAATGCGAAAGTGGAAGGATGTAGGTACAGGGGGAGACCGAGACTTACTTACCTAGACCAAATCGGTCATGTATTGAAGGAAGGTGGAGTAAGGAGTCTCCGAAACCGGCGAGCGTGTATGAAGAGAATTATGAATGTTGAGGAAGCGAGAGATGTATGCAAGAATAAAGCCTCTTGGCACTCTGCCTACCCCGCAAGGGAAATGACGAGATGATAAGTTAGTTAGTACACATAGCACAAGCGTTATGCCTAGTTTGGGACCAGAGGACGTTGTGTAAAATGTTCGTAAATATTTATTTGTCATTGGTAGAGACATCAACGCGTGATGTCACAATAATCACTCACCCAATCATGGTGATCTCTTTACCAATGACAATGACACGAGGTGATGTCGACACGATTTAGTGAGTTACATTCTACTGGCCCTGCAAGTTTTTTTTATTAATCGCAATTTACAAGTATCGCAATATAAGGTAGTTTTTTTACAGGAAGGTTAAAATATTATGACGCATCATGACGAAGGCGGGAAGGGAATCTAAAAGAGGACATTTTTCTCAGAACCTATTCGTGTGCCACTGTTAGTGCACGGGTCTCCTCTCAGTGTTCACCACGCTGACTCAATGCTGGTTGGCAAATTTCAATTACGAGTAGAATTATTAAAGCAGAATTTAGTGTGACGTAATTTATGAACGGTTCCTAAAACTGAGACGTAGAATAGAAATAGTATAAGTACTAACGTTAAGTTTATTCTGAAGCATGGGCCACATGTAGTCATCTGCTGTGCGCCTCGCGAGTAAGTACCTCACACAGACGCCCCCGAGCTGGCCGATACGATGCGCTCGGGACTCCGCTTGCGTTAATATCTGAATGAGTATTTACATATTTTTATACATATTTTTAGCATTTGACATGCTTTTTTTTTTTCACTTTGTGTTTAATATCTGAAGAGTTTTGAAAATTGGTATTTTATAATATAAAGTTATTTAAAGTTATGTGTAACAGTGGCATAGATATAAATATGAAATTAAATCATTGTTAATTACCAAATAACCAGCATGTACAGCGATAGCCTAGTGGTTAAACCAAGGACAAAGACAACGGTATCGAGTTCGATTTACAGTCCAAGGCACACACACCTCTATCTTTTCGAGGTATTTTCCGTGTGGTGACGGACTAAGAATACAAGTGTCACCACCCCCTTCTTTCCCACGTGTGTCGTATGAGGCGACTAAGGGATGTAATCAATTACCACCTATTGCATGACTGGTGGTAGGGCTGGGTACCAAGTTGGAGTACTCACTTGCTATCGGACCCGAGTGGGTTGCTACCACCATCTCCTGTGTGACCGGCTATGAAGCACATCGGTGTGTTTTGGTTGTAACAGAAAACAGCCGTTTATTCATTGATTTATCCTTGAAATGAAATGGTGAGCGTTGGTTTGCCAATACTCTCGGTATAGTTGAGTCCATGAGCGGGGGTTAACATTTGGTTGCCAGAATACGCAATAAAAACAAACGACTCCTCGTCGACAAAGTCACGGGCAGCAATTAGTTTATTAGTGAAGTAATTTTATTGTTTGTAAAAATACTAGAATCTAATCATCCATCAGCCCTTCAAAGTCCACTGCTGGACATAGGCCTCCCCAAGAGAACGCCAAAACGAGCGGTCCCGTCATGGGGGATAATGCCGTAATCGCCACTCTTGGCAGGCAGGTTGGCGATCGCAGTGGATGTTGTTAATACTCGAGGGACTGCTGCCCACTCCCCCGATATTCCCTCAGTCGGCTCTTACGACTCCCGTGGGTAGAGAGGGGTAGGACAAATCTAAAGTCGGTCCCACACGGCCAAACATACTAGAATAACAGATAAAAGGCACAGACCCCAGGGTTCCAATGCAGTTCAGCAAACAAGACGAGGTTGGCCGCGGTGAGGGTGAGGCCAGAGCTGGCTGCAGTTATAGACAGCACAGCGCATCGACATGACTCCGAATGTTGGAATTTATCCACGAGATCCTGGAATAGTACATCTTTGGTATAGAGCAACTTCCAATCATGTGAATGGAGGATATCACTAAATGGAGGAAACCCACTCTTTATTAACTTTTTATTATTATAACAAATTACAAATTATAATTTGTGAATAAGGAAAAAGAGTATTTTAGTACAGGCGGGAATCGAACCTGCGTCCCTTCCTATCCGGGGAAGTGCTCTAATCCACTGAGCTACAGTACTATCTTTTAGACATACCCAATCTCCTTACCACATTTGTCTTAACGACCAACACCCTCTATCGGAACGCATTTACATGCATCCATCATCCATCCATCCATCAGCCTTTTATCGTCCACTGCTGGACATAGGCCTCCCCAAGAGAACGCCACAGTGAACGGTCCTGTGCCGCCTGCATCCAACGGCTGCCTGCGACTTTGACCAGGTCATCGGTCCACCTGGTGGGAGGCCGTCCTACACTGCGCCGCCCGTTACGCGGTCGCCACTCGAGAACCTTTCTTCCCCAACGGTTGTCGGTTCGTCGAGCGATGTGGCCTGCCCATTGCCACTTCAGCATGCCGACCCGGCGGGCTATGTCGGTCACTCCCGTTCTCCTACGGATTTCCGTATTACGGATCTTATCACGTAGAGAGATCCCAAGCATAGCCCGCTCCATAGCACGCTGAGCGACTTTAAGTCTTGACATAAGGCCAACATTCAGAGACCACGCCTCTGTGCCGTAAGTCATCACTGGTAACACACACTGGTCGTAGACCTTCGTCTTCAGACACTGCGGAATATTGGACAAGAAGATCTCCCTCAGCTTCCCGAACGCTGCCCAGCCGAGCTGGATTCGTCGATCGACCTCTTTCTCGAAGTTGTGCCTACCTAACTGGACAGTTTGTCCCAGGTATACATAGTGGTCGACAACTTCGAGAAGCGAGCTCCCGACCAGAACCGGTGCTGAAATGACATGGATATTAGACATGACTTTCGTCTTGTCCATGTTCATTTTTAGACCCACTAGTCGGGAGACACGGCTGAGGTCGTTGAGCATGGTACCAAGGTCCTCCAGCGATTCTGCCATGACCACGATATCATCTGCAAATCGAAGGTGAGTGATGTATTCGCCATTTATGTTGATGCCTAATCCGGTCCAGTCCAAGAGCTTGAAAACATCTTCCAATGCAGTGGTGAAGAGTTTCGGGGACATGACGTCTCCCTGTCTAACACCTTTCTGCAGTTGGATCGGTTTCGTGCTCTTGTCCTGAACTCGGACAGACATAGTGGCGTTTCTATACAAACACTTCAACACTTCGATGTATCGATAGTCAATTTGGCACCGCTGAAGGGATTGCAGCACCGCCCAAGTTTCGATCGAATCGAAGGCTTTCTCGTAGTCCACAAACGCTAGACACAAAGGCCGATTATACTCCTCGGTCTTCTGTATAATCTGGCGCAGCGTATGTATGTGGTCTACGGTACTATAGCCTTTTCGGAAACCGGCTTGTTCGGGAGGCTGGAAGTCGTCAAGCCTGCGCGTGAGTCGATTTGTAATGACCCTCGAGAACAACTTATAGACATGGCTCAAGAGCGAGATGGGTCTGTAATTCTTCAAGAGGGTTCTGTCACCTTTCTTGAAGAACAGCACCACCAAGCTCCTGGTCCACGATTCTGGAACGTCGCCCCCAAGAACGACGGAATTGAATAGCCTCTGAAGGGCTTTGAGGACCGGCTTTCCGCCTGCCCTCAGAAGCTCTATAGTAATTCCGTCGTCTCCCGGTGCCTTTCCGTCCTTTAGTTGTTTGAGAGCCATTCTGATCTCGTACAGGCTGACGTCCGGGATATCTTCGGTATAGTGCCGAGTTAGCTTGGATCTGGGCTCATGGACCAAGCTGACAACAGGGTTCTGGGATCTGTATAACTGTCCATAGAACTCGTGGACCTCTCTTAATAACTCATCTTTGGAAGAAACAACAGTACCATCATTGGTCTTCAGCTTGGTCAACTGGCTTTTCCCAACAGACAGATCTCTTGCGAACACTTTGGAACCTTGGTTCCGCTCTATCGCCTCTTTAATACGCAAGGTATTAAATCGGCGAATGTCTCGTCGCATAGACTTGGAGATCTGTCTGTTTAGTCGCCTCTGATTGGACCAATCAGCCGAAGACTGCACCGTCATTTCTGTCCGTGTCGCTATGAGCTTAAGAGTTTGGTCCGAAAGCTTTTGAGTCCTATTGACGCGACTGGTCTTAAAAAGGGTCGACCCGACCGCTTGGACAGTTTCCACGAACCTGTTGTTCATATCGTTCACTGAATCGCACTCGTCTAGGCATTGAAAGCGATTTTGTAGTTCGAGCTGAAAGTTTTCGGGGTTCTGGTATTGAGCACGTGTTGGTCGGAGCGTAGACCTCATCAAGCGTGACCTCTCGACTTTCATATTTAGATTCAATATGCCTCTAACTAAGCGGTGATCACTCCCAGTTTTAATCCTGCTGATCACTAAGACATCATTGAATATCTGTCGTTTGTCCGTTAAGATGAAGTCGATCTCATTTTTCACTGAACCATCAGGGCTAATCCAGGTCCATTTTCGCTGGGGCTGTTTCCTGAAGAAGGAATTCATCATAAAGAGGCCTTCCTTCTCCAGAAAATCAGACAGCATCTGGCCCCTGTGGTTCCTCTGCCCAAATCCATAATGCCCCACCTTCAGCTCATCGTCTCTCCTTATGCCTAGTTTTGCATTGAAATCTCCCATAACCACCGTGAAGTGACTTTTAGACGCGTGAATGGCTTTCGAGCACGCGTGAATGGCTTTTTGCATTTACATGCATTAATCCAATATAGTAAGTTTAATTTTGCAATTAAAATTCATACTATTTGATGGCAAAATTTTTATTTTTAACTAGCCTATGCCTATATTATTTTCGATTTTACATTTTCGCACTTTCTGTTAATTTATATGGCTAAGCATGTCAAATGCTTAAAAACATCAGAATATCTTCAGTCTTGTTAAAAACTAGCCTTTGCCAGCGGCTTTGCCGCAACCAAAAGCTTGTTTTTAGGCAATATCTCAGATGCCCGATATAGTAGCGGGAAAAATGTAAAACCCAAACCAATTGTTAAATCTAATCAAGAGCTATCAAACAAAAAAAGTTGCATCAAAATCAGTTCAGTAGTTTCTGTGTGATGCGCAAACAAACAAACAGATAAACAGACAAAAATCTAAAAAAAATCGTTTTGTGTTTAGACACACCTATATACCCTAATAGTCATTTGTTCTCAAATATCTTAAATGTACAGACACAGCTCTGTTATAGCTTTATAATAGTTATTTTTAATAAGACATCAACCTGCACTAAAAAACGATCATTGTATTGCCTTGACTTAACAAACACACAATTTCACGGACACAAAGTATACCCAGAATCATAAGAACCATTTGCGGATCACACCGATATTTAAACCATTCCACCACATATGCAGCTAGGTACCAACTTTACACGCTATGTTCGAACGTATGTTTCGCAATTGTGTGAAATAGATAACTGTGGCTAGGATTCAATCACGGACCTCATACAACACTGATTCAAACCGGTTGTATTTGGCATGATATTTCCACGTAATAAGGTTGTTGCTTAAAGAATAAACAAAAATAACAACAAAATTTAATGCTGTACGAGTTTCTTTTTGTACCTTTTTACACGCCTCATAAGCGAAGCGTTGAGGTGTGTACTACTCTCGCTTCACGTAGAACAACTGATTTTTCAAACTTAAAATGTCTCAGTCTATTTATCATATATTGCACTTGTAAAATAATATCTACACACACATATAAAGAACAAACACTAATTTTAACACTCATGATATTTTTGATGCATTTTTGTTATTTAAACTAGTTAAAAAACTGTTTAAAAAAGTTCTATCTTGGACATCCGTGTGTTGTAGGTAATGTATGTTAACACGATAACGACAGAATTTACGATTCAGTATAATTACGAATAGACCACTTTTCACGGTCTGATTCGATGTGGTTTAATTGTTATTAAATAAACAAAAAAACAGTGAATATTTACGCTCGACTCTACACTAAAACCAGGGGGTTAGGCAGAATCTCATATCTCACATGTCGATCGTATCGTCTCGCTTGTACGATCACCGTGATTGGCCAACGGATTATTGTGACATCACGTGTCGGTTTCTCAACCAATCACAGTGATCTCGATACGGTCGACACGTGAAATATGATATTCTGCCTCAGGGGGTTGAGCTATACCTTCCATCCATCCATCCATCAGCCTTTTAAAGTCCTCTGCTGGACATAGGCCTCCCCAAGAATGGGGGATAGTGCCGTAATCGCCACGCTTGGCAGGCGGGTTAGCGATCGCAGTGGATGTTGGTAATACTCGAAGGAGTGCTGCTGCCCACTCCCACGGTATTCCCTCAGTCGGCTCTTACGACTCCCATGGGTGGAGGGGGGTGGTACAATTCTAAAGCCGGCCCCACCCTTACACCACACACGTACCTTATTTCGTGAGAACTACTTCAATAGACCAATATATTAATACTTCTTAAAATTAGCGCTAGATGGCGTAAAGGACATGAGAACCACATTAATAGGTACTTTTTGAAAGTAGCGCTATCTATGTGACTTATTGAAAACTACTTAGTAAGATCAATACATGATTAGTTACTTATAAATAATCAATTTTATTGTGAAAAATGAAGATTATGAGGCGTGCACTTTTGGACTGTATTTATTAATTTCTGTAATTATTTTTACATATTTTATGAGCATTAGACTATGCTGTAATAATTAAGCTAACCGTGTCGGAAACGCATGCAAATACATTAGACAGACTGATGTCGCAGGCGTCAAGACATTAAGAAGGAATGTGTTATTGAAATCGATAGTCCCGAGTGAATATCAGTATAGCTCAGGGCCCGTAGAATGTAACTCATTAAATCGCATCAACATCGTGTCGTCTCGCTTGTGATTGGTAGAGAAACCGACGCGTGATGTCGCAATAATCCCTCGGCCAAACACGGTGATCTCTCAACCAATCACAATGACGCGATATCATGTCGATATGATCGAGTGAGATACATTGTAACCACGCAGTTGGCAGATCATTTTCGTTTTAATATTTTGGCACTTTGAATTCATTGATAAATTAATATCTAATTCTGGAGATTGGGTACCAATCTTAGTATCCCTCCTCCCCCTCGCAGTTCAAAAACAAATTGTAGATTTGAAACTACTACAATAAATCGGACTTTTGAAAAACAAATTCTATCAAATATTCAAATTACGTACCACAATGCATGATTTTTTTTTTTCGTAACAACTACGGCACGCGTGCATATGATTCACC
The DNA here is from genome assembly GCA_948253155.1 of Leucoma salicis. Classification (NCBI taxonomy): domain Eukaryota; kingdom Metazoa; phylum Arthropoda; class Insecta; order Lepidoptera; family Erebidae; genus Leucoma; species Leucoma salicis. Next base: position 5,253,080 of record OX411819.1, on the reverse strand, counting down.
ATCACTGGTCTAAGAACCCAGTATATCAAGTGTTTAAACAAGTTTACGAACAGCTCTAGTGTTTGCGGGCGTAGATCCCACGATGCAGATATAATGTACCCTCGCCTCGTCCAGGGTCAGGCAAATGGCGTCTATGACAGGCTTGTGGTGGGCGAACACCAGAAACTTGCCAGTCTCACCATTTGCCACTAATTGTTTGATGTATTTACTAAAACAAATATACAAAATTAGTTAATGCAAAAAGATTACTGCGACTGCGATTCCAGCACGCTCATAAAATATTCATATTTGATCCACGCCATCAATTGTCATCATCAGGCCATCTCCCTTGCGGGGTAGGCAGAGAGAACAGAGTGCCAAAAAGCTCTATTCTTGCATACATGTCTCGCTTCTTCAACATTCATAATTCTCTTCATACACGCTCGCTGGTTTCGGAGACTCCTGACTCCACCTTCCTTCAATACATGACCAATCTGGTCTAGGTAGGTGAGTCTCGGTCTCCCCCTGTATCCTTCCACTTTCGCATTGTATATCTTCTTAACGAGTCGCTCGTCCGGCATTCTATCCACATATCTGAACCATCGGAGTATTCCCTTTCACATCTTTACACCAATATTATCTTTCATTCCTACTCGCTCTCTTACGTCGTCGTAAAAAGAAACATACAGTTTGTTTCCATTAAAAAACTAAGCAAGCCAAGTGCCAAAGAATCACAAAATTTATATTCAAGTTGTGATGTTGCGTTCTCTCATAATTTCGACAGGCTTACTAATTATCCTAGATCTAGACGTATTGTGGCTAATACTTTAACCGCTTTGCGTCGCATTCAAATTAGGCGACAACGTAGGCCATAAGTACATATAACCTCTATTGCACGCCTCATAAGCGAAGCGTTGACGTGGGTTCTACTCCCGCTTTACACGGAATTTGACTTCTTTTTACTTTCGTGTCACGTCGCATCGTGTTGACGTGTTTGTCGTTCACCTAGGACAACTAGTAGTTAGGATGGCCAGAGAAATAAAAACCCTCGCCATATTGCGGTAAAACAGTAGAATTAAATTATTTTTGTGAAACTGCCTCTGTGGTGCAGCGGTAGTGTGAGCAACTGCTGATCATGAGGTCTCGGGTTTGATCCCCGGCTCGGGTAGTGTTATTGAGCTTTTAAAAAGAAAAATTCTCAATAGCAGCCTGAGCCCGGAGTTTGGAATTGCGCCCGGTAGACGGCAGTAGGTTCGGCCCCTATTACGTGGAGCTAGCAAACCGTGGGTGTGCAATACACGTCTGCCTACCCCTTCGGGGAATACAGGCGTGATGCTGTTTTTCTTATGTTTTTTTTTTTTACTAAATTCTTTTACGGACAATAGCAACTTTAAAACCTTGTTGAATTAATGTCATCTGTCTGTCTGATTATCACCGCTGTAGTACAAACAAAAAATAATAATAAGTACAAACTTACCAAATTGCAGGTATTTTAGCTTTAGCGGACTCGCTGAAGTACGTAATGAGTGCGGAGTGCTTGTCCGACGATCTGCTTGATGCGTACGACTCTGCCATTTGCGACAGACCTTTCTGTTGCTCGTGGCTAAATTGCAGTAGGGCATCGTCGAGCAGAACTGTTTCCCTGATGATGGTGTTATTTTACAATAGTTTTAATTCTATGGAAGTGTAACCTCTGTTTCTTGTTGGAGTTTTAAGGCCTATTCCCTCATAAAGCAAAAAAAAATTATGTTAGTATTTTGATCTGTATTTTAGCACTTTACACGCTCAGCTACTTTAAAGAACATAATTATTTGTGAAAGTGGAAAAAGAGAGCTTTACTGCGTGCGGGATTCGAACCTGCGTCTCATCCAATCCGGGGAAGTGCTCTGGACTGCTAAGCTTTCGCAGTCACTTAAGGGTGACTCCCAAAGTCTACTTCACATTCTTTTGTTTTACAAGTCTTTACAATTTTAAATTTAATATTTTTTATTGTACAGCGACTTCGTATGCGTGAACTCCAAAATTCAGCTGCAGGCAAAAGCTATTTTTAGGTTATATACAAGGTCCGGTGAAGTCTGCCAACACCCACTAGGGTAGCGTGGTGAACTACGAACTAAATCCATCTCTTTAGAGAGGAGACCTGTGCTCAACAGTCGAGCTGTAAACTGGAAATAACCTCACCTAGTTTTCTCTTCCAATTTAGTGAGCACCTGTTCCTTGGTCCTCCTGATTAGGAATCTTTTCTGCAATAACACCTGCAGCTCGGCGAGGTTAGACTGGCCCGTCATGTCCCAACCGAAGTTTGTCTGCTTACCATCGCAATACCTCTTACCTGAGATCAGAAGAAGTTTATTTAGATGTTCATGATTTTTTTTAACTTACGACAGTGGCAAACACGCGTACGATCACCTGATGGCAAGCGGATACCATATAGTAGCCTATAGACGCTAGCAATAGCAGGGGCAACATTTGCACGCCTCAAACTCCAAGGAAAGGGATAGAAGGTGGATAGGAAAGAAAATAAGGAGAGCATGTATGTGTACGGTGTTCGGGCCAACGACGCTTTCCCTCACTGATCTTATGTTAGAAGGTGGTACTTCCTCGGTCGAGCCAGCCCATTCATTTGTTTAGACAAGCAAGGCTTTACCACTACTGAACAAAGGAACTATTGGACTTGTGTTCATGTAATGACAGACTAACAAGACTGTTGACTAAGAACCTATTTATTCTACCACAAGGGCGTCAAAAGATCCAACTAAAAAAACAAGTGTCTACAGGATTTTTTTTCAACATAAAACCTATCTTAGTATATAAGAACGCCATATAGTAGTTTTTAAAATATTTTAGCAAACATTTTGCTTTTTATTTTGCGTTTCTTAGTATATTCTGCGAGTAAACATCAAAACATAAAAAATGCAGGGGCAGAACCACGCTACCCCTGAAGTAATGTAACATAGTTCCAGTGGTCCGCCAATACAGGCGGAGAGACGGCACACGGCGGGTTTATTTAGTAGGTGAGGGCCCCACACTATCCTGTTCGTTGCCCCGAACGAAGGGGTGTGCGGTTAGGTACATTTTTTCCCGCCTCAACAAAAATAAAAAAGGACAGGGCCCGTAAAATGTAACTCACTTAATCGTATCAACATCGTTTCGTATCTCTTGTGATTGGTTGAGAAACTGACGCGTGATGTCGGAATAATCCCTCCACCAATCCCGGTGATCTCTCAACCAATCACAATGACACGATGCGATGTTGATATGATTGAGTGAGATACATTCTAACACCCCTGAACGACGCGCGGTCACCTAGATACTCCGAAAAAAACGACCCTACTAATCGCGGTATATCGCTACGAGACAAAAATACTCACCATATTCCATGTACGATGGGAACAAGCCGGGCTCGATGAGGGCCAACTGAGTGAACAGTTCTGCCGGTCGGCTGAGGGCCGGAGTACCGCTCAGTAAGACAACGCGTTGACATCGCCTCGTGATGTTGCGAAGTGCCGTCGTGCATTGAGCCTTGTGAGATTTGAGATAGTGCGATTCGTCCTAAACCATTAGCATCTTACACTAAATATTGAATTATAAAAATATTTGGGTATTCGCTTTTAGAGATAAAACTTTTGTATGCATTTACATCTTCCAAGCTTAATTAAAAGCATTTGGGTCAGTTTTCGATCTGTTCGGTTTTAATTGATGCGAAACACGAAGGAGGTCTGTGGGGTTAGACGGAATCTCATATCTCATAATCGACATCATATCGACTCGCTTGTGATTGGTAGAACAACACGGTGATCTTTCAACCAATCACAGTGATCACGATACGATGTCGATTGTGAGATATGAGATTCCGTTAACCGCCCAGGCGTTCACAAATAGATGTCACTTTTTACTCACCCCTATGATGCTAAACAAACGAAAGTAGCTTAATCAAGTCTACAGCCAGGCTACAAATTATTGTATGCATTGCATGGTTAAAATAGTAGAGAGATTTTGTTTAATTTAAAAGGTCCGCTGGCCAGCTGAACCAACCACAGTGTAATGAGAGATCATAAATCTGATAAATCATAACGCACTAGATCCACTCTCTTTTATGCTATAACATGGAGTTTTCTTTATTTCTTAGTAAAGTTGAAAGTCTAATAGGGCACTATTGTTTTTATTGCTTATGGTGGCAGACGATCCAGGGCCCAACAATGGTAAGTGGTAACCGCTGCTCAACGAATCACCAATTGGGTGGAGGTGCTTTACGGTCGATCGATAATATGTGTGATCAGGGGGGTTAGACGGAATCTCATATCTTACAATCGACATCGTATCGACTCCCTTGTGGTTGGTAGAGAAACTGACGCGTGATGTCGCAATAATAAGTCGGCCAATCACGGTGATCTCTTAAGCAATCACAGTGATCACGATACGATGTCGATTGTGAGATATAAGATTTCGTCTAACCTCCCAGGGGGGTTAGAATGTATCTCAGTCGATCATATCGACATGACATCGTGTCATTGTGATTGGCTACCAATCACAAGCGAGACGATACGATGCCGATACGATTAAGTGAGTTACATTCGACGGGCCCTGGGACCACATTGGTGTTGCTAAATTGGTGATGGTTGGTAGGTCTGTCACCAATAGTAGTATAATTAAATAAAAACCTAGGTAGGTACTTACAATAATAACGACGCCAAAGTTTTTACTGTTTAGTAGATCCGTGTGCATACTCGTGATTTTGTAACTCACAATCACTACTTCGGTCTGAAATTAAATGACTTTATACAATTAAACTCTGTCCGATGGGAAGAGCTGTTATTAGGTACCGATATCCGGTGATAAATATGTATTCTATTTTACATAACACGAAAATAGTACTCCCAATAAAAAAATATATGTACTATGTTGGAGGCAAACAAGCATACGTTACCGTAGCCTGTAGACGAGGAGGCATCAATAGCGCGTCACCATCTCCAAGGAAAGGGATGAGAGGTGGACAGGAGAATATTGGAAAGATACTAAGGAGAGGATAGGGAGGAGGTTTGGGCCTCCGGCACTCTCACTCAGCATTCTAAACACAACGGCAGCACTACCTACGATTGTTTCCCGCTGATCTTCAGTGAGAGGGATACTCCCCTAATCGAGCCGGCCCATTCATACTGAGATAAGAAAGTTCTACTATGAAATAAATAAATTAATAGGGAATTCGAATAACATATAGTGTAGTTAAAAATGTAACTTGAGTACTAATAAATATCCAAGATGATGATGATCCAACAATTTATACATGATACAAAAAGAGATATTGAATTCAGACAAGGATGTTGACTGCCGAAGATGCAGATGGCGTATTATCGACATAGCCATTGAAAACTGTAATTTCCATACAATTTGTAACATGTAATTTAGTAATTTTCTCGTAATATGCCCCTGTGTGCTGTACGAAAATTCAATAACCCCGATGTACATTTATTTCACAAAGATCCAACGTTAAAAAAATGGCAAGAATTTTGTGGCTACACAGCATAGCATCTTTCAACTCTTTAATCTTCCAGATACTACACATTTTAACAATATCGCTGATCGACCGAATTAAACACAAAAAATAGCAAGAATTCTCAGGCAAACAAAGCAACTACAATTTTACAGTAGTCATCTCGCCGATAGCGCCATCTGCGCTCAGCTTTGCGCCCATTAGTGCGCGCTAGTGCTCAATCTACTTTTTTGTATATAACATCATTGAAACGGACCCGTTTATACTGTACAAGTAACTATAGTTTACTATATTTTTTAGGTACAGGAGAGCAGGAAATAAAGGAAGCTGAAAGGGTATATGCTCGTTTGCAACCCTTTTTTTTTGTTTACCTAACCGCACACTCCGTCGTTCGGGGCAACGAACAGTGTGGGGCCCTCACCCACTAAAGAAACCCGCCGCGTGCCGTCTCTCCGCCTTTATTGGCGGGTCACCGGAACCAAATTATATTCCTTCAGTGGTTCGTATTTAATTAGCTTACCCTTGGTGTGAAATAATATCTACTCCTGCGATTCATGATGTTACGCAACTCAAAAAAAATTACTTGCGCGTGCGTTTAGCTACCATAGATAAAGTATTTATTACCTGTTTATCAGCAACCATCTGCGCGTCCTTGCCGCTCGTTAGTGTTGCTATATTCATTAAAGGAACAGATGGTAGTAGTTCCTCGATTTTATTTTGCCAGGTATCTCTGCAAACGTTTTATACTATTAAATACGAGTAAAAGCAATTTTGTCCGTGTGGTGACGGACTAAGAATACAAGTGTCACCACCCCATTCTTTCCCACGGGTGTCGTATGAGGCGACTAAGGGAAGTAAGCAATTATCATCCATTGCATGACTGGTGGTAGGGCTGGGTACCAAGCGGGAGTACTCACTTGGTATCGGTCGCGAGCGGGTTGGTACCACCATCGCCCGTGTGACCGGCCATGAAGCACATCATTGCGTTTTGGCTGTAGCAGGAGATATTTCGTTTATATTTCATTTCATATCTGTGAAATTAATTGGTGAGCAGCGGTTTGACAATACTCTTGGTATAGTCGATGATGATGATCCATGGGCGACGGTTACCATTTACCATCAGATGGACCGTGGCTCGTCTGCCACTAAATGTAATAAAAAAATCTATTTTTATTTTAAGCATTTCAAGTACTCAAATACTACTAATATTGTAAATGCGACAGTTAGTTTTTTGTTACGCTTTCGCGCTGTAACTGCTGAAATTGGTTTGTCATGAAGTTTTACATACATAGGTATAGTCTGGAGCCCAGAATTAGACATAGGCTCTTTTTATCCCAAAAATTAATAGTTCCCATGAAAGGGATATTTTTATATAGAGTTAACCGTTGTGATTTATATTCTGAATGTGGGCGGAGTCACGGACGGGGGGGGGGTAGTTTTTTAATCTCGTATATTATATTTCTTTCACTCCATCCAATGGTTGTCCGGAAGAGATTGCCTTGTGCGATAGGACCGCCAATTGTAAAATATTAATGTTTAAGATCTTTGTTTAGTTATTTTGGTGTACAATAAAGACGTTTATTATTATTATTATTTTTTAATGACTCGCCATATAAGTTAGTTATTTTTTTATACGCTAGAAATTCCCTAAAAAGTCTCTAGAAATAATTTATATGGCAAAACAACGTTTGCCGGGTCAGCTAGTTTACTATAATAATTCTAGCGAATTTTATTCAAGAATCATAATATAAATACCTCATAGAAGACGTGGTAACTATAAGCAAAGGCCAGTCGTGTCTATAATAGCTGGCAATGGCAAGCGCCTGGAAAGTCTTTCCCAGTCCCATGTCATCGGCTATCATGCAGCGACCGCGACGATATATCCCGAACCTGGTATAATTTATAGTGGGTGACAAAGATATTGTACAGAATATTTGTATCTATACCAAATATAATTTATTTTTATAATAATAGATAAATCATAAAATTTAAAAAACCTCTACGCAATTACATCATTTTGGAAAAGAGCTGATACTCTTACACTGCTGGACCGATATTAACCAAACATAGCTAAGAACCACCGCTGAAACTGGCTTTCAAATAAAAAAAACCGCATCGAAATCGGTCCATCCCTTTGAGAGCTACAATGCCACAGACAGACACACACACAGACAGACATCGACGTCAAACTTATAACACCCCTCTTTTTACGTCGGGGGTTAAAAATACTTAATATTAATAATTCACAGATTTAAATTTATATATGATACAATTATATACTACTCTGTCAAGAAAGTACCGGGAAAAGATCAGTGTATACACAAAAATTTTGTTATTCATCCAAATTTATTTTATCACCTTTCTGACGCAGCAACCGCCAGGTGCTCACGCGCCCCATACGTCCCCCCTCTCGCTGCAGTGTTCCTTCTGGTAGGTTTGGGCTCACAGGCTATATAAAGCGACGCACGCGCATCGACAAGGGATTGGGTTGAGAGCCCTCTGCGCTCACGAATTGTCCGGGTAAGGTTGTCATAGCCATCTGAGGCTAACAACCAACGTGACACAAAAAAAAATCGACAAGGGTCATTCAAAAATGTAATCAACGAAGTGTGTTCGCCTAGACGCCCTGTCGGGATGTTGCCATGTGCTGTGGAGGATACCTACCTATGGTCTGGTTAGAGTAGAGGGATACTTCTGTGTTTTTTGCAACAAGAAGTTCGGTAAGCTATCTTTTTGTTCTATCCGTACTTAGCTCCGATGTCTACCTCCCTTTGAACGTATGTTAAATGTGTTTATGTTTGTTTTAGGGTTTTCAGCCATAAAGCTTCAGACAACGAATGAAAGTTTTAGACAGTTAAATAAAGAATTAATCAATGAACAGGTCGCGGATAGGTACTAATAGTCGTCTGACCTTGTTCGTCCTTGTTTAACCTTGACGTGGACATCTCAGGTATTAACTACTCCTATTCATCTAATCCCTCGTGGGCACTGATAGGCAGATCCTAGCGTGGCTTCATAATATATCTCACGGGAAGTTCCACGTATGGATTTCGAACCTGGGCCATCGTGTGCCACATAGCGTTGGACGGATAGTATAGTTTATTTTTACCAATTAGATAATTGAACCTCGTGGGATACGACCACTGAGATATTCTATTCTAAATTTTATACCTAATGTAAAGATTAATATCACCGTAATTTAAGGTAAAATTACCATAATTTAAGGTGTGTAATATTACTAACTAATTATTAAGTCTCAATTGTGAATTGTATTTCAGTCCTTCAGACTGGCTGTAGTTTGTAGGCTATTCTAGATTATTACTAGCGTGTTAACGATATACCTGCATGTGTGTTAATCACATAATGTATATTATTAAGGCCCTTTTGGCATAACGTTTGTCTAATTTAAGCATTATCTAGGTAAATAAACAATCAAGTATTGTAAAAGTGTTCCTATTAAACAATATACATAACATTTGTCATATGAACCGTTGTTTCTTTTAACAAAACCTCTGTTCTCCATCGCACACATAAGTTCGGGTAGGTAGTTCAGTAGGCAGGTAAGACATATCTGCCTAACAACTCGTCTTCAACGTTACACCTACTTATACTTTGAAGTATGCTCCTTCAGAAACGATACTTACGCCAACGAATAATCCAATCATCAAAACATTTTTTAAACGCTGTTTCCGGAATTGTGTTCAGTTCTCGCCGCGAATTCTCCTGTATGTCTTCTACCGATTGAAAACGGGTGCCACATTTGAGTTTAGGAAAAGGAAAAAAGTCAGCTGGAGCCATATCTGGTGAATATGGTGGATGCTCGATGGTATTTGTTGAGCGTTTGGACAAAAATTCATTCACAATGATGGCCTTGTGCGAAGGCGCATTATCGTGATAAAAAAAAAGAAAGAATCCAAGAATTTTCTTTCCACAAATCTGGCCTTTTTCGTCGAATTTGCTCTTTTAAACGCCGCATAACGCTCAAATAATATTCTTTATTTACCGTTTGACCTTCTGGCAAGAATTGCGAGTGCACAACACCGCGATAGTCAAAGAAAACAGTCAACATGACTTTGACTTTTAATCGACTTTGGCGTGGTTTTTTCTGTTTCGGTTCAGTTGGAAGTCGCCACTCCGAAGCTTTTTGACTAGTTTGCATGTCAAACTCGTAAACCCACGTCTCGTCACCAGTAACAATGCGTTTCATGAATTGACTCGTTCTAGCATGTCCTCAGCGACTCTCACGCCATTGAGTTTTTGGAGAAAATTCAGGTCTTTTGGGACTAGCCGAGCGGAAACATATTTCATACCCAAGTGATTATTTAAAATGGTACGGATCGACTCGTGAGACACAGAAACGTCGGCGGCTATCTCTCTCAAAGTTGAATGAGGATTTTCAGTCACTATTTCCTTCACTTTTGCAATGTTAACTTCAGTTGCAGGCGTTGATGGCCCACCAGAGCGAGGCAAATCTTCCATCACATCTCGACCGCTTTTAAACGCTTTGTACCACTCATAAGCACGTGTTTTTGATAGTCGATTCACCGTAAGCCTTGTGTAATATTTTCAGTGACTCCGAACACGAAATTCCATTGGCGATGCATAACTCTTTGTTCGATGTTTTTGTCCTTTATGAAATTCGCAATACACACTAGATATGATATAACTAAAAACAGCACTGTATTTAATATAAATAACTGATGCAACTCAAACTCCGCGCCAAAATGGATAACAGTTGTGCCAATCTAACAACAAAAAAAGCAAAAATTTTAATTTGGAACCATAAACAAATCATCCATTCCCGGTACTTTATTGACAGAGTAGTATTCATGCTGTGAACTGAAAACAGGCAGTTTAAAAATTTGCCATTTCATTCCATCAGCCTTTCATCGTTCACTGCTGGACATAGGCCTCCCCAAGAGAACGCCACAGCGAACGGTCCTGTGCCGCCTGCATCCAACGACTGCCTACGACTTTGACCAGATCATCAGTCCACTTGGTGAGAGGCCGTCCTACACTGCGCCGTCCGATACGCGGTCGCCACTCGAGAATCTTTCTTCCCCAACGGTTGTCGGTTCGTCGAGCGATGTGGCCTGCCCATTGCCACTTCATATGTTGGTCATTCCCGTTCTCCTACGGATTTCCGTATTACGGATCTTATAACATAGAGAGATCCCAAGTATAGCCCGCTCCATAGCACGCTGAGCGACTTTAATGACTCCTTGATATGAGGCCAACATTCACAGACCAAGCCTCTGTACCCTAAGTCATCCATGGTAACTCAACTTCCCGAACGTTGCCGATTCGTCGATTGACCTCTTTCTCTAAGTTATGCTAACTGGACTGTTTGTCCAATATACATAGTGGCCGACAACTTCGACAATCGCATTACCGACCAGCCCTCTTAGAATGAAAAACGAAACGCTAGACGAACTTTCGTTTCGAATCATTGTGATTGATCAACAGTACGACGTATGATTCCTGATTAGTCGAGATTCCGACACAGGCGATCAATCACAATGAAGCGAAACGAAACTTCGTCTATTATATTATATTTTCGTTTTTCATTCTAAGGGGGACCGGTGCTGAAATGACATGGATTATTGTACATGACTTTCGTCTTGTTCATGTTCATTTTTAGACCCACTAGTCGGGAGACACTGCTGAGCTCGTTGAGCATGGCACCAAGGTCCTCCAGTAATTCTGCCATGACCACGATATCATCTGCAAATCGAAGGTGAGTTATGTATTCGCCATTTATGTTGATCTCAATCTGGTCCAGTCCAAGAGCTTGAAAACATCTTCCAATGCAGTGGTGAAGAGTTTCGGGGACATGACGTCTCTCTGCTGCCTGGCTTTGTGCTCTTGTCCTGAACTCGGACAGACATAGTGACGTTTCTATACAAGCACTTCAGCACCTCGATGTACCGATAGTCAATTTGGCACCGCTGAGGGGACTGCAGCACCGCCCAAGTTTCGATCGAATCGAAATCTTTCTCATAGTCCAAAAACGCTCACACAGAGGCCGATTATACTCATCGGTTTTCTGTATAAATTGGCGCAGCGTATGTATGTGCTCTACAGTACTATAGCCTTTTCATAAACCGGCTTCTGGAGGGCTTTGAGGACAATTTAAAATAGTCTTTAGTTACTCTGTGCTATTATATATCTGTTTTTTCATTTGCACGTAACCCAATACTGAGCAAATTTTGATTGTTCTTGATTAGACTTAAAAACTGGTATATTTTATCCCTAGTTTTCATTGCTAATAATCCTACTCCTACTAATAATATTAAATACATACTAATGTTATATAATAAATAATAAAAAGCAGCAGAATAAAAAATCATACCTAACACCATCTGCTTGGAATGGCATAAGTTTATGACGTAATTTTTCCTCAATTGGTGATAAATCAATACTGTTTGGTTTTATTGTGTTCTCTCTTAGTACCTACAAAGAAAATATTTAATGAACACTTTTTTAAAACCCATAAACTAAACTTTATAAGCTGTAAAAAAAGAAAAACAACCTTTTTTTATTATGAGACTAAACCGCAGCAAAGTTGTTGTTGTTGTTGTAAAAAAAAACCTATTGAATATCTATTTTATCCAAGTTACAAAATACTATTTACTCTATACATGCTGATGATTTGTCAATCAAGAGATTTTGGTGGGACAACATGGCGAGCGGTTGAAATCCTATCACATACTCCAGTAACTTTAAGGCTAATGAAGTATTCCACTGACATACCTACATAGTTTACATGGTGATGAAAGATATGCTCCAGATACAACATCATTTGCCAATCAAAAGTTGTAAATAACGAAATTAATGTTTTACCTTTAAAACATAAGATGGTAGAGGATCTATCGCTACATACGGAGCTAGCAAAGCGACTTTAGAGACTAAGTCTTGGTAATCTTGTATAGAGAAATTCCACAATTTTGAATCTGTATCTGCAACAAAAATAAAAAGTTATCAAGTGCACATAAACAATTTATAGAATATTTTTCTCTATTTTTCTAAATCGCAAGAAATGTAGGGGAGACTGGGGACACTTGATCCCCATTTTGGTTTTTCATTTAATATCTCTAAGGTTATTAAAGTTTTGCAGAATATTTTTATATGATTGCCTAGAAAATTTATCCTTCTATCCTTTTGCATCATTTGGTTATGAAATTTATCTAACCTGTCTTTTTGTTGTTTTTCCTGAAGACTACAAAAGGATCAAATTCCCACATTCTGGGACACTTGATCATGGTACGGGGTAGACTTGATCATAAGGAAAAAAGTGCGTGAATAAAAGGTTTGTTTAGTAGGAAATTTGTAATTTATGAAACTATATTTATAAACATATTTATTACCTCATAGGTAAGTACACTAAGTACTATAGTTTTTCTAATTCTTAATATTAAGTTATTTGCAAACGCTTTATGAAAAAAAAAGCTTCTAATTTTATTAATTATTATAACAGTCGTTTTGGTATGGAATCAACCTTATCTTCAAAATTCTTAATCATCTTCTTGCTACTTTCGTTTCCTTGCATACCTTTTCAATGTCATTAGAGGCACATTGAAGGATTTGGCTGTTCTTTTTATGCTATTAGGTACCTGTTAGGACAGCTTTGACTGCTGGCTTTTCTTTTGTTTAATGGTTGGACTTTTATATCCCTTTCTTTTGAATGTTCTAGGCATTTTAAAATCTAGCAAGTAACAAAACAAAATCTAATAAAATCTTGCAAGAATGTAGGGGATACTTGATTCCATAATCAAGTATACCTGAGTTTGCTATGATCAAGTGAACCCTGAACCATTATTATACAAAAAAATATTTTTCAAAATCAAAATATCAAGTGTTAATTAAAGAAAACACATCTCTACATACACTTTAATAAATCAGGTATAAGCAATTTTAATTGTAATCCATAATTTATTTCTATGAATACTTAAAAAAAAGGTGTTGACATGCTGTACACAAAATTGCACCACTGCTTTGAAGTTGTCGATATTAAGCATTCAAAATGATATTTGTTTATTGACAATGGTAGTTATGATCAGTGTGGCATGTTACAAATTTAAAAATAAATTTTACTTTTGTAGTTAAGGCCTAGGGATCAAGTGTCCTCAGTATCCCCTACAGATGTACCAAACACAGATCCCAAAATGAGAATACTGCAACTAACATAGAAGTAATTGTAACTGTATTCCTAATACTGTTATATTAAATTTATCTCAGTCATTTTAATTTGGCATGGTAAGTGTTTTGTCCGTATTCAGAGCAAATAACGTTCTACAGAAATTCAAATTAGCTTTACCAACCATATGTTTTACTTGGAATACTTTTGAAGACATCAATAAGTGGTGTACAAAACTCTGAAGGCTTCACTTCAAACCTGTCTTCAGAAACAAGATACATAGAGCCTGTGACCGCTTTAGTGATAGGTACGTTATTTCCTGTACCACTCGTAAACGGTTTCCCATAAAGATGGTTTCTATTAGAATTGGCATAATAACTTTTCACAGTGTCGCAATTTGAAGTTAAATCCGATGATTTAAGCTTTTTCGACGGAGTCGTGCATATTTCTCTATCACCAGAAAGTTTATTTCGTCTTTTTTGAATAGCGGCTAAACGTTTTTTTTCAATCTCTTCTTTTGTACATGTCATTATTAGCTATTTTCTACGAACGTTCCAGATTTTTTGATAACACAAGCACAGTCAAAGCACCCTATTTACAGCTCAATGCAAAAGTCGCACATTTGCGTATTGTAATCTTTGGTCGCACTCGTAATCATAGATAATATACTAATATAAAATATAGTTTTTTTTTTTTTTTTTTTTGTGTGACTTTGGTTGTTAGCCTCAGACGGCTATGACAACCTTACCCGGACAATTGGTGAGCGCAGAGGGCTCTCAACCCGACATTTAAGCAACGCTACCCGGGAGCACCCCCTCTGGGGTAAGGACCTCGGCTCGGGCTGTTGCTGGCAAAGTGGGATTTCCCACGTTTATGATTTGACCGCGACACGTCTTTCGCCCCCGTCGGCGGGGACGAAACCGTGGATATTTACTTGTATTAGCTGCGCGAGCTGTGTGTGCTCTGATCTGAGCGTGAGTTATATCGTCGTCGACTTCGTCGAGGCTATGTCGCGGTCTGCGTACGCGCGATATATTAGATGGTTTGTACCTAGCCGACTCAACCACTAGAGGGTTGGCGTGAGTAATGGCGGAGTCAAAGAAACTACGTGAACACCGTTTCATAAATTGCTTGATGGTAGGCAATTGCAAGTCTATGTGAAGGTCGACATTGCGTATGAACCACGGTGCACCCGTAGCTCTGCGCATGAATCTATTCTGTAATGTTTGTAATCTATGGACCCTGTGTGCCTTGGCGTGTGAAAATACTACACTGGCGTACGTCATGACTGGACGTATGCAGGCAGTGTAGAGTCTGACCTTATTCCTGAGCGAGAGTTTTGACCTAGCGTTTAGCAGATAGTGCAAACGTCCCATGACAAAGGCTGCGCGCGAGCGTACCACCTGAATGTGACGGGCGAATGTTAATCTGTTATCTAGTATTACACCTAAGTACTTGGCTCGCCTACTCCAAGGAATAGGTTTACCAAAGATGCTAATCTGTTTGATCTTCTCCGGGGGATACAGTCGGGGTAGTCTCCTATTAAACATGACCGCCTGGCTTTTCTCGGGGTTGATCTCTATTCTCCACTTGCTAAACCACGTACTGAGGGCAGTGGCCGCTGATTGGAGTTTCCTATGCACTGTGATAGGGTTAAACCCTGCATAATAAATGGCTGTATCGTCTGCAAAAAGTGCTGTCTGCACTTCCCGATGCTGAGGCATGTCGCTGGTGTACAGCGAGAAGAGGATCGGAGAAAGCACGGAGCCCTGTGGGACCCCGGCTAGTATGGGGTGGCTCTCCGTTTTTATTGGCGGACAATATAACTATTTAATGCAGCTGCCCCACAGATGGCATTAAATGAATTTATTAGCGCACAAATCCACTAGATGGCGTTTATATCAATTTATTGTATCTATTGTATATTGGTCTATAATTAGTATGGGATATAGAATAAAAAAAAACATAACAGAGCTCAACTCAACAAAAATATTACCTATGCCCAACAGTGGGACGTATAATATCAATAGAAACTTCTTTCTTATATATAAACTAACATGTAAAAAGAATTTATACCACGATCTAATTTTACTACTAACACCATCTATTGCGTGATGCAGAATTGTTTTGGAACTAATAATTATAAGTGTCTCTTCCGCGCACTAGAGAGCACGATTTTAAATAAAAACAAGCTCTTAGGGAGTGACATGGCCCTATTCGTAATTTTGTTTTGTTTGTATCAGGTATAGATGTGTCAACTCGTATTATTAACTCGAGTTAACTCAATTTGGGCTTAACTCGAATTAACTCAAGCTGATTTCTTTTAACTCGAATTGGTTTGGCGAGGCAAATTAATTAATGAATATACGCGATCATTTGTAGTGCGTAATGGCCTGAAGCGTGAAGTTGGCGGATCATTTATGAATATATTCATTGTCAATCAAATGTGACAGTAAGTATTGCAGATCACAAAGTAGATTTGTTGCAGATTTGACTTATTTGAGGTTAACGTCGTGGTGCCGGTTAAAAGGAAATCGTCAGTTAGTGGACGTGTTAAGTGTAAACAGTGTTCGGATTTATTTAAATATATTGGAAATACGACAACATTGTTAAACCATATTAAAAAGAGGCACCCAAGTGTTGCCTTCGTAAAAACGAATAATTTAAATTAGACTTCAACTTCATCGTTAGCAAATCGATACGGCAATTCGCACGGGTCGTCTAGTTTACTATGAATATGTTTCATTTATTGAAATGAAAACTTCTTTAGGCGCGTTGAGCACTTTTTGGGTGAACAAAAATCATGGAAGTCGCGTCATAGTCACCGAACTCTCCGATCTTCTTTAGGCGCGTTGATTACTTTTTGGGTGAACAAAAATCATGGAACTCGCGTCATCGTCATCGAACGCTCCGATAGAAGTGAAAGTAAGTAACTTGTGAATTGTATTATTAGATTATTATTTTTGAATTATTTTTGGTTTAATAAAGAAGGGTTAATGACCAGTAATGGTTCGATACAATTCACAAGTTATTTAGTTTTCACTTCTATCGGCAGTCTACAAAGACTGCCCCGCATGTTTTTTTTTTTAAATACCGTTTGGAGGTTAGTTAATTAACCTGGTTCAAATAAAACAAATCATTCTTCACTCAATTACATCCATTTAACCCGAGTCACGTAAATCGAGTTCAATTCTAGTTACGAGAATTTTAACTCGAGTTAAATCGAGTTGTGTTTAATATGAGTTGGCACATCTCTAGATCAGGCACGTCATACGTGCACAGACTACTATAGGTACGTGGTGCGAATATGCGCACAGAATAGTTAGAGAGGAATATGCGGCATACCGCTGATACCGCATACCTACGAAGGATATTAATGATATTATAGACAAGCTATCAGCATATGCAGTATCGAGATAGCAATAGATAACCGGAATAATTTTAAAAGATAACTATGATTATAACTTTGTTGACTAAAAATGTACTACCTGATTTAGCCGGATAAAAGAATGTCAGGACAAAAGAAATTGCAGTTATGTATATTTTGCTTAAAATGTATTAGAATATGTAATATTAGCGTATATAACGTGATTAATAAAGGTTTTTTTTTACGTAAATACAAAAACAAGCTTACATACTGATGATGGGGACGGTTGGCCACCTTATTGCTTGGACCCAGTTCATAGGGTACAAATACAACTGACGCATACGCGAAAAGGAGAAATATACTTATACCTGTGTCTCTCTCACTCTTGGTAAAACCTAGTATGTGCATCTTTTTCTTCATTTCGTTAAAATAGTAGCGAGTCTATATTATTCTTCGTCTAAGCCGCATACCTAGGGGGTTCCTAATAATGATACTGTATAGAAAAAAGAATTAAATATATTCTTTATTTTTCATTGGTGGCAATAATAAAGGCAACTGGCAAAACGTCACAGACTATGGGTGTGTTCCGATCAGTCCGATATACACTGCAAGCACTGTAAGGTGTGACGTCAATTTAGTATACTGCAAAGTCATTCCGTTATAGTTAGCAATACTGGTTACTGTTTATAACGGAACGCAGTCCAGTATACTAATATGTCCTTACTTTCATTTCATACAAAGTATTGGTATCACACTGCAATAAACACAATTTATTTAAATTTTCCTTGGTTCGGTATCTTTGAATAACAATATTCAATAACAATAATACTTTTTAATAGTGCAAGTGGTTAAATTTCTGGACGCTGTTGATCACGTGATCAAACCACTGAGAGCACCTTACCTCGAAAACGCCAGTACTCACACTGCTCACAGTACAAAAATGGCGATTTATGACGTCATATATTTCCCTAGAATACTGCGGCAGTAGAATACTCAGTCTATAACGGAATGATTTTTCTCCAGTAAAAGCACTGGACAGTGCTAGCAGTGTATATATCGGAACACAGCCTAATACATTATTTGTCATTTGTCAAATGTAAAAAAATGGCTGTCTGTCACTTGCAAATGTAGTTTACGAACTTGCTTTTGCTGTTTTGTAGTGTTAGTAAGTAATTGTTTCGAGGTGGAATGAAGGAAAATCAGAGAAAATGTTTTAAGTGTTTTCGTGCAAAGAAAATATACAGTTCAGGATACTTTTCACAATAGCTAGTTAAAGTGATCAAAGTTAGTTGCGATTATAGAGTTCTGTGATTGTAAAATTTTATATTTTTTGTTATAAAAAGTTTATTTTATTCTATTTTTACTTTCAATCATTTAAGATAAGAATCCTAATAAAACTACAAAAATAAGTGGTCGTATTTAAATTCCTTCTCTATGTTAATTAAAGGGGGGTGCTGTATCTGTCAGAATCTGACGCATTTTTTTTGTTCGAAGTTGGTATTCTTCTCGGGTAGAGTTTATGTTCCTTGATCAGGCACTAAATGTGGATGATAAATAACGTCACGACGAGAAAGTCACCTTTGCATTGCACGAAACTTCTACTACCCTATCAATTCTATTAGACGGAAGCAAAAGTCAATAGAAGCCAAATAGTGTTGGGTACTCAGCACGTGTGGTAGCACATTTGTAGCTAATCACTTCGATAGATTGAGTTACTAACTCTTTTTATTTTGATGTGGTAGCACACTACAATTAATTCGTAAATTGGTTAATGCGTAAAATGTAATGTGAATTATTATAAATAAATTAAAAAAAAAAACTACATATATTGCACAACAAGACCACAGAACATTTGTAACGCTTTTGTAATTTACGTCGCAAGCTTCGATCACTAAAGTGTATTAAAATAGAAAACTAATAATTTTAAGCATGCCAATTGTCAATCAAAGTCAAGATTTTGAACATATTTCGCTAAGGAAAATAATAATAAGAATCCAAAACTTTTAACATGATCAGTCGAGTCTATTTACGACTCTAAGTAAATGGGTTAGCGTTTAAGTTTAATTGCCGCCTTTCGTTTTCGATTAACGACACAGCGACGTCACATAACCTTTCTCTTTCCCTCATCTCTTACTCGCGCACGGTCGTGGCTCGCTCGCGAGCTGCGAGCTGTGTGAGTATGAGGCGTGGTGAGAGTCACAAAACACCGCAACCTCACCTCATTCGTGGTAGCACAGTGTGCTACCACACATAATAAAAAGAGTGCCTCGCACGATCCTCATTTTAAAAGAGTGTGCTACCTATGACTAAAGCCAAAGTCCACTGAGTACATTCAATAAGTATACATTTATGACAGCGTTATTATTCTAAGTTTATGACCTTAGAATTTTATGACAACCAAAATCTCTTTCTCTTTGTCAAATCTAAAGATGAAAATTTATGAAATTACGGCTTTTAAGTTTGTTTAAAAATTACATCGTTTTATTTATGTAATTTGTTGGCGTATTTTGTTTTGTTAAAGCGGTGAAAAGTACCAACATGCATTACAAAAGGTGTGAATATTGTAGTTATCGATCCGGCCGAAAGATAGGTGAAAACGATGATTTTTGTAAAGATGGAACCGATATATTCATATCCATTAAGATATCAGTAATATTGGAGGTATTCATGTATCAGTAATCCGACTCAATCTGATATGCTAATACGGGCGTATTGCTAATATGCCATATTCACTATATCGTAAACATGAACAGTGACCACTGAACATGGGTGTGTTGCTATATCCATAGACTAGATAGAATCGCATATCGGTGAGAACATCGTACGTATCATATCGGTCAGAACATCGTACATATCATTGAGTTAAAAATGGTGGTGGCCAGTGGTGGGAATTGATATGCAGCATATCTCTGTATCCTCCGTATTAAATATTAGTGATATTCATATATTAGTTTACATATTATGATATTACTTGAAGAATATATTCATATCAGCTGATATTGGCAAATATCGGTATTAACCCATCCTTAGATTTTTAGATGAATTTCCCCTGGATGAAAATAGGTAATTGTAAAAAATCGGCTGTTTATCATGAACATATCAAGGATCTTCGTTTCTATTGTCGTATAACTCGAAAATTTTTTTTGTTATATCATTCTTGTGGTTCTTGAGAAACTAGTGCTGTGCCCATGTTTCACAAAGGACAATGGCGAACTCCCCTACATTAAATTAGTTGACAAAAAATTGTTGCGTCTTTGTTCAAAAAACATGCGTATTGAATAACTGTAATTTTCTGAGCCTAGAGGTGTAAAAATTTTTGTCTAAGAAGGCCTAGGTTTTTAGTTATTACGATAAGAATATTTAATTTTGTAGGTTAAGTTCTAACATGTTACAAAATCGGATTTCCGTTATATTTCTATTTTATGAGAGTAGATGTCATAAACGTTGCCCGATTTTATATGACTGATTTCAACTACGACTTGTTTCATGAATTAAAATTACCTGTGATGACGATGTTTATAAATTACTGTTAGGCTGATGGTTCTGCCAATGTCTTAAACAAATAAAAAAAATGATGGCTGGCAACGCAAAAAAAATTGAATAATACTCAACTTAGACAAAGAATAATATAGACAAGCTATCAGCGTATGTAAATTCGAGATGGCAATAGTTTGACATATGATAACTAGAATAGCCGTGTGGGGACGGCTTTATAATTATCCCACCCCTCTCTACCCACGGGAGTCGTAAGAGCCGACTGAGGGAATACCGGGGGAGTGGGCAGCAGAACTCCCTCAAGTATTAACGTGATCCACTGCTATCGCCAACCCGCCTACCAAGCCAAATCGCCACTTACAGCATTATCCCCCATAATAAGCACACAAAAAAAAGGATGCGGTCGGCACAGGACCGCTCGTTGTGGCGTTCTCTTGGGAAGGCCTAAGTCCAGCAGTGGACGTCAAAAGGCTAATGGATGGATGGATGGAACCGGAACAATTTTAAAAGATAACTATGATTAAAACTTTGTTGACTAAAAATGTACTACCTGTTTTAGCCGGATACAAGAATGACAGGACAAAAGAAATTGCAGTTATAATTATATTATGCTTAAAATGTATTAGAACATGTAACATTGGCGTATATAACGTGATTTTTACGTCAATACAAAACAAGCTTACATACTTATGATGGGGACGGTTGGCCATCTTATTGTTTGGACGCAGTTGATTGGGTCCAAATACAAAAAACGCATACGCGAAAAGGATAAAATACTTATACATGTGTCTCTCTCACTCTTGCTAAAACTTAATATTTGCATCCTTTTCTTCATCATTAGTGTCAAAATAGTAGCAAGTCTATAATATTCTTTGTCTAAGGTACTCAAGCTGTCAAATTAAAACAAATGGTGATTATAATTCGGAAATAGTCAAAGAGTACTCTTTATTTCATATTTTTTCGTAGACCTCTATATATAGATAAAAAAACGAAAATCGGTGCTAATAACATAATTATGATATCAGGATATATCAAGACGCTCACATAATCGTTAACTAATTTTTCGCAATGGTTCTTTTTGTATTTTTTTTATTGCATGTCATGGCAGCCTTAGAATAATTACACCTAGAACGATAGTTCCCTTCAAAGTGGTCCGTTAAAAGTGAGGCAATAATATAATCTATGTGTGCATAAGGTACTTGCATTTACGCTTGACGAAACGCACACAGTGAAAAAATAATGTTGATAATACATTAAATTTTCCCTAAAAATAGGGAAGTTGAAACTATTTCACACTTATAGTTGTGATCACATTACAAATTAGATTACTCCTTTTATTTATTTGGAACTCATCAATTCTTACTGCTGAATTGATGACAAAGGCCATAGATCCCATACAGAAATATAAGTGCAATTCGTTTACCGAAACTACTTGGTCGTTACCCGTTTTGTTTACATCCTAAACAGTGTAACGTACCTATTTACCAGAATACACGAATATTGCCGGCATGATGCACTAAAAAGAGTGAAATAAAAATAATCAGAAGGAAACCTAAAACCAAATCAACACATAAAATTACATATTATTATTATAAGTAAGGGACGCGGAAGTACGCGAACTTGTTGTTTTTTGTCTCAGTTTCCTTATTAATCAATTTAATTTAATCAAAAAGAAGAAACCGGCCAAGTGCTAGTCGGACTCGCGCACGAATGTTTCCGTACCATTGACTAGGTATACTATCTCCGTTCTTTAGATAGGTACAGCCTGGTGACAGACAGACGGACAGACAGAGCCAAAACGAGTAAAGAAACACGTTTGTGTATGGGAGGCCCCCTTAAATATTTGTTTTATTTTAATTTAATTATTTATTTTTAAAGTGAATATACATATAACTAAATATTCTGTGAATATTTCAAGCGTCTACCTGTTGCCGTTATCAACAAGGGGCAAAAAAAAATCACGTTTGTTGTAAGGGAGCCCCCCTTAAATATTATATTTTTTTGTTTATAGTATTTGTTGTTATAACAGCAACAGAAATACATCATTTGTGAAAATTTCAACTGTCTAGCTATCGCCATTCTTGAGATACAACCTGGTGACAGACGGACGGACAGACAGACGTTGTATGGGAGCCCCCCTTAAATATTATTATTTTTTGTTTTTAGTATTTGTTGTTATAGCGGCAACAGAAATACATCATTTGTGAAAATTTCAACTGTCTAGTTATCGCCGTTCTTGAGATACAACCTGGTGACAGACGGACGGACAGATAGTGAAGTCTTAGTAATAGGGTCCCGTTTTGACCCTTCGGGTACGGAACCCTAAAAAATTGCGCCTTTAATTGCCTAATTGAGACGTGTTTCACTTTTAATTAAACAACAAAATGTGGGAGAATATTTCCCCGTGTCGGCAACATTTTCATAAACTGTGCCATGACAAATTATTGAAATTTATTTTTCATTTTGATGAATGTTTTACGTAAAAATATAAGTTTAGACGCATTAATTACCCGTGAAATGTAATGTTACTATCTTTCTTGTGCTTTTCCGATGTACTGTGACATCCGTTGACTGCACTAACCGTCATTTTTAATAAAAATTTCGGGTGTAGTTGTCGATACGACACGACCTTGAGCACTGACGGGCTGAGTAATGAACTTAGCCAATATGGCTAGGTTTGAGTTGCCTCACTTTACCGAGGCGGACTCGGTTTCTAGGTGTAATTATTCTAAGATGGCAGCCAAGCCACAGCCTATCTGATGGTAAATAGTAACCGTCGCTCAAGGACTCAACTATACCGAGATTATTGTCAAGCCGCTGCTCACCATTTCATTTCACCAATATGAAATGAAAGAATAAACGGCTATCTCCTGCTACAGCCAAAACGCAACGATGTGCTTAATGGCTTACACGGGAAATGGTGGTACAAACCCGCTCGATAGCAAGTGAGTTCCCCCACTTAGGACCCAGCCCTACCACCAGTCTTGCATGGTGATAATTGCTTACTTCCCTTAGTCACTTCGTATGACACCCGTGGGAAGGAATGGAGTGGTGACACTTGCATTCTTAGTCACTACACGGAACAAAATATTCATTCAAAATACACACAACTTGCCTCTGACCAAAATAATTTGGAATTGTCTAATCCCTAAGACTCATCTCTTAGAATAATTTATTTTCCATCGGTAACATCAGTTATTGTAGAATTATTTACTTTAATATAGTGCACTATATACAAACTACAGTTTGTAAAAACTATTATTAACTCCTACAATTGTTATTTTTAATAATTAAATCGGGATTACAAATTAATATAATAAAATGGATGGAATAGTCTAAAACATTGTCATTACTATATTAAACACAAAGTGAAAAATGTGAAATCGAAAATAACAGTCAGGAGCAGGATTTGAACCTGCATCTCCTGGATACCGTCCAGATGCTTTGCCAATTCAGCCATCCTGACAATTGCTCCTGACTGCTAATTTCGATAAGACATCATACTTAACGTCTTTGGGTGACGCCTGCGCCATCTGTCGGAAGTATTTTTATACATTATACCGACCAGGTAAACTTAATTTTACAATTAAGATTTTTACCTAATAATGACGCAAACCCTATAAATATTTAGATATTTTTATATATATTTTTAGCATTTGACATGCTTAGCACTATAGTGCACTATAGTGCTAAGCATACTACTAATATTGTCATTACTATTTATAAGTTTTCTGTGATTAGCTTGAAGTAGTGAAATTGTAATAACACTAAATATATATGGGCACCCACGATAAGGAGGTATTTTGTCAGTTTTAAGTATTTTAATATATTAAACTACACAATATTACAATTATTCAATGAAGACTCCTAATAAAATAAAATGAATATAAATGTTTAATGACATATATGATGGACATAAAAAACAAGCCCATTTATTTTCAATAATACTGTAAAATAATGTAAGCTAGTTATTATTACCTACGTAATGTGCTGAGTATGAGTTGAGTATGAGTTGTTGTTATTATTGTATAAGTTGGCAAATTATAACGATTATTATTATATGTTTTTTCTATTAGCATGGCCTATATTTTACAAATAACGTGAATGCAATGTCATTTAAAAATATAATATAATAAAATTTAGTAAATATCGTCATGATGAGTAAAATAAAGGAGATCTATAATTACATAAACTTTTATTTCTGTGCTAGCATTATTGTCTTTATTGTAAATATAACTAATTAGACACCTTATAATTAAACATAGAAGTTTTCCAATTTCAGTGGTCCGCTAGTACAGGCGAGGAGATGGCACATGGTGGGTTTAATCAGTGGGTGAGGCCCCCTTACTATCCTTTTCGTTACACCGAGCGACCGGGTGTGTGGTTTGGACAATTTACTCCCGCCTCAATGCCTCAATAAAAAAAAGTACCTAGTAGTAAAAAAACAGCAAAAACAAGGAACCTAGTAAAAAAAGGTACCAAGTAAAAAAAAAGGTACCTATGCAGTAAAAAAAAAAAGTAGTTTAAGGGATATGCTATCAGACGGCGACACCATTCAATGTGGGTGACAAAAAATGTCGAAATTGGGGTCTCTTTCTTTTTTTAGATTATTCTACTCTTTGATCTAAAGTAACATAATCGTATCGAGTACATGTTAGTAAAGTTAAAGCGTTCGTGCTGCCGATCAAATTCGTAATAGTAACGTGTGCGTTTGCGTATAGTTGTCTCGATACGATTAGGTACTTAAAGTAAATTATATATGTTCGTGCTAGAGGCACAGGTGTTCAATACTGAGGCTATCATGACCAGGAGACTTCCCTCTTGCCATTGACTTGATAACCCTTTCTACATCCTTCCCAGTGAATTTGGTACTTAACTGCTGGCCACATGGCATGCCCACTGTGATAGAACGTGATGGCCTCAATGCTAACTTTACAGCAAAGTGAGCATTAAACATGTTCGCGATATCCTTCGGGTCACTTACACCATTGACGCTGACAGGTGTACTCGGCACATTATTTAGCCTGTTAGTGGATTTCCAGAAACTGTAAAAGTCATGTCCCGAATGGTGAGACGCAAGAATGTCCATCTTAATTTGCTCCCTGTTATTCTGACACCATTCCAAGCGTGATTTAAAAAATTTACGACTTTAACGCATCTCATCCTACATACGCCCCTCACCAGGTTTACCACACACCATCCATCCATCCATCCATCCATCAGCCATTCATCGTCCACTGCTGGACACAGGCCTCCCCAAAATGGTGGTTTTACCATAATCGCCACGCTTGGCAGGCGGGTTGGCGATCGCAGTGTATGTTTTAAGTACACAGGGGAACGCTGCTGCCTGGTCCCCCGGTAATCCTTTTGTCGGCTTTCATGACTCCCTTAGGAAGAGACGGGGTGGAGCCATTCTTGGTGCCAGCCCCACACGGCAACCACCACACACACATTCTAAAAATATGAAAATTTGTGACCAATAACAATCACCAATTATTAGTGGTGGATGCTAGGTTGAAACCTAAATAGCGCAAATTAAATATTTTTTAAATAAAGGATATTTAATATACCAATATTTTTATAATACATCGATTTATCTATAGTTGTTGGTTCTTCCTGCATCCCTAATTGACAGCTGACATACAACAGATAAAGGCTTTGTTCCGATTTCCGATCATAAATATAGTAACGTATAGATCACCTGACAGCTCGATAACGCGTAACCAATTTTGATTTGTCAATGTTTGCGTTGGATAGTGATGTGAGTTTTAAGTGTTAGACTGACTATCGATAAAATGATAAAACAAATCAGTTTCTTTTTAACGAACTCGCTCAATCAAGTAATCATCTTCAACTAACGAAACAAAACAGACATAATAAATTAAAACAATTTTGTTCGTGTAGTGACGGACTAAGAATACAAGTATCACTACCCCATTCTTTCCCATGGGTGTCGTATGAGGCGACTAAGGGAAGTAAGCAATTGTCATCCATCGCATGACTGGTGGTAGGGCTGGGTACCAAGTGGGAGTACTCACTTGGTATCGGGCCCGAGCGGGTTGGTACCACCATCTCCCGTGTGACCGGCCATGAAGCACATCGTTGCGTTTTGGCTGTAGCAGGAGATAGCTGTTTATATTTCATTTCATATCTGTGAAATGAATTGGTGAGCAGCGGCTTGACAATACAATTCAATTCAATTCAATATCTTTATTGCACTCCATATGTTATTAAAGTGTTAGGGTGTTACATTAAGTAGGTACAATATGGACCCTGTAGGGCACGGCAACATAGAAGAGAGGAGGATTCTATTTTGTTTAAAAATAAAATATATAATCTATTTAAATTAATATTGCACTATGTATTTATTATAATGTATTATTTTAAATTATGTATTTAATACTAGTCTTATTCTATTTAAGTAAAAAACTTACTGTTATTAAATTATTATTAATTTATTATTATATTTCATATTTATATTTTATATTAAATATTTAGCATAACATTATTTTTTATTATGTATTTAAGTATGTAGTTGTATTAGTTAATTTTCAGTTTATATTTATTTTAATTTCTGTATTTAATTATTTTAAGCTATTATCATCAATATATTATTTTATATTAAATATTTAGCATAACATTATTTTGTATTATGTATTCAAGTATGTAGTTGTATTAGTTAATCATTCTGTTTATATTTATTTTAATTTCTGTATTTAATTATTTTAAGCTATTATCATCAATGTATTCCTTTATATTGTAATAGGCTTTATTTATAAGTATATCTTTGAGCTTATTTGTAAATGTTATGAGTCTAGGTTCTTCTTTTAGGGGTTCTGGAAGTTTATTATATATTTTTATTGACATTACATAAGGGCTATTTGAATGAAAAGTCATATTAGAGGTGGGTAACATTAATCTGTTTTTGTGTCTAGTGATCTATTTGTTTGCCTGTGTCATTTAGTAAAAAAGGTAATATTTTTCCTCACAAATTTACATATTTCCAATATGTATATAAAAGGCAGGGTAAGTATATTATGTTTTTTAAAGTAGGGCTGGCAGCTGTCGGTTTGAGCTATGTTAGTTAGGATGCGGATTACCATTAGGGATAACCATTTGTGCGCTTTCCCACGTATTCCTATTTGATATAACTTATACAGTTGGATGTTAAATTGGACTCTATCATATGCTTTAGTCATATCTAGGAATATTCCAACTGCATATCTTTTATTGTTTATTATATTAATAGTTTCCTGTATATATTTATAGACAGCAAGAGTTGTTGAACGTTGTTTACGGAATCCGTTTTAGCTCTCATCAAAAATGTTGTATTTTTCACAGAAACGGTATACTCGGTTGCACATGGTCTTTTCGAAATTTTTTTAAGCAGTTGGTAGTAAGGCTATGGGACAGTAATTGCTGGGATCTGTTTTTGAGTTCTTTTTAAGTATTGGTTTAACTATGGCCTTCTTTAGTAGATCAGGAAATTTGCCTTCTTCAAAGGATTGATTAATTAGTACACAAAATGGCAATGTGAGCTCATCAGCACACTGTCTAATAGGGGAAGGCGGAAGTTCATCTATACCGAAGCTGTTTATTTTTAAGGTTTTTTATGATATTGTAGGTTTCACGATAGTTTACTGGTTCAAGAAAGAAAGTGCTTAAGATGGATTGGATTACAGGCAATTCACGCGGCTTATTATCTGATTTTAATGTACTATTTTCACCGACCGATGCAAAAACTGTGTTAAATTCATTAGTTATTTGTTTGGGGTCCGAGATTAGAATATTATTTATTTTAAGTTCAATATTATGGTATTCTCTAATTGTTTTTTTATTTATCCGTTCATTTATTATATTCCACATAGTTTTAGTTTTATTTTGAGAAATTTTTAGTTTATTTATGTAATGTAATTTTTTGGCTTTATTTACTGTATATTTTAGTATTTTTTCATATGTTCTATAATATTTCTTTATAATAGGATTATTTGATTTTATACTTAAAATTTTTAAAAGTCTTTTATTTTTGCATGAAAGCTTTATTCCTTTTGTTAACCAGTATTTTTACAACTTTTATTTGGTTTTATTAAGCGCTTTGGAATGGTTTTATTTAGTATGTCTAATAATATATCATTAAAGGCTTTGTAGTTTTGGTTTATATTGTTATTTTTAGTTATTATATTACTCCAATCTACTGTAGTTAGTTCTAGTTTAAAAGTATCTATGTTGTTTGTATTATATAGTCGCTTTTTGATGTGCCAATTCTTTTTTTGTTGCTGTGGTATGTTAAAGTTTAGTATAGTGCTGCAGTGATCTGAGAATCCTATTTCCTGTACAAGTGTGTGTAGATTTTTGTGCTAAAGTTTGTGAATATCAAATCTAAGCAAGTGGACGTGGTTTGTGTTATTTGGGTTGGGTCTTTTACGTGTTGTGTTAATTTATATTGAGACATAATGAATATGAGTCAAGGAAGCTATTAGTCTTTAAGTTATTTTTTAGTATATTTATATTAAAATCTCCCCCGAGTATTATTTTGAACCTAGAGTATTTTTTATTTATATAAGTTAATATTTTTGTTAGTTGATAGTAAAATATTTCTTCATCTCTCCTATTCCAATATATAGCTATTATTAATATATTTTCTCTTGGTAGTTCAATCGCGCAAGCTTCTAGTATATATTCTATTGACATCTGTAATATTTCATTTCTCTCTATATGCTCCAAGTTTTCATCTAGGAGGATGTAAACTCCGCCTCCCCCTCGACTCTGTCGGCAGAAAGACGCTGCAATCTTGTATCTATTGAAGTGTATTATATTTAATTTATCTGGGGACAACCAAGTTTATGTTAGGCATATAGCTTGATATTTCGGATTTTCGTTTAGAAATGCTTCCATTATGTGCTGTTTATTATATAAACTCTGGATATTCTGAAATAGTATGCTAAAAGGTTGGTCTGTTGCGAAAACTATGATTTTCTTCGTTGATTGCAGGTATAGTAGTGGCATCGTTATTAGTTATTTGTCTTAGGTTTTTTGCATTGACATTCTGGACATTTCCAGGTTATTTAACTATCTTTTGTAATGCTCTTAAATTGCTTCTCAGTAATATTAGCGCATTCTAGATCATAATGTTCCTGGCAAGTCAGACAAGCCAGGTATTGGTTATTCTTGAGCGTTTGTTTACAACTTGCACAAAGCATCATACTAATTAATTTACATACCGGTGGGGCCATCTGGTGAATTTAGTTAAGAATCTTCCACAAAGTGCTTTGCATTACAATGACAGACGGTGCATGTAGTAGTTCCTCGTTATTTCGATAGGTGTCACTATAATTATGTCCAAATTGTTTGTCGGTAAAGCAGTTTTAAATATGCATGTTTTTTGTTTTTTTTTAATAAGGAAATTTATTTTTAACACCTTTTAGCACTCCTTTTTATTGCATTTACCGTAGTGCACTATATTTTCACATATGTTTTAGTTTTTCTTCAAAGTGTTTTATAATTCATAGACACAAGTTGAGTTTAACCGTTAAGTTTTTTCTTTCTAGTTTTTAAAGTTTATATCACATTTTTTTTGCCTCACTTAATAGTGTACGTTGAAACAGAATAGTACTTTCACTTTTGTAACTATATTTCACTTATTTCTATACTTTTTACTATTTTTATTAGTTTAAAATCACAGGAGCAAACAAGAAACTTCTATGCAATACACGGCGACCTCTCCCCTCGATTCACTACTACTTTTGGTATAGTCGAGTCCATGGGTGACGGTTACCATTTACCATCAGATGGGCTGTGGCTCGTTTGCCACTATACGAAATAAAAAAAAAAACAAACATAATTAATTCGTTTTTATTTATTTTACCAGCAACGTCAGTCAACGATATTATGCATTTTATAAGGGAATTATACACTCAGCTTTTAGCAACATAAACCCACTTAAAATTTTTCAATTAACTAAATCTACTTGACTGATAATATCTGCTGTAGAACTTTTATTGCATTTTTTTCATTAATGTGTAAGGAGAAAATGTTCCAAAGATTTAGGATAAATATCGACAATATACCTTGTCGATAAAGTCAAGCCCTAGTGTATATGTACCCAAAAACTTTTTACTAAAATCTTGCAAATATGTAACAATGCGACATATTTCTATGTAAAATATAAACAGTAACAATGAAATTGAAATTAATCTGTAACTGAAACAGAAAATATTTTTATTCATTAATTATGACCTAAAATTAAAGCATTTAAGTTGTGATAACATCCTGAGAACTTACCCGTGAAACATGCAATTATCAGGATTGTTTGCATGATTTACATCACAGGCACTCATGGAACAAACAATTATTGTATTTAATAGTTATAATCGTATAATAAACAAGCTTTATAACACAAATAAATCAAAAAACCACGAAGCTAATTTCAAGCTAGAAGACTGTAGAATACCTGTCATTCAAATGGGTTACAATGACATTAGATTTGCTTTCCTCTTCCATCTTGCTATTTTGCCGTATAAGATTATCTTCTCGCTCTCACGCTTTGGTGATCTATACGTTACTATATGTATGGTTCCGATATACACTGCGAGAATTGTGATATCACGTGATTAAGAGCGTCCATAAAATATTACAACTTGCACTATGGAAAATTATTATTACCTACTATTGAATATTGTAAATCAAAGCTACCCAAACATGGAAATTGCAAAGAAATTGTGTTTATTGCAGTGTAAAACCAACACTTTGTAGGAAATGAAAGTAATGACAGATCAGTATACTGGACTGCATTCCGTTATATTTTTTGCCATGTTGGGTATCTTTGATTTACAATATTCAATAATAATAATAATATTCCATAGTGCAAATTGTTATATTTATGAAAGCTGTTGAACACGTGATATCGCAGTGCTCGCAGTATATATCGGAGCAAAGCCTTTATCTGTTGTATGTCAGCTGTCAATTAGGGATGCAGGAAGAAACAACAACTATCCATATACCGATGTTTTAAAAAATATTGATATATTAAATATCCTTTATTTTAAAAATATTTAATTTGCGCTATTTAGGTTCCAACCTAGCATCCACCACTAATAATTTGTGATTTTTATTCGTCACATATTTTCATATAGTGGGAAGAAGCCGTCCATTTATTAATTTTGTGTGCTCGGAATGAAGTGGTGAGCAGTGGCTTAGCAGCATTTAATAGTATATTAAATAAAATATTTTTGAAGTTATACTTCTTTAGGCGCGTTATGAAAAAATGATGAGAGTGAAATTTTAAGATGCGCGCACATCCGTAACACAAAATTAACAGTATGAAGTTGTCTACAGTATGAAGTTGTCTGCTTAACCGCTCATTAAGACTCGAAAAAAAAGCTATTAGTATATGTACTGCCTAAGCAAGTACATTTGAAGTACAATTATATTTGTATATATACTTTATTTACAAAAAAAAATTATTGTGCGATTCAGGTTATAGTACATTTTGTATGGAATTGCACTGATATTTATTACAGCGCCATCTGTTATTCAATTTTATCATCTAAATATTTTCTTCTAACAACATTCGAGTCCCACTAATAATTATTAGTGTCTCTTCCGCCCACTAGAGAGCACGATTTTAAATAAAAACAAGCTCTTAGGGAGTGACATGGCCCTGGTAGGCACTAACAGAACTTTTTAAAATCACCCTAATAACTACAGTGATCTTTGATGTTACAAATATTATATTCTCACTACAACAACAATCACTAATAAATAATAACTATTGCTACTATAACAGATAACAGCTGACTAATTATTATCTACTTTATGTATAGGTTATAAGAATTAATAATCTTATCAACATGAAAACAATATCTACAGGAAATAATTAGTACTACGAATAATCGTGTAGCCACTATTGTGTGGTAGTTCTAAGCAATACGGTAAGATGGCGCTGTTATACATTTTTTATTAATTCTAAGATATAATAATCTATATTCTACAAGATATTTGAGAAAAAATGACTGTAATAGGCTATATAGGCGTGTCTAAACACAAAACAATATTTTTTAGAATTTTTGTCTGTTTGTTTGTTCGCGCATCAAACAAAAACCACTGAACTAATTTTGATGCAACTTTTTGATAAAAATGAAAAGTGAATATTAAATTAAGAAATCAATAAAAATATTTAAAAAATGACCAACCTTAAATTCAATTTTTGAATTTATTATTAAATTTATATTTATATTCATTTACTTTAAAAAAAATTTTGCCGTGTAGGGCCGGCTTTAGAATTGTCCCACCCCCTCTCCACCCATGGGAGTCGTAAGAGCCGACTGAGGGAATACCGGGGGAGTGGGCAGCAGCACTTCCTCGAGTATTAAAAACATCCACTGCGATCGCCAACCCGCGTGCCAAGCGTGGCGATTACGGCAATATCCCCCAAAAAAATGAGCACCCAACAAAAAACGGCCCTCAGTCACGGCAGCTCCGCTATTCCGTGAACGGATCTGGTCAAAGCTGCGGGGAGCCGTTGGATGCGGTCAGCACAGGACCGCTCGTTGTGGCGTTCTCTTGGGGAGGCCTATGTCCAGCAGTGGACGTTAAAATGCTGATGGATGGACTTTAAAAAAAAATTGTGAGTAGAAATAAAATGATTATAACTTTTTTAATGCGTGCTTGTATAATTATGACATGCGTACAATAACGAAAATGGACATAAATCATCATCATCAAGCCCTAGACATCATCTAGGACCGAAATACTTGTCAAAACGAATCAAACGATTCCAAAGTTGATGGGATTGTGGCTCCATTACCAGATCATGAATATTATCTAGGGCTATCATGGTACTATATGACTATCGAGCCTGTATGACATCAAGCCCGACACCCCTTGGATCCTGTTGGTACCCCAGTGACGTGCGTAAACTTGAGTTTTGGACCGTGTTAACAAAAAAAAGGACCGCTTATTGAGGCGTTCTCTTAGGGAGACCTATTATGTACAGCAGTGGACGTCGAATGACTGATGGATGGAATAAAATATTATTCATCCATCCATCCATCAGCCTTTTAACGTCCACTGCTGGACATAGGCCTCCCCAAGAGAACGCCACAACGAGCGGTCCTGTGCCGACCGCATCCAACGGCTCCCCGCAGCTTTGACCAGATCATCGGTCCATCTGGTGGGGGGCCGTCCTACGCTGCGCCGTCCGATACGTGGTCGCCACTCGAGAACCTTTCGTCCCCAACGGTTATCGGTTCGTCGAGCGATGTGGCCTGCCCATTGCCACTTCAGCATGGCAACCCGGCGGGCTATGTCGGTCACTCTCGTTCTCCTACGGATCTCCGTATTACGGATTCGATCACGTAGGGAAATACCAAGCATAGCCCGCTCCATGGCCCGCTGAGCGACTTTGAGCCTTGATATGAGGCCAACATTCAGAGACCACGTCTCTGTTCCGTATGTCATCACTGGTAACACACACTGGTCGTAGACCTTCGTTTTCAGACACTGCGGAATATTGGACGAGAAGATCTTCCTTAGCTTCCCGAACGCTGCCCAGCCGAGTTGGATTCGTCGATTGACCTCTTTCTCGAAGTTGTGCCTACCTAACTGGACTGTTTGTCCCAGGTAGACATAATGGTCGACAACTTCGAGAAGCGCACTCCCGACTAGGACCGGTGCTGAAATGACATGGACATTAGACATGACTTTCGTCTTGTCCATGTTCATTTTGAGACCCACTAGTCGGGAAACCCTGCTGAGATCATTGAGCACGGTGCCAAGGTCCTCCAGAGATTCTGCCATGACTACGATGTCGTCGGCATATCGAAGGTGAGTGATGTATTCGCCATTGATGTTGATGCCGAATCCGGTCCAGTCCAAGAGCTTGAAGACATCTTCCAATGCAGCGGTGAAGAGTTTCGGGGACATAACGTCTCCCTGTCTAACACCTCTCTGCAGTTGGATCGGTCCCGTACTCTTGTCCTGAACACGGACTGACATGGTGGCGTTTCTATACAAGCACTTCAGCACTTCGATGTACCGATTGTCAATTTGGCACCGCTGAAGGGACTGCAGCACCGCCCAAGTTTCGATCGAATCGAAGGCTTTCTCGTAGTCCACAAACGCCAGACACAGAGGCCGATTGTATTCTTCGGTTTTCTGTATAATCTGGCGTAGCGTGTGAATGTGGTCTACGGTACTATAGCCTTTTCGGAACCCGGCTTGTTCGGGAGGCTGGAAGTCGTTATATACTAAATATTATTATATACTTGTTTTTAGTTATCATAAACCTCACTTTCAAATCTTTTTCTCCTGATGTCATCACATCACAAACTTATATAGGTATGTTTGGACTTAGAATGAACGACTATACCCAGGATTAAATTATTATTTATTTCTTTATGCTTTTTACAACCCAAATCTATTAAATAGAGCGTTATGTCCTTAATTTTCTGTTTGTTTAAAAAGAAGGCATGCCTGATTGATCTATCAACCACTAGCTCATATGACTGAATGGATTGGGTTGCAATTTGACACACATAGATATAATTATAGGTACAGGTAGATAAAGATTTACGCAATTAAAAAAACCTTTGTTCACTCAATAATTTATAGATCGCTTAAAGGACTGAAGTATCGATATCGATATTTTTTACGCGCTTCCCTAGCGGAAATTCCGCCATTTTTGGATTTCAAAGAATTGGCTCGGTAAGCTTGTACTTTGTAGTCATTTCCATCCCATTTTTAGTATGATTACTTTACTCTATGTCATTTCCTCTTCCCCTTATTTCGAGCTCGATGGTATTAGATTAGGGTCCGGTATACAATAGTAGTCTTTGATTAGGGCGCCTACTCCTCAGTTTACAGCTCAATGGTAATATTGTGGACTTTCAACTTTGACAGCTAGCCAGCTGAATGAACTGTGTAATCTCAAGCTGTTGATTGTAAAATTATACCAGTAGCGATTTAACGTTGCTGAACTAGTTCTGCAAGGTTATTTTAACTTTCTCTTCCTAAGAAACAAAGAAACGAAAATGTCTGAAAAAAGTAGCCCTATTAAATACTTTCTTAGTGGTGGTTTTGGTGGTGTATGTACTGTTTTAGCTGGTCATCCAATGGATACTTTAAAAGTAAGATTACAGACTATGCCTCTGCCTAAACCAGGCGAGGCGGCATTATACGCTGGTACAGCCGATTGCTTTAAGAAAACTATACAGAAAGAAGGTTTTAAAGGACTATACAGAGGCATGTCAGCACCGCTAACTGGAGTAGCACCCATATTTGCAATTAGTTTTTTTGGTTTTGGACTTGGTAAGAAGTTAATAAAATCAGACGAAAATCAAGTTTTATCGAAACGTGAACTCTTTGCCGCTGGTGCCTTTTCGGGTATATTCACAACGTTCATTATGGCACCAGGAGAACGCATCAAATGCTTACTTCAAATTCAACATGGTGGTAGTGCTCCACAGAAGTACAATGGTATGATTGACTGTGCCAGGCAGCTGTATGCAGAGGGAGGCATGAGGAGTATATATAAAGGCAGCGTAGCCACTATACTAAGAGATGTGCCCGCTAGTGGCATGTATTTTATGACATATGAATGGGTCAAAGAACTTCTTATTCCTCAAAATGCTAGTGCACAAATGAAAATGATGGCAACTATAGTGGCTGGTGGTTGTGCTGGAATAGCTAACTGGCTGGTAGGTATGCCAGCTGATGTTTTGAAGAGTCGACTGCAGACAGCTCCAGAGGGCACGTACCCTAATGGTATGAAGGATGTGTTCAAGCAGCTGATGGAAAAGGAAGGTCCAACTGCTCTGTACAAAGGTGTGACCCCTGTCATGATAAGAGCATTCCCAGCCAATGCAGCCTGCTTTGTTGGTTTTGAACTTGCAGTGAAGTTCCTGGACTGGATTGCACCTAATCTTTGATAGTATCAAATTGTAATCACATTCATAAAAAATATATTGTATTATAGTTAGATATAAGTACAACACAAACAATTAACTGTTTCAATAGAGTATTAATTTGAGTAATTTTGAAAAAATACTATCACTGTGAGAAAACTGCCTTAGGATAAGCATTCATTTGACAAGTTGTTTTATAAATTTTTAGTATGACCTTAATTTCACAAGTTGTTTTATAAAATATTTATCAATATTAATGCATTGTTCGAGTCTACATGTTTAATTTTTGTTAAAGATGTTATGACTGTTTAAATGTATAATGTACAGTATTTTTTTGAATAAAAATAGTTATTGTTATTATAATTGTTTTTACATTCCTCATACATTGTATGCATGAACTATATAGATAATACATATCACTGTCCATTTGGAAAGAATTTACTACTCAAGAGCTGTAGGAAAATAATGATACTTATTTTACACATCTATCTAAATAAATGACATATTTGTTAGTAAAATTCTCGTCTAAAGTGTATTTCAAAGTTTCTATTTTTCTTCAAAGTGGCAGTGAATGATTTTCTATTATTCCTTATTATATTATCTTGTGGTTCTTCTTTATGTTTAGTATTTTTATGACCTAGGCCTTTCTTATCACTTTTCTGCACTGTTTTTATTGGGTACTTTTTTCCAGATCCATCTCGTCCCAGGCCAGATTGTCTATCCCAGCCTCCTTGTAACATTAATTGATAACCTTTATTTGATGGAGGTATAACAAAGTTTGCTGGTATTTTCTTGCCTTTGCTTGCAGAAATATTGTGAATTGTTGATGACAAATGTTTCTTTCTATCAGCAAAAGTTTTATTGCAAGTATCACACATATATGTTTCTGTTGATTGTACTTTACTTGTTTCATTTGTTAAACTTTCTTGGTCTTCTACATTATTATAATTTAGTAGTGTTTCAGCTAATGCATAGTTTTTATTTTTTATTACTAAACTTTTTGCAGAGTTCCCAGCTTTATCTCTGATAGATATATTAACTCCCCTTGTAAGTAACTCCTTAGCCGTATCCACCGCATTAGCCTGACAAGCAATCATTAGTAAACTCCATCCATAATCATCCAATATGTTAATCTTTTCAGGGTATTTATTTAATATACTTCCCATTTTACATACATCGTTGTTTTGAACACTTAAAAACAAATCTCTATTTGTCAAAGGTATGTCTTCTTTTTGAATATTGTTTTTAGTGTTACTTATCAAACAGTTCTCATTGGCTTTGGTGAAGGCTGTTGTTGCGTCTTTTATTTCATCCAAATACAATTTTTTAGCTTCCTCTCCACTTAACGTCTGTATTACTTTTACATTTTGTGTACCTTGTTCGGGTGAACTTGCTCGCACAAAGTTATAATATATTTTGCGATACATCGTTATAATGAATAAGCAACAAAGATAATAATTATATATTACCTTTGCAGATTACGTAACCAATTTTACACAATTTATTCGACATCCCCTGTGCTTTCGTATTCTATAACGCAATCATGCAATCATATTGTCCTCAACGATCAGTATTTTGAGATATGTTTTGTTGACGGTTAAGCTTCGTCAGATAACTTTGTGGTACAGTTGTTAAAGAAAATTAATAGTAAGACGAGAAAGTACCTATGTAATACAGTTCGACCAAAATATAAATATTTATATTTATTTTTAGGCCAGATTCTTCATTTTTTTTTAAATTTGTTTAAGGCATTGGAAGAACCATCAGCCTAACAGTAACTTATAAACATCGTTATTCTCTCATCACACGTAAGTTTAGTTCATAAAACAAGTCATAGTCGAAGTCAGTCATATAAAATTTGTCTGTAAAGTCAAATTCCCACTCCAGTAAGACGATGGCAACCTTACTGAAGCTTCTATGGAGTTGGAGTCAACAGGAAAAAACACGTTATGTCGCACTACATCACTTGCCAACACTTATACACATACACAAATAGTTAATAAGTAAAAGGCCACCACTTTTACACATTAATACTTGAAATAACACAAGTTTAGGAAAATAATGCAGAGGGACGACATGATCTTCTTCGTGTTCCCGCCAAAACTCCTCCAGATTCTTCATATATACACCATAGGTATTACATTCTCTTTGATTTTGATATACTCTTCTCTTTGAGTCAGATCAAAGAGTAATACGTATAACCAGAAAGTCATTTTGTTTTAATAATGTGAAAGTAGCGAAGACGATTTAGTCGAGTTACGCCATCTTTTATTTCTTCCCTTTGCCCTGCTGTGAAAAAAAGTCAATAATTATGATTTCTTTTAGCTTCATATTATATTACTACCTATAATTTATTTTGTAAGATTCTTGTTGCTTTGTGTAAAATATTGTATTTTATTAATTTTACTCACTCACTTATTGAGAGATGTTCAAAATAAAAATACGGTGTGATAATCTATGAAAACTAAAACGTACGAGCTGAAACCCCCCGTAATTGAAATACAAATACGTATTTTTTATTTGTATTTCAATTACTTCATTTCCATTTTTGATAGACGTCCATCCATCCATCCATCCATCAGCCTTTCAACGTCCACTGTTGGACATAGGCCTCCCCAAGGGAACGCCACAACGAACGACCTTGTGCCGACCGCATCCAACAGCTCCCCGCGGCTTTGACCAGATCGTCGGTCTATCTGGTGGGGGGCCGTCCTACGCTGCGCCGTCCGATGCAGGGTCGCCACTCGAGAACCTTTCTACCCCAACGGTTGTCGGTTCGTCGAGCGATGTGGCCTGCCCATTGCCACTTCAGCATGTAACACCGGCGGGTTAGATCAGTCACTCTCGTTGTCCTACGGATCTCCGTATTACGGATTCGATCACGTAGGGAAATACCAAGTATAGCCCGCTCCAAGGCCCACTGAGCGACTTCGAGCCATGATACGAGGCCAACATTCAGAGACCACGTCTCTGTTCCGTATGTCATCACTGGTATCACACACTGGTCGTAGACCTTCGTTTTTAGACACTGCGGAATATTGGACGAGAAGATCTTCCTTAGCTTCCCGAACGCTGCCCAGCCAAGTTGGATTCGTCGATTGACCTCTTTCTCGAAGTTGTGCCTACCGAGGTTGTCCGTGTGGTGACGGATTAAGAATACAAGTGTCAAAACCCCCTTCTTTCCCACGGGTGTCGTATGAGGCGACTAAGGGAAGTAAAAATTATCATCCATTGCATGACTGGTGGTAGGACTGGATACCAAGTGGGAGTACTCACTTGGTATCCGGCCCGAGCGGGTTGGTACCACCATCTCCCGTGTGACCGGCCATGAAGCACATCGTTGCGTTTTGGCTATAGCAGGAGATAGCCGTTTATATTTCATTTCATCTGTGAAATGAATTGGTGAGCAGGGGCTTGACAATACTCTCGGTATAGTCGAGTTCATGGGCGACGGTTACCATTTACCATCAGATGGACTATGGCTCGTCTGCCACTAAATGCAATAAAAAAAAACCTAACTGGACTGTTTGTCCCAGGTAGACATAGTGATCGACAACTTTGAGAAGCGCACTCCCGACTAGGACCGGGATCGGTGCTGAAATGACATGGACATTAGACATGACTTTCGTCTTGTCCATGTTCATTTTAAGATCTACTAGAGTTAAAGAGGGTTCTGTCTTGAAGAACAGCACCACTACGCTTCCGGTCCACGACTCTGGAATGTCGCCCCCGAGAACGACGGAATTGAACAGCCTCTGAGGAGCTTTTAAGACCGGCTTTCCGCCTGCTCTCAGAAGCTCTGTGGTGATTCCGTCGTCTCCCAGTGCCTTTTCGTTCTTTAGTTGTTTGAGAGCCATTCTGATCTCGTACAGGCTGACGTCCGGGATATCTTCGGTAAAGTGTCAAGTTAGCTTGGATCTGGGATCTTGGACCAAGCCGACAACAGAACTCGGATCTGTACAACTGTACATAGAACTGGTGGACCTCTCTCAAGATCTCATCTCGGGATGAAATGACAGTGTCGTCGTTGGTCCTCAGCTTAGTCAACTGGCTTTGGCCGACAGACAGATCTCTTGCGAACATTTTCGAGCCTTGGTTCCGCTCTGTCGCCTCTTTAATGCGGATAGCATTAAATTGGCTAATATCGTGTCGCACAGCCTTGGATATCTGTCTGTTTAACCGCCTCAGACAGGACCAATCGGCTGAAGACTGGACTGTCATTTCTTTTCTCCTTTCCATGAGCTTGAGAGTATGGTCCGAGGGTTCACGAGTCTTACAAATGCGACAGGCCTTGAAGTAGGTCAGTTTGCACGAACCTGCTGTTCAAAAAGCACGCTGATTCGCACTAATCTAGACATTGGAAGCGATTTTGTAGTTCGAGCTGAAAGCTCTCCGGGTTCTGGTATTGGGCAGGTGTTGGTCGAAGCGTAGACTTCATCAAACGTGACCTCTCAACTTTCGTGCTAATATTCAAGATGCCCGATACGACAAGACGACGATAATCGATGATCACTCTTAGTTTTAATCCTGCTGATCACTGAGACATCATTGACTATGTGTCGTTTATCCGACAAGATGAAGTCAATCTCGTTTTTTACTGAATCATCAGGGCTTATCCAGGTCCATTTCCGCTGGGGCTGCTTCCTGAAGAAGGAGATCATCATGTAGAGGCCTTCCTTCTCCAGAAAATCAGCGAGAATCTGGCCCCTGTGATTCCTCTGCCCGAAACCATAGGTGCCCCACTTTCAGCTCATCGTCTGTTCTTTTGCCTAGTTTCGTGTTAAAGTCTCCCATAACCACCGTGAAGTAGGTTTTAGACGAGTGGATGGCCTTCGAAATAACCTCATATAGGGCCTCCACCTCGTCGTTGGAGTGTGTCGAGGTCGGTGCGTAAACCTGTATGACCTTCAACAAATACCGTTTGGTTATTCTGAGTATAAGGTACGCTACCCTACTCGACACACTCTCAATCCTCTCCACGTTGCCTATGAGAGACCTGTGGTGATTATGCGAATTGCATATTATAATGTCGCAATCACATATGTATATAAGCAGGCTATTATGTAAGGAGGTCAGTCGGACAGAACGCAATGTAAAGTAATATACGAATATAGCCAGTGCTCACCGACGTTTCATTATCATCCCCACGAGGAGCCCCACAGACCTGCGTACGATAAACCTGACACCTCCTTGGGACTGGTGGTCGCCCTCCCGGTGGAAGAGCAAGTTCCCGGACTGGAGGATTGTCGTGCCCTCACCCTCTCTTCGGACTTCTGACAACCCTATAATATCCTAGCGGATCATGCTCAATCCCTTTTCCAGCTCGGTGATTCTCTCGCCGGCCCGAAGTTTCCGAACGTTGTACGTTACCAGAGCCAGAGGTCGTTGTTTGTGTTAATCTATGAATAGTGATTACTGTAAACATGGATAAATAAATTTTAAGTGTATTCAGTAGTGGGGATTAATTTGATAAAATAACTACCGAATGTCATGATTTCATTTAAATTATAGATAATGTTGTAACTTACGACCTATAAGTTAGATCATTTTGCCATAATCAAATATAATTGGGTTAGAATCTCCTATTTATATGATTGTATGAGTTCAGTTTATTCATTGTAATGGTGTGCATCGGGAGACAGCACGTGTTATCAGATGGCCGAATGTCATGATTTGGTTTACGTTGTAAATTATGTTACTAACGACTTATACGCTGATGGTATAATGCCATAAATAAATTTAATTAAGTTAAAATAAGTCTCTTTATTAATTTATACGTATGAACTCAATTGCGTTCATTATAGTGGAGTGTGCGTCACATTAACGGACGGCCGAATGTCATGATTTTAGTAATTAATTTAAAAATAAAATAGTAACATTGTTACATCCTGTTTCCTGTCGAAAATATTATGATTTTAGTATTTAACATAACATAGCATCACGCCTGTTTTCCCCAAAGGGGTAGGCAGAGGTGTATTTTACACACCCACGACTCGCCAGCTATGTTTAAGTCCCACGTAATAGGGGGCGAGCCTATTGACGTCTACCGGGCACATTTCCAAACTCCGGGCTACTACTGAGAATTTTTCTTTTTAGGAAAAAGCTCAATAACATTTCCCGAACCGGGGATCGAAACTTTTTTTTTTTTTTTGTTTACCCACTAAAGAAACCCTCCGTGTGCCGTCTCTCCGCCTTTATTGGCGGGCCACTGGAACTATGTTACATTCCTTCAAAACCTCATGATTAGCAGTCGCATACACTACCGCTACACCACCGAGTCAGTTAGTAATTAATTTTAAAAAAATAATGGCTGTGGTGGCTTACTGTTCCCAAAAGTGGACAGTCGGTCGAACTGGCGTGTAGACATGTGTTAATCTAGTTGATATAACGTATTACGGAGACAGTAATTATAATACCTAAGTACAATTATAGCTGATTAGTGGTGGATTAGAGCACTTCTCCGGATAGGAAGGGACACAGGTTAGATTTCTGCTCGTACTAAAATGCTCTTTTTCCTTAATTATAAATTATAATTTGTATTTTAAGAGTAACTGGGCATGTCAAGTGCTAAAATATATAGTGTATTTTTCTTAACTTGTCTTATTACGTAAACAGAAATGGCGTCCTATTAACCAAAGACAATTGATAGCGTTGGGACATTACCGAACGAACGAGTGAACAAATAAAGTTTGTGGGTGAATGATTTTCATGATCAAATAAATAATTTCTGAAAATCATCTGCCCTATAGAAAGAAATAAAACGACGTTATTTTTATTTTCTTTTATTAATTTGAGCCACTAGAACTTTTTAAATTCGGCCAGTTGGCCGGCTTAAAAAATTATTTGTCAAATAATAGTTTTAGTCTATATTTGGGATTTGTTATCCAAATTTTCAATACTACATTACTATAACAATACCATCCATCCATCCATCCATCAGCCTTTCATCGTCCGCTGCTGGACATAGACCTACCCTAAGGGGAGTATTGCCATAATCGCCACGCTTGGCAGGCGGGTTGGCGATCGCAGTGGATGTTTTTAGAACACAGGGGAACGCTGCTGCCCGGTCCCCCGGTAATCCCTTAGTCGGCTTTTACGACTCCCATAGGAAGAGAAGGGGTGGAACTATTCTTGATGCCGGACCCACACGGCTAAAACAATACAATAAAAATAAAATTTGATTTATTAGTCAGGTTAATTTTATAATGATAATAATAAATGATAGTTACAGTTCACTCACTGGTCAGAATCATTCACTTGTTTTTCGCATCCCAACGATCCAAAGATAATCTAGGATTTAGAAATGTCAAATAGAGATGATCATTTTTATCTGTTGAAATGGATTCTGATATTTTAAACATTTTATGAAAATAATTGTGGTTTGAATAGTTAATATGAAGCAATTTTTGGTGTATGCGTGTGTAATATCAAGTGTAATAATCAAGACGCTCATAACTTAGGTAAAGTTTCTGATTGATGCCAAAACTCATGATTTTCATATCCAGTACGGTTTGTTTATGTCTTAGGACAAGTTAAGAAAAATACACTATAGATCAAAATGTTCTTCAAATAGTCTGAATTTTAATTGCAAAATTACTTATACATGATAAATAAATACATGATATCTACGGAGCCAACCTTTAGTCGTAAATTATGCGTTGGTAAGCCAGGCCATCCAAGGAGTTTAATCCAATTGGATAGTTGGTGGCTTCATCTTTATTTGTTACACAGTCAATAGATTTGAATGAATGCAGTGTACCAATGATTTCATTCTGAATTATGTAGTTTAAGTCATCTACATCTTTATATTTAGCTGCCAAAATTGCTCGCTTACTCAACCATTCATTATTTTTGTGGTTAATAATGATGTTTGGGAATACTTGGTCGATGAGTTCGTCTTTTGATGAG
Organism: Leucoma salicis; assembly: GCA_948253155.1. Taxonomy (NCBI): domain Eukaryota; kingdom Metazoa; phylum Arthropoda; class Insecta; order Lepidoptera; family Erebidae; genus Leucoma; species Leucoma salicis. The sequence continues at coordinate 5,208,801 of OX411819.1, read as the reverse complement.
ACAAAGTTACAGAAATTCGGAGGAAATAAAATCAATCCGCTCGATGCGTTGACAGGTACTCGACCATTACCGATAGTCAGCTATTAATCAAAGAAATCTTCAGCAGATGTATCGTTCAGCAATTCAACTCTCATATTTGTTGTCAGCTGAAGTTTTTTCACATAGCGCCATAGATTCGACGATTTAAGGCAAGCGTTTATTTCGTCGGCCGCAGTTGATCTTGGAATTACTGGCAATGTTTGACAAAAACCGCCAGACAGTAAAATCATTGCGGCTCCAAAACATCTCGAGTCATTCGTCCCACATGATGATTTTCGATGCTGATAAAACTGGCCATTGCGGAGTGTTTTGCAATATAACATGTTGGTTCTTCAATAGAATGAAGATTTAACGGTAATTTTAATGCTGAATGAGCCGTACGGCATCCTTCTAACAATGTGGCTGCTATTCCAGAAGAAACAACTTCAACCGCAATGTTAAATCTCGCGCGAACAGTGGCTAAAAACTACTGACATGAGAGATGTCTTACCAGTTCCACCAAGGGCATCCAGAAAATATAAACCACCATTTCTTTCATTATTGTTGGGGATTCAACAGGGGTACATTCGTTTGAATTACTAAATCTAATTCCTGATGATCATAGTCACGTTCCCGTTCCAATTCTCGATTAAATTCGTCATTAATTTCACTATTTGACGCTAGCATTCCTAACCTGACTAATAAGCTACCACACATGAAGTAACACATGTCTTGGATCAAGAGCAAAGCCCGATTATGTATTTCCTCATTCATCTCAAGATCGGGATTTCTTGAACTGACACGAATTTGAATATGTCTTTTGACATATTATCCTTGTATTTATGCCACAGGTTAGATGGGTTTGATGGAAAGCATGTCGAAATGATGATAAAAAATAATGTGCGTATCTGACTTGGCGATGCAGAGATAATTGCTTCAACGATTGTCGTATCCCAGTGGGTATCGTTTTCTAGTAAATTGAGTTCTTCACATGCAGCACGATATGTTGGGAATATTGTACCATTAACATTCCGTAGTGACTCAAATGACGTTGGCCCACGTACATGTCAGTTGTGTTTTGTTATACCACGTTTTATGTCACGTTCCACAGGAACGGTATAAAAAAAAAAACCTATGTCCGTCTCCTGGTTCTAAGCTACCTCCCCACCAATTTTCAGCCAAATCGGTTCAGCCGTTCTTGAGTTATAGTGTAACTAACAAGACTTTCTTTTATATATATAGATTACACTATTAAAAAAATCTAATCGTGAAGAAAAAATGACGGTTGATAGCGTGCTGGGACGACCCACCCCGCGTGTCCAGCGTACCCCTCTAAGACCCTTTTGAATTTTGTTAAAACAAGTGATTTAGTAACTAAATTCTACTTATTGATGAAATGTTACTATTCCTTTTATTTTGCAGCCGGGAATCGTTTTTACAACCTGGCACTGTACATTTCACCATTTTTATCAAAAAAATAAATAAAAGATTGCTCTCAGACTTAATGTGAACCGTATGGTTTTGCTACTGATTGAGCGTTTCAACGACGCGCGATCATACTTGTGCTTACGGTTCATACTCAGTAAGGCGCGCTCTATAGTTTTATATACTCTAAGTTCGCGTCCTAAATAAAAAGAAAAAATAAGTAATATGCTTAGATCTAAAGTATAGTAATAGATATGACATGACAATGACAATACCAGGAATAAACGAGATACACAATACAAAGTTTCTCTAAGTGGGGTAGAGATAGGTATAGTGCCTGTTGTCCTTGTCATCGTTTATGCTTTTATTTGTCTGACACTTGTCATAAGTTCCAAGCAGAGAAAATCGGATTTTGAATTATTGCTGAATATTGCGGTTTAGACTAAAATTAGTGAATTAATTCAAATATTTGGACTGTTTTCACCTATCTAAACTTTACAAACATGGTGCAGTGTTGTGTTTTCAGCTGTAAAAATCGCAGCAAACGAAAATATGAAAATATATCCTTTCACACGTAAGTACAATAAAATAATGTTTTATCGAAATAATAAAGTAATACAATATTAAAAACCGTACCGTAAGTGACGCGGAAATCCGTGCAATAGTCTTATCTCTTAACAACACGCAATTTGTTGGATTTGACGGTATAATCTACTAAGGTCATAAAAGAATGTGCAACTATTATTTATCCTGTGTTAACATATCCAGTGAATCTATCATTTACAGAGGGCATTTATCCAAATCGTCTTAAACTATCAGTAGTAAAACCACTTTGTAAAAAATCAAGTAAAATGGATTTAAGTAATTACAGACCCATCACCCTAAAACCAATTTTTGCAAAAATGTTTGAAAAGGCTATGCACAAACGTATCAGCGACTTTTGATAAATAAATAAAGTAATAAAAGAGGAACAAAATGGCTTTCAGAAGAAAAAGTCTACGACTCTTGCAGCATTCCAACTAGTGCGTAATATATTACAGTATATTGACAAACGCATACCGGTCACAACAATTTTCTTTAATATGAGTAGAGCTTTTGATTTTGTGGACCATAATACCTTGATTCAAAAGTGTGAATGTTATGGCATTCGGGGGGTATCACTTGATTGGCTGGAAACTTATCTCAAATCGCGAGAACAATATGTGGAAATTGAAAATATGGGTGAGAAGTTGTGTACTCCTTATAGATCAACTAAAAGGTCAAATTATTTTGGTGTGCCTCAGGGTAGTGTATTGGGTCCACTGCTCTTCCTTTTGTATATCAATGATCTTCCACATATTACTAAATATAAGTGCGTTCTGTTTGCGGACGATATATCTATTACCATAGACAATAGAATTAAAAGTGACAAATACGAAGAGATAATTAATGGTGAAATAGAGGCTGTAGTTAATTGGTTAACATCTAACAATCTAAAAGTAAACGTATCAAAAACTAAATGCATTCAATTTTGCAATAGTCATAATAAAAGTAATTTGAATTTAAATCTAACATGTCGTAATGATAAGATAGAGCAGACGGACTATACAGTTTTCTTAGGCATTACTATTGACAAAACCTGTAATTGGAGGACACATATAGATAAATTGTGTAACAAGCTAAATAGATTTACTTTTGCCATTAAATGTCTGAGGCGTACCTCTGGACAAAATACAGCACTAACAGCTTATTACAGATATGTGGATTCGGTATTGAGATATGGGCTTTTGCTATGGGGGAACTCACCAGACATGAATAGAGCATTCATTGTGCAAAAGAAATCTCTAAGAGCCGTATGTGGCGTACATCCATTAGCAACGTGTAAACCACTCTTTAAAAAATTAAGGGTAGACTTTGCCGTGCCTTTATATTTTCCAGGCAGCGTGTTTTGTGAAAGAGCATGGATCATATTTCGACATATTTAGAGACAAATCACACTCTGTAGTAAAAAAAAGAGATCCAACAAGATTGATAACGCCCAGCTGTTCTACAGCACTGTATCAGAAAAACTGTTATTTTATGATAATTAATATATACAACAAAGTGCAGAAGTTTTTAAAAAAATTACCTGTACAACAGTTCAAAACCCAGGTTTTTTACAATGACATATTTTTCTAATTGTTATTAATTGATATATATAATGTATGTGTGTGTGTAGTATGGATTGTTTATTTATGTGTTTGTAGTAATTGAATGTGCTAATTAATGAAAACGTAATTTAATTTAATATTTAATAATGTCTAGTTCATATAGGGTGCATAAATTATGACATTATGTGTATATATGATACCTTATTCTGTAAATTATTGCATGTCGTAAGTATTATGTATCTACGACGAAGTATGTGAAACTCATTATTTTGTATTACAACAACAGGCAATTTGAAACCATATTTCGAGCAATAAATATAATTTCATTCCATTTCATAGACCAAAGCGGTCATGTATTGAAGGAAGGTGGAGTTAGAGGAGTCTCCAAAAACCGGCGAGCGTGTATGAAGAGAGTTATGAATGTTGAGGAAGCGAGAGATGTATGCAAGAATAGAGCCTCTTGGCACTCTGTTCTCTTTGTCTACCCCGCAAGGGAAATGACGTGATGATAAGTTAGTTTAGTTAGTTAGTTCAGTTTTCTCTATTAATCATTTAAAGCCATTTTTGTCGAACACCAATATTTTGAGGAAATCTAAAACGTTAAATTAAAATATAAATTTTAACTATACAAAGATAAAAATACATTTACTCAAAAAATGATAACTTAACCGTATAGAATGATCTTACTCAAATTTTTGAAAAATAATAATAAATATATTATAATAATATAACCTTATCTTATATATCCTTATCTTATTATGGTTATAATATATATATATATATATATATATATATTATAACCTTTACTGAAACATAAATCAAGGCTTTGCCTTTCCCAATAATAGACATATCGAAGTCATTTTATCGATACTGAAATATCCATAGTGTCAATCTCTATCAAAGAAACATTGTAAATTTTATATCACAAAATTCACGTATTTGTTATCTTTTTATATTGAATTTGAAGGCATTCCGGGCATGCATATGATTTAACTCAATAAAATTCCCCATCCGTGTATGAGCACAGCGTTTGTGGTAAGTTCATAAGCTTTGCATATAAACAACAAATTACTTACATGTGAAATGTACAATTCTGTGTGTTTTCTTTCTTATATGAGTTACATCCTGGCACTGCACATGTAACTATGATTAGACACGTCAATTAATACAGAATTAAACGATAATTTCTCCAATATTCCTAAAATATGCGAAACTTGGATCGTTGACGATTGATGTCAGGTCCATACAGGTCCATAGCGTGTACGATAGTGTTCTCGTCTATCTATCTCGCTCTAACATACGCGTATACTATGTTCTTACTCTTTTGCATCACCGATCTATCTAATACTACATCTATGGTAACGACACATTAGTCAATATATAACTGCGAATTTAGTAGTTAAAAATTATTAATGGGGAAAATTTATCATAACCTGACATCACTGTTTTTGCATGTACTTTAACTACTTTATATCTGTCCCTTACGAGTGTACGCGTATGTCATATCTATTACTATCCTTTATCTAAGGTAATTTGTATATATCTTAGATAAATAACCTATAAATGTAGCCATGATACATAAAGAAGTGTGGAAGTTAGACGGGCATATATGAAATACTATGGACCTATAATACAACAGGACTGTGCGCTTTGTATTTCTGTGTATACAAAAATACACTTTATGCTCAATAGAGAAGGTTTATATTTCAAATGAAAAGATCAGCGAGCCAGATGAGACCGTTAGTGCGGAGTGACGGTGTCCCTTTCCTTTGACACACGAATTCTTAGGCTTAGCGTACACTACAAATTTTATTGACGCGATTTATCCACAAAATTCTGTGACAATGGAAATTGTATGCAGCTTTGCACGCACTACAATAATTTCAGAATAAATCTGTGTTTCGCGGTAATGTTTTGTGGAATTAAAGTGTATACCTCTGATCGCACTGCGAAAAACATTTTGGGCCGCTTAGTCACGTTCTGTCGCGTCCCACTATTGAGATAGCGAAGGGCAGGAATTGTATGAGTTACTCAATATACGAATTGAGGTGTTCCACCTCATTTGAGATGTGTGACAATGTATCATGATACCATCTGATGGCTCATTTGTGCTTCGTACGTTATTATAATATACGAGGTTGTATGCTCAGATATGAGTTGAACATGTCAATTCCTCACGAAATAGGTATATTGTGATGATTGTATATGCGCAAGTTAAGATAAGAATCAGGGAATAACTTTACAAGAATAATTTCATGTCTTTTCTTTTCGGTTGTGCTTTTATTTCTGACTTTTTTTTAAATGTAATATAAAACGTTGTAATGTAAAACATATAAATATATATTTTTTAATCGTGTTATTGTATATCTACATCTATTTTTAAAAAAATCACGCGGCAAGATTTCCCTGTGCGTGCTAAGCCTTACTATAGAACAATTTGGGTGACAATAAATTTCCTTTTCCGTTTCATTTAAATAAGCCTTAAGGTTTTTAAACTCAGAAGGGCTAATCAGTTCACGAAAACAAATTTAACAAAAAAAAACTGTCAGATACAATAAAGTAAACTTCCTCAAATGTAATATTTTTATTATTTTCAGACTTCTAACTATAGTTCATTTGGTAGGTTTTTTTTGTTTGCATGAGCTAAGAAATACGTCTGATCGTCATCTTTGAATGTCCCTACATAGGGAGGCCAAGTTCTAGTCGTGCTTATATTTTAGTATTTTTTTAAAGTTTAGCTTCCCTAAGAACTGGATCAAACTTCATCAAAATCGGTTCACTACAAGAAGCGTGAGAGCAAAACCAACAAAAATTAGTTTAACCGATACCAAGAAAAATAAAATAAAAACTAGACGTCGCGGAACGTCTACCAGATGTGAAAACATCGAAATTGTTTTGTAGAAATAAAATGATCGTAACTTGACAAAGTAGTCAAGACGTATCAAACGAGTATAAACTCGATAGGGTTGCGTCGTTTCATTACAGAGTTACTGTGACCACCTTCCAGCTCCCTCGTCAAACCCGGGATACGACGACGGGGCTCTTAAGACTCCCATGGGTGGATGGGTGGGAGAATCCTAAAGCCGGCCCCACATGTTTCATCAGCTCCATGTCATCATAATATTGCATTTTCACACGATATACATATGCGTGTAAAATTTCAGCTCAATTGGAAACCGGGAAGTGTGTCAAATTTAACTTACAAGAATTGAACGGGACAAGTAAAATAAAGGCGTCACCACTCTATTCACAAATAATTTGTACTTTAAAGTGGCTGAGCATGTCAAGCGCTAAAATACAGATCAAAATGTTTAAAAGGCATATAAGTTATCCTACGACACTTTTCTTCAACAGACAGTAAGAAACATTACGAAATTAAGTATGCTCATAGTCCAAACCCAAAAAAGGACATAACAGCCGATATTACCCTCCCTCCGCATTAGATGTTTCACATCAAAAAATGAAAATTTCTATTTGTTTTCAAACATGGTCACCCGAATAGAGAGATGAATTGACCTCGTTCCTACTATCTCACTAGGACCGCTTTTTAGTAACAGTGCGCATTCCAGTTGTTGTGCGCATTCCATGTTACTTCCATGTGAAATACTAGTTCTTAGTCTGAGGAAATACTTAAGAAAATTGAGACAAAGTATCTTCCTGTCTCATATGACGTGCAACTGCATCACCCACGAAGTATAGATACAAGGAGTCCGAACGGTATAGGCTTTTCCATAGTATTCATGTACACTATAATAAACCCAGACCTTAGTTCTCTTTTCTGCCACTAGGTACGCTAGAATTTAGGACGATGGGACGGACTTACCGATGCTATTATTATTTATTACACAACACGTAAATACGCGTTGGCTCGCGAATGTTGAATTTAATTAATTTAAGTATAAAATATTAATTTATTTATTTAAAATTAGTTGTAATAAAAAGAAATGGAAAAAGATAACTTCCCGCGAAAGGATTTAAACGAGTACTTCTTGAAAAGTGGCGCATTCTACTGGCAAAAGTTGTCCCCTAAATTTAGACCATTCGTTCAACAATTCAACATTACGTCCGGACTCCTTGTACGAGGCCTGTGAGGGCCTTTTATTGTCGTGTTTGTTCATTTTTATGTCGTATCCCTTAAGGGCTCTTTGTTGTCGTGTTTGTCCATTTTTATATTACTATGCTGCATTTTATATGTCCATGGTTGCATACTTTTGAATTTGGAATACCTAGTGTTTTGATTGAAAATTTTGAAATAATTTTATAGTACTAGCTAGTTGCATGTAATTTCTAACTAGGAAAATAAAACAGTCCTGTGGCACAGTTAAACGTTAAATTGTCAATTTAGTGATAAAATAGCGATTTCTTGTTGAATAAAATCATATTAGGAGTCTAAATCATCGTGATTTGACACATTTCTTGAAACTAAAATGTTGACCTTGCTAAGTTATTTCGCTTGTGTAACTAATATTGCTTATAAAGTACGCATGTATAATACCTTTTTAGAATCTACATAAAAATAGGCATGTTTTTAAGATAATGGTCAACTATAGCATAATACTTTTTCTTTCACAATCAATTTTAAAATTTTGACATAAAGAAAATAAATACAGTGCTTAAAATGTAAAATTTGACAGTATTTTACATTAATAATGTCTAATATAGTAATATAATATAATAATACAAGTATCCAGGAGTAAGATACAAAAAAAGTACATTAAAATAAATTACTTTGTTGAAATGGTGACCGAATGAATGAGCAAAGGAAAATTAAAAAAATACATAGTTGTCTACCGTTTTCACACCGATAGCAATCCTAGAATAAAAAATCGATTTTCTTGTAGCTTGACATCAGGGCTATCTCCGATTAACGGATATATCCATTATTTACGACAGACCCTGTATATATATTATGATTAATGATTATATTATATTTGAATGAGATTCTGAACTCAAATCATATATTTTTTTTACTTTTTATTCGCACATTATGCAAAAACTACTGAATGGATTTTAATGCAACGTTTTTGTTTAACTAATCTTAATTAAAGTTAAAAACTGATATAAGTACTCAAAGACATTTTATCCACTTATATAAAATAAATAATACAAATAGTAATTTTGTAATTAATTCCGAAAAGGACAACTGTGTCGCTTTAGAAATCCATTAAAAACAATAATAATGATGTTAGGTACTTTTTCTATATATAGTTATTCTATTACAGTGGCAGTTCTATAAAATTATGGAAACTAGATTCAATACATTCTTATACTAAAAAACTTTCGTAGGTATATAGTAAATTATCTCTATCTCTTTCTATTAGTCTCTCATAATATTACTTTTATCCTGAAAAAAAAAATCATTTTTATGTAAATACTATATTTGACGTTTTATATATATTATATTTGAATGAGATTCTGAACTCAAAACACTTTTTTTATTTCTGTCTGTTTGTTTATTTGCACATCATGCAAAAACTACTATATGGATTTTAATGCAATGTTTTTTGTTTAACAGCTCTTAATTACTTGACTTAAAAACAGGTATATAGACTGCAAACCTAAGATATTAAAAAATAATCCTGAATCTTGTTGCTAGTAAGCTATAAAATGTGAAGATAATTTTTCTAATCAACCTGCTACTACCAGACTGGTAAGTAGTTTTAAACCAAATGACAAAAACTCAATTAATTGCTATGCAGTAATATAGGGTTCTCCAAGTATTATTGTATTTTATTGCCTTTTTTGTATAGTTTTATACAATGTTTTGGATTGATCTTCATATTTACATTGTATCTACACTATTAAAAAGCTGTGATAGAGCATCACATTTAAGATGTTTGACAGAAAATGACTGTATGTATTCTGACCCAAATTAAACAAAAAAAGTTGCATCAAAATGAGTTCAGTCACTTTTGCATGATGTGCTAATAAACAAACAGACAAATTCTTAAAACTTGTTGGCCCATTAAGACCTACTGTTACGACACTGTGAAGTGAAAACTGATCTCACATTACTTTAAAAGTTAATATTATTTGCATAATTATTTCTTACACAATTCATTCGCAATACTTTTTAATGCGTCAGTCTGTTCCTTTAACAATTTTAATTTTTGTCTTAAATAATCTTTTCTAAAATTAAAGTAATCTTCCTTCATATTAATTTTCCTTAGTTCTTGTTTAGTAAATGTGTCACAATTGAACACACAAGTACTAGAACATATATTGTCCTTACTATGATCACTTGAGGACTTAATATTGTTCATAATTGGCAGCCTTAAAACTTTTTCTTCTGTTGCAGATTCAGATGCATCACTAAATGAAGCATTGGTGTCTATGTGGTTAAAACTCTCTGGGTCATTACTATTTTCTAAATGTCCCAGATTTTCTAAAGACTCTGAATTCATAAATTCAGTTTTCTCTTGAGAGTTTGAAGTTGATGACACATATTTTAAGCCCAATGCTTTCTGCTCAGCTTGTGTAAGTAATACTACTGATGATGGAAGCTCACCTTTACCTACAGCTTGACGCTTCTTAGTATTAGACCGCAAATCCTGCCATGTCTGTAATGTAAATTAAACATACTGGTAAATGGCCCAAAATGATAATAACAAATAAAGATTCTTGTGTTTTAAGAAGACTGTGTCTTTTTGTGTTTGTGTGTGACCACTTATCTTATAAGTTATGTGGCAACAAGATTTTTTATTGTATTGTACTGATACTTACTTTTCGCCACTGTCTCCAAGTTTTCCTCGCACCGGGTATAGAATTACACTCACTAGCAATTGCGGCCCACAGTCGTTGCGAATCACTATAGTTGAAATCTTGTGTTACTTTACATGATATTAATTCAGGATGATTCGCTATTAATTCTATAAGCTTCTTTTTCTGCCTTGCCGATACATAAACGCTTCTTTGTCTTTTATTCCTATTCATATCCTAAACCATGTATTCGGAAGTTGCCATCAGTCCAACGCACTTCAATCAAGTTCACATCACATTCCTAATATTTTTATTCAAAGACTACTGTCATATACCTACTAATAAAAGAAAGCTGCTGCTGTATTTCCCATTCGCGATATCACAATTTTCATGGATTTTAGTATGATTACTTTACTCTATGGTCAAAAGACTAGAAATGGAAGGAATAGTTGTAGTCGTACTCTTACCTAACCCACAGAATAGTTAGAGATACTACGTATACCTAACCTATATACAAAGAGTAGAACACAGACTAATAAGTGTGTCCCAGTGTTACCAACTCCTAAAAAAACAGCCCTAAAATCTTGATAAAATACCCCTAAATAACCCTAAAAATGCAATTTAAAAGCCCCAAAAAAAGTCCTGTGTTCTGTATTTATTCAAGGGTACTGTTATGAGTTTCCAGTTTTACGTCAGGGTCAACAATCTATGAGTCCAAAAAAATTTAGAACAGGTTGATAACCTTTGGATAAGTAATAAAATATAACAAAAATAATTTAAGGGATAGGTATTTGAGTCCGGGAAGTAGGAGAGAGTGAGAATTTTTTTTTTCTTGTAAGAAAAAAATACAATGTTTGGGATTTAAAAAGGTAAGTTTTCCCCAAATTAAGGGATTTTTTTGTGACAACAATAAAAAACCAAAACGTCAGTTTTTTTGATTTTTCGAATAAATTTTAAGGTTATGTGAAAAAAATGTTGTTAAATACAAAACTTGTAGGTCTTTTTATTACCTAACATTTTCCCATTTAATTTTTTTCAATAAGACTCGCAAATTTTATCGGAATTCGTAATAAACCGTTTCCCACCCTTAAAATCTCACTCCCTCCCACTTCCCGACCTCAAATCGCTCGTAAATTATTTTTCTTTTTATTTTTGTTATATTTTCTTACTTTTCCAATAGGTATCATACTGTTCTAAATTTGTTTCAATTTTTACCATTTTCGAAGGCTTCGGCACTGGCGTATTTAATTACTTTTATTAGAACTTTTTATAACTAATTGAAGATCCACATTTTCAATAATTGTAAATACTTACTCACTAACTTATCATCACGCCATTTCCCTTGCGGGGTAGGCAGAGAGAACAGAGTGTCAAGAGGTTCTATTCTTGCATACATCTCTCACTTCCTCAACATTCATAACTCTCTTCATACACGCTCACCAGTTTCGGAGACTCCTGACTCCACCTTCCTTCAATACATGACCAATTTGGTCTAGTTAGGTGAGTCTCGGTCTCCCCATGTACCTACATCCTTCCACTTTCGCATTGTATATCTTCTTAACCAGTCGCTCGTCCGGCATTCTTTCCACATGTCCGAACCATCGGAGCATTCCCTTTCGCAACTTTACACCAATACTCTCTTTCATACCTAATGAATATATATAAAGAATGCGGTCATACAGCCTCACTCCACAGATTCTCCGCAGAGATCGCATTTCAACCGCATTGATTTTACTCTCATGCTCCTTTTTGCATACCCAACACACACACCAATACAATAACGTTGGGACAAGCACTGCGTTGTGTATTGCGACACGTGCCTTCTGGCTGAGGTGATGACTGCCGAGAAGTTGTCCCAATGCTCCGTTCACTCTATAATACTCTATCTCACATTGTTCACTCTATTTCCCGCATTCACTCTTCTCTCTACATCAGTGGTGTACCTTCCATCCCGACTGAATCCATATCCAAGATATACAAATTCATCCACTTGTTCTAGCACACCATTACTTATTGCTACTCAAACATCTGTTCAGGCTTCTTCCCTTTCAAAAACCATTATTTTGGTTTTGCTCACATTCACACGTAGGCCCCTTTTCTTACAATCTTCTGCCATTACGTCGACTAGGGTTTGCAGATCAGCCGCGGACTGCGCTAATAAAACCGCATCGTCTGCATATAGCAGAGACCTAATCACTGAGTCGCCCATCTGAACTCCCACATTCATTTCATTCAACCTTTGCAGACATTTATGCAGATATATGACAAACAGTCTGGCTGATAGAACGCAGCCCTGACGCCGATATTGACATCAAACCAGGGTGACATTCCATCATCCAGCCGCACACAAGCTCTGCAGTCCATGTAGTTTAACTGCACCTCTTGTAGCATTCTACCGTTAATACCATTTTCCGGCAAAATGTCCCAAAGTTCCTTTCGTACAACAGTATCAAATGCTTTCTACAAATCCACAAAACTGCAGAAAACCCTCTGGCCTACAGCCAAATGCTTCTCCACAATGTTGCGCAGAGAAAACTTGATCCATGCATCCCCTTCCACACCTGAACTCTCCTTGTGCCTCACACAAAAATTCATACACACACTTTGGCTTCCAAACTGGTCAAACTTATGGCTCTGTAGTTTGCACATTCATAATGTGAACCCTTGTTTTTAAACAAGGGCACGATGACTGCGCTTCTCCAGTCCTTGGGAACCATTCCTGAGCTCCAACATAAATTGAGAAGCATCAGGAAGAATTGCCAGACACATGAGCCTCCAAGCTTGATCATCTCAGCAGACACCATATCAATACCCGCTGCCTCACCATTTTTCAAACTTCTAATCGTCCATTCAACTTCATCCATACTAATGTCATCAGAGGATGCCGGTACCGAATGCTGATCTGTTAGACCACATGTGGCACCGGCATCACCCTGAACATCCGCATATATATCTCCAAAATATTCACTCCATCGGCTTAATACATCTTGTGTTTGCGTAAGAATGTCTCCACCTTTAGACCTTATTTTATTCATTCTGAAAACTGATCAACCACTCCGAGATTTCTTCACCTTCCTCCAGAAAAGATTGGTGTTACTCTCGAAGTTTTTGGTCAGCCTTTCTTCTGCAATCATTGTTGCTCGATCGCGCTTCTCTTTCACTAAGGTTTTGACTTCATTCATACGTTGCCGGTATATTTCTTTCTTCTGTTCTTTCATAGTTGCACTCAGGTTCAAAGAAGATACATAGTCCAGCCACGCTTTCTTTTTTGGTCTACGGAAGCTGCTACTTCCGTATCCCACCATGCATCACCTTTCACTTTCCTATGCTTCTTTGAGCATCCACATACTTCTTTTGCTGTATTTACCATACTTTCTTTCAATACTCTCCAGCATTCTTCCATGTCAGATTCCAGCTGACTTGCCATTGTCAGCCGTTCACGGACACCCTCTGCATCCTTTGCTCCTTACACTCTCTTCTTGCAACTTTTCAATCTTTATTCTTTCAAGCCCTCCGAAGTGGGCACGCTCTCGCCAGTGTCTCCACTTTCTGAACAGACCACTAAATCTCGCAATAACGAGATAGTGGTCCGTGTCGACAATGAGACCCCTGAAGGCTCTTGTATCCAGACTTTTACTTCGGAGGCGACTGTCTACCAGAATTAGATCTAACATACTTCTCTGTTCATTCCTTCTCCAGGTATTCATATGGATGTCCTTATGTTGAAAGAATGTATTTGACACAATAAGGTTTCTCTCCATACATACATCCGCAATGAGCCTACCTGCATCAAACACAAAGTGAAAAATGTGAAATTTCACTTTGTGTTTAATGTATAGTGCTAAGCATGTCAAATGCTAAAAATATATATAAATACCTACCTGCATCGTTCACTCTCTTATCACCAAATGAACCAAGCACGTCCTAGAAGTCTGGACGCTTGGTTCCAACCCATCCATTCAAGTGTCCGCATACTATCACATGTTCACTAGCTTCTGCCAAATCCAGAACTCCCCTAACATTATCCCAGAACTTCTCTAGATCCGATGCCACCGAAGAGCCTACGGGAGCATAAGCTGCGACCATGAAGACCCTGGTGACACCTAGTTTTATTCGGACCCATAAAAATCTGGGATCAAACATTCCATAGTCTTTCACACCTGAGGCCAAGCGAGCGGACAGCAACACCCCCACTCCCATACTGGCCCGATCGCTCTGCGGTACACCAGACCACAGAGCTATCCCTCCACCAGGAAGATCACAGGTGTCACTGCCCTTTTGCTTGGTCTCTGTTACACAGAGCACATCAAGCTGTCTGTCCGACATGACGGTTACCAGCTTGTGTAACTTACCTTCCACACCACCTCTTACATTCCACGAGCCTACTCGACACTGCTCCCCTCGACTCGCCAAACTGGGCAAGGCGTGATGGGTGGCGGCCCCCATCGCCGCATCTGCCATTGTTCGTACCGACGGGGGCGGTTCGGTACGCGTCGCCTCTGGGGCACGCCCTAATCCGCACTGTGGTACGTATTCGAGCCGGATAGCAGCCTGTGGATTGCAGGCTGGCAGGATCGCGACGAGCACGCTCTTGATTATGATCACCCCCATGAATCTACGATCACCGATGAATTGTAAATAAATTGTTTTGAGTCCTGATTTCATCATTCAGAAAAATCTGGCTACAGCATAGTGATTTTCAAATCTTCCAGGTACATAACATCTTAACAATATCACTGATCAACTGGATTAAACACAAAAAATAGCAAACAATTCTCAGGCAAATAAAGCAACTACAATTGACAGTGGCCATCTCGCTAATAGCGCCATCTGCGCTCAGCTTTGTCTGTGGATCCCTAAGATAAAGGATAGTGCATCCCCATTCTTAATGTCATACATGTTTACCACTTTAGCTTTACTCTTTGTTTACCACATAGGCACATACCAAGAATACTAAACTTATGTTTACATTATATTGACGTATTGCTTTTTTAAGTGGTTTTGGTCAGTCAAATTATTGATACATGGAATATTATTTATGTCCCTAAAAATAGCCCTAAATATTTTAAGGCCCTAAAAAAGCCCAATACGCATTTTTCAGCCCTAAATTTGGGGCTAAAAGCCCTAAGTTGGGAACCCTGGTGTGTCCCAGGCATTGAGCTCTAATAAGGAGGAGGCGCCCTAATCTTCATATACCTAGTAAAAGTGACTTACTTCGGCTGTCGTCCGCCATCTTAAATAGTTACGATGACAGCGTAATTTGGATGTGTTCCGATATACACTGCGAGCACTGTAAGGTGTGATGTTAATTGAGTATACTGTGAAGTCGTTCCTTTATAGTTAGCTATACTGGTTACTGTTTATAACGGAATGCAGTCCAGTATAGTGATCTGTCATTACTTTTATTTCATACAAAGTATTGGTATTACACTGCAATAAACACAATTTCTTTACATTTGCGATGTTTGGGTATCTTCGATTTAAAATATTCAATAATAATAATAATATTCCATAGTGCAAATTGTTATATTTATGAAAGCTGTTGATCACGTGATATCACAGTACTCGTCGTAAAGACAAAGTACTCGTCAAGAGTAACCATACGAGCCCAAAATCAATAGGGTTATGTCGTTTTATAATAATGTTCTTATAGCCACCTTTTAGCTTCATCATCAGACCCTGGAAACCATCTAAAGACAAATGACTCGCCAAGACGAATCAAACGAGTCTAAACTCGGTAGGGTTGCGCCGTTTCATTATAGAATTCCTATGTCCACCTTCCAGCTCCATCGTCAGACCAGCTCCATGTCATCATAATATTGTATTGTCACGTCAAAGCGTCGCCACGCTAACACCCGGTTTTACCCTCCCTCCGCATTAGATGTTTCACATGTTTCACAGGAAGGCGCAGCATAGGACGGCCTCCCGCCAGAAGGACTGACGACCTGGTCAAAACCGCAAGGCACCCTTGGATGTAGTCACTAGAGCGTTGGTGTGGAATATCTGTAGACGATCCTATGACTCTCCATTATGACGGAAGAAGGCGTCGCGGTCATGTTTTAGTCGGTATTGTGGCTCATGAACTCGACACAAGAACCGAGCCTGTATGATATCAAGCCCGACACTCGCCCTGGATCCAGTTGGTACCCCAGTGACGTGCGTAAGCTTGCATTTTGGACCGTGTTAACAAATAAAAAGGACCGCTTATTGTGGCTTTCTCTTAGGGAGACCTATTATGTACAGCAGTTGACGTCGAATGACTTATGAATGGAATAAAATATTATTATATACTTGTTTTTAGTTATCGTAATACCTCACTTTCAAATCTTTTTCTCCTGATGTCATCACATCACAAACTTATATAGGTATATTTGGACTTAGAATGAACGTCTATACGCAGGATTAAATTATTATTTATTTCTTTATGCTTTTTACAACCCTTACATTACTTACGTACATCCATCAGCCTTTTACGTCCACTGCTGGACATAGGCCTCCCCAGAAATGGGGGATAGTGCCGTAATCGCCACGCTTGGCAGGCGGGTTGGCGATCGCAGTGGATGTTATTGATAAACGAAGGAGTGCTGCTGCCCACTCCCCCGGTGTGCCCTCAGTCGGCTCTTACGACTCCCATGGGTGGAGAGGGGTGGGACAATTCTAAAGCCGGCCCCACACGGCAACGTTACGTTACGCCCTTAATTTTCTGTTTGTTTTAAAAAGAAGGCATGCCTGATTGATCTATCAACCACTAGCTCATATGACTGAATGGATTGGGTTGCAATTTGACACACATAGATATCATTATAGGCATAAAGATTTACGCAATTAAAGAAACTTATGTGCACCCAAAAATTTATAGATCGCTTGAAGGACTGAAGTATCGATATCGAAATTATTTACATTACGTAGGTAATAATAACTAGCTTACATTATTTTACAGTATTATTGAAAATAAATGGGCTCGTTTTTTATGTCCATCATTGTTAAACATTTATATCCATTTTATTAGGTGTCTTCATTGAATAACTGTAATATTGTGTAATTTAATATATTAAAATACTTAACACTTTTTTAAAGTACAAATTATTTGAGAATAAGGAAAAAGAGATTTTTTGTACTAGCGGGAATCGAACCCGCGTCTTTTCCAATCCGGGGAAGTGCTCTAAGCCACTGAGCTATAGTACAGGTCCTTAAACCATCCCAATCTCCTTATTACATTTGTCTTTACGACCGCTAGTACAAAAAATCTCTTTTTCCTTATTTTTCACATACAAATTATTTGAGAATAAGGAAAAAGAGATTTTTTGTACTAGCGGTCGTAAAGACAAATGTAATAAGGAGATTGGGATGGTTTAAGGACCTGTACTATAGCTCAGTGGCTTAGAGCACTTCCCCGGATTGGAAAAGACGCGGGTTCGATTCCCGCTAGTACAAAAAATCTCTTTTTCCTTATTCTCAAATAATTTGTACTTTAAAAAAGTGGCGGAGCATGTCAAATGCTAAAAAATATAGATCAAAAATGTTTAAAAAATCACGCCATCAAATAGTATGAATTTTAATTGCAAAATTAAACTTACTATATCGGTTTAATGCATGTAAATGCTTCCGATAGATGGCGCTGGTCGTAAAGACAAATGTAATAAGGAGATTGGGATGGTTTAAGGACCTGTACTATAGCTCAGTGGCTTAGAGCACTTCCCCGGATTGGAAAAGACGCGGGTTCGATTCCCGCTAGTACAAAAAATCTCTTTTTCCTTATTCTCAAATAATTTGTACTTTAAAAAAGTGGCAGAGCATGTCAAATGCTAAAAAATATAGATCAAAAATACTTAACACTGACAAAATACCTGCTTAATTGTGGGTGTCACCCATATATATTTAGTAGGTACTATTACAATTTCACTACTTCAAATTAATCACAGAAAACTTATAAATAGTAATGACAATGTTTTTAGAACACTCCATACATTTTATTATATTATTTTGTAATCCCGATTTAATTATAAAAAAAAAATTGTAGGAGTTAATACTTAGACAAAGAATATAATAGACTCGCTACTATTTTGACACTATTGATGAATAAAAGGCTGTACATATTAGTTTGTAGCAAGAGGGAGTGAGACACATGTAAAAGTTTTTCATCCTTATTGCGTATGCAGTATTTTTATTTGGACCCAATTCAACTGGGTCCAAACAATAAGGTGGCCAACCGTCTCGTATTCTCCAGGACCGTGCTGAAACGCCATATTTAAACCCGCTTTCTATAAATTAGTTAATTGTAAAACATTAAATAAGTGAATGCCTATTTTACTCCTCTATTTTAGCGCTTAAAGTTTCCAGAATAAAGAAGAAACTAAATACTATGAATGGTCAACAATGAATTTAGTGTTTCTCAAAATTTTCTCCTTTAAGGCCTCGTCACACAGAGGCGGGAGCCGCGGGAAAACGTCCGCGACGGGCGCGTTCGTATGTGACAGGTTGCATACAAATTCCAATATTACAAAAAAATCCCAGCCCGCACCACAGTCGCTTTCCCGCGGCTCCCACCTCTCAGTGACGAGGACTTTAGAGTAAATGCTTCTTTTCATACGATTAAACCAATTTTGAAAATTATCTGGCCGTATGAGATTTAGCATTATTGTAGTGCAAGATGATACGACATTTACGGATATTTTTAAGGATATCGTTAATAACTTTCGGCAAATAAATGGACCAAATATGGCACCTGTTTATTAAATCTAGCAAGCATGACACCAAGTGTCGCGGTCCGTTTTTTGGGCATCAGTCAAATTGTGTGGGCTCCACCTAGAACAAACTTTTTCACACCCAAATGTTTGTGTAAGATGGTGTTATATTATTGACTCATGCATATACCTAAAGATGCCTAAAACTCAAGGTAGGTCACATGACAAAACTCAATCTTTCAGAAGAATTAACAAAAAGTCCGGCACACAATTTTTGAATGTTGGTCCCCTTTGCTGTCATAATAGGCAAAATTTAAACAATAGATATTTTGTAATATCTTGAATTAAAAATTGTATAAGTTTAGTGATTTAATGATAATTTATGGATAAAGTAAACTAGAGAAGAGATAAGAACATTAAACATGGGTCGCTGTTTCATATTAGGTTGCAAAAATCGACCAGAACTAAATATTAAAAACATCACATTTCATCGGTAAGTAAGCTTGTTTTTGCATTAGTGTTTCAAAAACCGTTCATTAATCATGTTATAGATCTATTTTAACACGTAATACATTTTAAGTAAAATCTAAACATTATTTTGTTGTTTCTTTTGTACTATCCGGCTAAAATAGGTAGTGCATTTATAGTGTACAGTTTTAATGACATTTGTCTTCTGAAATAATTCCGCCTCAATCTGCGATGATATGCCATCTTGTTTTAATTTTGCTCCTGTGCAATTTTTACACCCATCAACGCACTTCATTGTTAAAAGAATTTAATACCTACATAAACGTGAGAAAAGAGCGAACCGATCGCACTAACGGTTCATTTGATACTACGGTTTTAGGTCCCACCCACTGTAACTTCGTTGACATAGTTGAAGACGACATGACCTAGTTGCCTTGTGGCATCTCCGCTATTTTTTTGTACTCCGTGAATATTATAGACTCGTCATCAGCGTCTGCGGAGTCGAGATAGCGATAGTTTAACATAACTAGATGTACCATAACTTTGAGGCAATAACATACCGTACTTTAACTTGTACCCCCTGAACGCAAAAGAAGATAAGCGAAAGTATAACGCTGCTTATAGATCTAATAGAAAAGTTATTGCCTATATGACAGGTGCATACGAATCCACCTGATCCTGATATACATTGGCATATGGCATTTTTTTCGCAATCTCAGTTACTCTCGCAGCGGTTTATACTTGATTAAGATCTTTCACTCCAACGCTTCATTGGTCTTTTGAGCGTAGCGAAAAAAATCTTACGATATTCTATCATTGCGTCTATGCCCAATACAGATTATCTATATACATTATAAACAATGTGAGATAGAGTAGTGTATAATAGGGTAAACAGAGCATTGGGACAACTTCTCGGCAGTCATCACCTCAGCCAGGAGGCACGTGTCGCAATACACAACGCAGTGCTTGTCCCAACGTTATTGTATGGAAGCAAGAGTTGGGTATGCAAAATGGAGCATGAGAATAAAATCAATGCGGTCGAAATGCGATCTCTGCGCAGAATCTGTGGAGTGAAGCTGACTGACCGCATTCGTAATGACGATGTAAGAAAGCGAGTAGGTATGAAAAAGAGTATTAGTGTAAAGATGCTAAAGGGAATAATCCGATGGTTCGGAGATGTGGAAAGAATGCCGGAAGAGCGACTGTTAAGAAGCTATACAATGCGAAAGTAGAAGGATGTAGGTACAGGGGGAGACTGAGACACCTACCTAGACCAAATCGGTCATCTATTGGAAAAGATGGAGTCAGAAGGCTCCGAAACCGTTGAGTGTGTATGAAGAGAATTATGAATGTTGAGGAAGCGAGAGATGTATACAAGAATAGAGCATTTTGGCACTCTATTCTCTCTGCCTACTTCGCAAGAAAGATAGCGTGATGATGAGTAAGTTAGTATAAACAATGTGGTCCAGCCATACTAACGCATATGAAATGTTCTAGAACAAACTGTTGTGCTTGTTGTACCGCCGTAGTGGTGAATAGACAAACTAAATTAATGAAAAAAAATTCTCTATTACTCTGTAAAATACATTTTACCGCTAGATGAATTTTGATCTAGGGGTGGAGCTATTGTGAGAGCCGAACTTGGGCTCCCTGAGGCCATCCCGAATGCCTCGGATTCTGTGATGCGGGTCGAGCCTGGTCTCCCCGCGACCTCCTTGCCGCAGCCGCCGTGCCTCCGCCCACCTCTGCGACCGCCTCGGCTCCGTCTGCCGCTCAGTCGGGCCCTGTCACTGGGCTTGACGACGAAATGCTCCGTGCGGTTATCGACCGCATGGATGCGGTCTTTGGCCCGAGAATTGAGGCCCTAGCCGCAAGATTGCCGCCGGAACCCCGACTTCGGCCGCCGCTTGCGGCTGATAAGAGAGGTGCCGCATCGTCCTCAGCACCGACACCCCTGCCGTGCCAGTGTTGTTGTTTGTTACTTTTGCCGCGACGGCGGCCAAACCACCGGCGACCAAAGTACCGGCGGCAAAACCTTCGCCTACGGCTCCTGTAGTGCAGGGAAAGGGCCAAAAAAAGGCCAAGAAAAAGGAAAAGGCGGGACAAGCCCCGAGGGGTCAGCCCCGAGAGGAGTTCCGACCTCTGCCAAGTGCCGCTGTGCCTCAGCATTCTGCTGCGCCGCGACGAACGGTCGCACCCTCGCGGGCTGCGGGGTCGCACCTCGGGCTCTTGCCCCCACCCCTGCGACTGCTACGGCCTCAGACGGGGACTGGCAGGTGGTTGGGCCACGGCGATCCCGGGCCAGGGGTCGCGGCGCTGCCTCGGAGCGCGAAGCGGCACCAACCAACCAGAGAGGGGAAGCCCCGAAGCCGCGGAAGAGGAAGTCGCGGAAATTGAAGGTCCCAAAGGCAGCTGCGGGGGTGATAACCGTGCTGCCTGAGGGAAAAGAAAAGGGCCTGACCTACGAGGCCGTCTTGAAGCTTTCCCGGCGGGAGATAAACGTCTCCGATCTTGGGGACGTTTCCGCTCGCTCCCGCCAAGCCCGGACAGGTGCTCGGATTTTCGAGTACCTGGGGCCAGAGGGCGCCAAGACGGCCGACGCAATGGCCGCGAGGCTGCTGGGCCTGTTCCCAGAGGAGAGTGGTGTCCGGGTCGCCAGACCCGTAAAGTGCGCCGAACTACGCATTTCCGGGCTGGACGATTCCGTGACGAGAGGGGTCAAGCTGTATGGCGTGTACTTCTCCCTAGTCGTAGTCTGGCAGCTTTCGAGGTCTTCCTGCACAACCTGGAGACCTAGATACGGCGTATAGCACCGAGCCCTGTGCTCGTGCTGGGGGACTTCAACGCCAAATCAACGGCGTGGGGGTCCCCCAGGACGGATCCCCGAGGTGCGGTGGTCCAAGAGTGGGCGGCAGCGGCGGACCTCGTGTTACTCAACCGAGGGTCCGCCCAAACGTGCGTGCGGCCCTGGGGCGGGTCGATAGTGGACCTTTCGTTCGCTAGCCCTGGTGTCGCCGCACGCGTAAGGAGCTGGCGAGTCCTGGAGGAGGTGGAGACCCTATCTGACCACAGATACATTCAGATAGAGGTCTCCCGGACCCTTCAGGGCGCCAGCAGGGGTCACGCGGCGGACAGAACTCCCGCTTTTCCGCGATGGGCTGTGGGTAGGCTCGACTGGGACCTGCTAGTGGAGGCGGCCATTTTTCAATCTTGGCTGCCTCCCCCCCTGACGGAAGACGTGGACGCCGAGGCTGGCCGCATTCGCGGCATGCTTACGCAGATCTGCGATGCGGCCATGCCCCGTGTGCAGCGCCCGCCTCGACGGAAGGGGGTCTACTGGTGGTCCCCGGAGCTGGCGGACCTCCGTGCGGCCTGTATTCGTGCCCGGAGGTCCTACACCCGCAGCCGCCGTCGCCGAATCCGTGACGAAGATCGGGAGGGCCGGCTGTATGCGGCGTACAGCAGGGGGCGCGCCGCGTTAAAGCTGGCCATCTGTCGCGCCAAAGATGCGAAAAAGCAGGAGATGCTGGAGGGTTTCGAGCGTGACCCCTGGGGACACCCGTATCGCGCGGCGCTTAACAAGCTCCGCGCCCAGGGCCCCCCCCTTACGGAGACCCTCCAGCCGGGCTTCCTCTCTGAGGTGGTCGAGGGACTTTTCCCTTCACGGGCGGTGCACACGCCCCCGGTCATGGCTCCGCCAGATGATGACCGGGAGGCCGACGACGTGGAGGTACCGCCCGTGACGACGACGGAAATGGGGGCGGCGGTAGCGAGTATGCGGAGAGGCGCCGCCCCCGGGCTGGACGGGGTTCCTGCCCGAGTGCTGGCCTTTGTCCTCGACCACCTTGAGCCCCGCCTCGGGGGACTGTTCGGCGTTTGCCTGGTGTCCGGACGGTTCCCTGACTGCTGGAAGGAGGGGAAGCTCGTGCTCCTGCCGAAGCTGGGACGGCCTCCGAATACAGTCTCGGCCTTCAGGCCCATCGTGTTGCTGGACGAGGTGGGCAAACTCCTCGAGCGGGTAGTCGCTGCCCGCATCGTCCGGCACCTAGAAGCGGTCGGCCTCGACTTGTCCGACGCCCAGTTTGGATTTCGGGCGGGTCGGTCTACGGTCGACGCCATTCTGCGCCTGAAGGCCGCGGCTGCGGAGGCCGTCACCTCGTGGAATGTGCTGTTGGCGGTGTCGCTCGACATCGCCAACGCCTTCAATAGTCTGCCATTCGGCTGCATCAAGGAGGCACTCCGGTACGATGGAGTGCCCCTCTACCTAAGGTGGCTGGTGGCAGACTACCTCGACAGCCGCAGCGTCCTTTTCGTGGACCGGGAAGGGGACGTTGTAAGGAGGGCTATGTCGTGCGCCGCAGGGTTCGGTTCTTGGGCCGCTCCTGTGGGACATCGGCTACGACTGGGTCCTCTGTGGCCGGCTCCCCCCCGGGCTGGGCGAAATTTGCTACGCAGACGATACGCTCGTCACAGCCCGGGGCTGGACCCTCGAGGAGGCGGCAACGCTGGCCACCTCAGGTACCGCGGAGGTGGTCAGGTGGATCGAGGCGCTGGGGCTTAGGGTGGCCCTTGAAAAGACGGAGGCCCTACTCTTCCATGGGCGCCGACGGGGCCCACCCTCCAGCGCCTCGATAACGGTCAATGGGGTGGGCTTGCCAATCCAGGCCCACATCAAATATCTGGGCCTGGTATTGGACGGACGGTGGCACATTGACGAGCACTTCCGCCGTCTTGCGCCAAAGCTCGTCGGCATGGCGTCCGCCCTCGGGCGACTGATGCCGAATTTGGGCGGACCGAGTCTCGCGTGTCGACGACTCTACGCGGGGTTAGTATGGTCGATGGCACTGTACGGCGCGCCCGTGTGGGCGGAGTCCCTGGCTGCTCGCATTAGGGCCCTTCTGTGGCGTCCACAGAGGGTCGTAGCGGTCAGGGCAATACGCGGGTACCGCACGGTCTCGACCGATGCAACCTGCGCGTTGGCCGGAACCCACCCGTGGGATCTGGAGGCGGAGGTGCTCACCGACGTCTATCGGCGGGCGTCGACGGCGCAGGTGGGGGGCAGCCGCCCCTCGCCGAGCGCAATATCATCGTGGCGGGAAGATACTCGCCGCGCCACCATCCTAAAGTGGAAGTCTCGGCTGGAGACGCCCCGGGCCGGTCTCTGGACCGTGGGGGCGCTCCAGCCGATTTTGGAAGAATGGGCAGGGCGACAGCACGGGATCCTCACCTTCCGGTTGGTACTGGTTTTGTTGGGGCATGGTTGCTTCGGCAAATACCCACACATGATCGCTAGAAGGGAGACGACCCCAGGCTGTCACCACTGCGGCTGCGACGAGGACTCGGCGCAGCGAAAGCTCGAGTCGTGCCCAGCCTGGGATGTGCAGCGCCGGGAACTCGTTGCAGTCATAGGCGTGGACCTGTCGCTGCCGGCCGTTGCACGAGCGATGGCTGGCAGTGACAGGGCCTGGACCGCGGTCGCCGCCTTCTGCGAGGCTGTCATCTCGCGGAAGGAGGTGGCGGAGAGGGCCCGGGAGGAATCCTCCTTCGCGGACCCGATTTGCCGCCGGCGCGTAGGGCGGCATGCACGCGCTTACCTGCGCCTGATGCCGCCCTAGCCGAGGCCGCGGACGGTGGGGTTGGGGAGTAACCTGCCGTCCGCGGAAGTCTATCGCGAAGGTGCGACGCCCAAGTGCGCGAGGCGTTGCTCAAGAGAGGGTGCCCGAAGGGGCTGCCGCCTGCGGATCGCGGTTGAAACGACGCGGTAGCCTTGATCCGCCGTAGTAAGGGCAGGTGGAGGCGCACGGTGGGTTTTTAGTGGGTGAGAGCCCCACACTACCCCGTTGTCTCCCCGGGCAGCGGGGTGTGTGGTAGGACATTTTTGCCCACCTAAAATAAAAAAAAAAAAAGGGGTGGGGCTATTGTTGTACCTCCTCCCTCGAACACCCGCATTTAGCGACGCTTCGTTCTAAAGAGATTTTGCCTTGGAATACCACCGCCCTTTTTCTGTACTCCGTGATAATATTTTTAGTCTAAGAGTTAATAATAATAAATATAGACTATAAAAAACAAAACATGGTTTTGATGCGGCATGATCAGTCTCAACAATATAAAAACTGTATACATGTAAAAACTCTTTTGAATTATAATGGTTGCGAAAATAATGGCCAAACACGGCAAAAGAATATTTTAGTAATAAAAGTAGTTGGTTTAACCGTCCAACAGTTGTAGGGTGTTGCTAGTGTCTATAGGCTACGGTAACCGCTTACCATCTGATTGGCCGTATGCTTGTGCCACCCATGTAGTACAAAAAACAAAATAAAATATTGTTGCATATTTGAAAAAAAATGAGTCCATCTATTTTTTTTTATTGCCGTTGGTGGCAGACGAGCAAGCGTCCTACCTGATGGTAAGTGGTATCCGCCGCTCATGGACTAAAGCAACACCAGGGGCACAGCCAAGCCGCCGCCTACAGCAAGTTAAGCTCCTTTCAAACCTCGTTTAAAGAGAGACATGTTGTAGCGCTGGGGAAACAATAGCATGTAGGTCATTCCAGAGCTTACACGTACGTGGTAGAAAAGAACGCTGAAAATAAACTGTCTTTGACGAAATCATTTCCAGGTGGTGTGGATGAACCCTACCGCGACGTCTTGTGGTTCGGTGGTAAAATGGTGATGTCGGTACCACCTCAAACAGCTCCTCCGAGCACTCTCCATTGTAGAGCCGATAGAGCACACAGAGGGACCCGAAGTCTCTCCGCCGCTCCAACGACTCCAGACCCTCCGTGAGATCGGGATCATCGACAATTCGAATAGCACGCCTTTGCAGGGAGTCAAGTGGGTCGAGTTGGTACTTAGGCGCACCTGCCCAGAGATGTGAGCAGTACTCCATATGAGGGCGGACCTGTGATTTATATAGCACAAGTCGTTGCCTCGGTGTGAAGTACCGCTTGGTTCTGTTCAGGACGCCTAGTTTTGTACTCGCCAATTTGGCTTTTTTTTGTCCTCCAAATATCTCCCGAACTGGACTTTGCTAGAGATGTCAATGCCGAGGATCCCAATGCTCTTGGAGACCGGGAGAGTTACCCCTTGGAACTGGGGTACCACGACAAATGCGTCCTTCTTTGCAGTGAATGCGCAAACCTGTGTCTTTGTGGGGTTGAATTGAACCATGTTCTTTTCACCCCATTCCGAGGCCCGCCCAAGAGAGCGCTCTACTTCAGACACAAGTGCGGTCCGTCTCTCCTCCAGCATATTCCGAGGGACTTTCTGACGGCCGGTATATCAGGCATCACCCGTACTGTCATTCGCATAGCAATGCATATTCTCTATTGAGAGCAAGTCATTGATATGCAGGCTGAACAGTGTTGGGGACAGCACCGAACCTTGTATTACGCCAGCATTAACCCTCATGGTATCGGAGCAGCAGCCATTTACTACGACTTTGATGCTCCGAACATCTATCTAGGAAGCTGGCGATCCATTTGCAGAGTCCCTCGAAGAACCTGTCGAACGCCTTCGCAATGTCCAGGCTGAATGCCAAAGCTTCAGCTCCTTGGCACTGTGGGCTAAATTGCCATCCTGTTTCTGCAGTGGTGGGAGACTAGACTGGCAGAAGTTGCCCTGTGCTGCCTTGGCGAGCGACCAGAAAGTACGACTCCCGGTGGGATAGCTTCCGAGCCGCCCGCCAATTCTGGCAACGTGTTCCGCCTTGGCTTCGGCAATAGCCCTTTCGTTGCACCTGGAAGCAGCATTCAATTTACACTCCTCCTCTTTGGCGTTCGGATCCGACTTTTCCTGGCCCTATTCCAGGCTAGGTATGCGGACTGCTTCTGGCGTGCAGCCGTCCTGCAGGCTTTGTTAAACCATGGACGGCTGCGACCACCGACCGGTACTTTGGTGTTGGGGATGAATAATTCCATCCCCATAGTCACCGCTTCCGTGACGCAGTTCACACAGGTGTCAGGATCCCTTGAGGAGAAGCATAGTTGCTTCCAAGGGTAGGACGCAAGAAACTCGCGGAGTCCATGCCAATCTGCTGACTTATACTGCCAGACTCTGCGAGGCCCATTCGCGGGAGAGCGATTGGTCCTCGCAACAGGGGCTGTGCAGCGGACCAGGCAGTGATCTGATGATCCCAAAGGAGCATCGACCACCACCCGGTATCCGCGTGGATTTGTAGTCAGCAGAAGGTCCAACAAGGAAGGCTCATGGCTCTCAATATCTGGGACACGGGTAAGTTGTGTCACCAGTTGTGAGAAAACATAGGCCCAAACCATATTGAAGAGGTGCCGACCCGGTAGGTCAGTGGTGCGGGACCCCAGCCACTCTTTGTGATGAGCATTAAAGTCACCTAAGACCACCACCTCCGCAAATGGATACTGCTCCAATTTTTCGTACGTCCCCCGTTCGATGTTCTCAAAAAGATGAGTTGACCCCGAATCACTGCTATGAGACCTGTACAGGCACGCGTAGATGCGAGTAATCCCCCCCATATTCTACGCGTAGCCACAAAATAGACAGGTCTCCATGTTCGAGGCCCTGAAGACGGTGACAGCAGTCATCACCCCAAACGAACACGCACACCCCGGCTTTACGACGGAAAGAGTGCTCTAGTTCGTAGCCAGGGTATTTATGGTACGATATTTCGTCTGGGCGCTTATCTGTGATTCCGTTAAAAAGAGCAGAGCAGGCCGCGCCGTCTCGAGATGTTGATGGACGACGTCGAGATTACTGTGTAGTCCCCTAATATTGCAAAATTCCACTGTAAATGTGGATGTGGAGTCCGTTGTAGAAAATCTACTCTTTTTTTTAGTCTTTTTGGCCATGGTTTTAAGGAGTTTTAGGGAGTATGAGAGGGCACGCAAGGGGAGCCTCAGTACCCAAGAAACAAAAAGAAGCGGTATTTCCTGGTGCAGTGCTAGGTATTGGGTTTTGTGAGGAGCTGACATGAAGCACGGAGGGGCCCCCGGTGCCTCCCTGCAAGCAACCGTCGGGTCCACTCTGGTCTACCGCTTCGGCACAAAGGCTACTGACAGGATTTTCGCCGATTGGCGGGACAGCCTCCCGAGGTAGGATATCCCCGGGTTCGGGTCCCCTACTGACCGGTGCGCCGGTGGCCGGCGGAACCATTTCCACCGGGTCTCCCTGAACCCCGTACCAGCCCCTCATGCCCTCACCAGTCACGATCCAACCACCGTCCATTCTAAGCGCCACCGCAACCCACCGCGTACCAAGGGATGGGGAATGGGATAGGGACAGAAATCTGGCACTACGACCAAAACACACCAAAATGCTTCAAGGTCGGTCACACGGCAGACGGTGGTACAGAACCGCTCGGGCCCGACAACAAGCAAGATTCCTCTCACTTGTTACCAAGCCCTACCACCAATAATGCAGTGGATGACAACTGCTCACTTCCCTTAGTCGCCTCATACGACACCCGTGGGACAGAATGGGGTGGTGATACCTGTATTCTTAGTCCGTCACCACACGGACAAAACCTATTTATAAATTATCGTATTTTACTAATTATATAATTTTTTATTAAAATATTATTGGGCACATATTTTTAATTCATCAAATGTAAGCTTTCCTGCTAAAACCCGGTTTATCGACCTCCACCAACTATATACAATGACATTAATTGTTATATGGTTGTCTTCTTAATTTTTTTTTTCATGCATACAATGCATCTCCTTTAATCAGACCTGCAACAAGCAATTATTATGTCAGGACACATTCACCACCAATCTATTTGCTTTGAACGAGGGTGTTATCATAAAACTAACTAACTAACTTATCATCACGCTATTTCCCTTGCGGGGTAGGCAGAGAGAACAGAGTGCCAAGAGGCTCTATTCTTACATACATCTCTCGCTTCCTCAAATATTATAGTACAACTCTGGCCACATGATTTTTTTAAGGATATAGCTTCGAGTTATCGCAGTAGTAAAATCTTCGTAATTTTTTACGCCTCGTGAGACACCCGCAGTAAATAAAAGTGTGGTTTTTAATTTATGTTTTAGTCACTCATCATTATAACAGTAACTTTCATTGTAAAAGTAATCACTAAAGTAGAACTAGAAAACTATACTAGTTAGCGTACATACTATAGCACAATATCTAGGCATTATAGTATAATTTATATATCTTATCTTATCTTCTTGTTTAATTTATATAATATTGTATTTTTTTTTTATAAGCATTTTGGCAAAGGTTTTAGAAGATTATTGCCAGCTTCACGTTATTTTGTTACTATACAACACAATTGTAGCAATTTTGTAAAATTTCTTGTCACTAAGAATTTTTTAGTTTTATTTTTTTATATATTTTTAAAATTTTATAATTGACTATGAAGGATTGATGGTCTATCCTCCATTTATCAAACACACTATGTCCATAGTAAAAATTACACTTGTATAATTTATAACAGTGACCTCTACATCAGTTTAGGATACCAAATGCTCGTTTATTTACGCGGGTTGTTTATAAGATGGCGATATTTTCTTTGTAATAAACTGGAACCAAACGTCAAGTTTGGCATTGTCCGGCCCCTGCGTATATATTTCATTGAAGTCAATAAGTAGTATAAATAACGTAGAGTAAAATAATCATTACCATTGGGCTGTAAACAGACTAAAAAGTATAACCAGGGGGGATCAACTATGTTCTACAAAAGGTTGATATGATAAAAGGGCTGTTACAAACGATGAGAGAACGATATTGAAAAAACAAAACAGCGATATAATTCCCGCTGTAATGATGGTACCACTGGAAAACTAAATTAAAATTTAAAAACTATTTATTTTTCACTATAAAACCTATGTTAAAACTTGAAACTAATATTGAATATCATTTTCTATTTAATCTACAGAGCATGTTATTCTAATAAGAGTATAAAATTGATAATTATATAATTCTAAATATAGATCTTTTGTGTGTAATTGACTTGTTCGATAAAATAATTAAATATTACCGCAGTAGATGGCGTTAGTAAAATTTTCTAATTCTTTAAAGTCGATATTTAAGATCTTATGGGTCTGATTAAAATCAACAATGTTTGTTTTATTTTTCATTGAGACGGCTTGTAGTAGCCGCCGAGCACATTCGTATATAGGGCATGGTTCGTTGACGGTTTTTTCATGTAATTTAACTAATATTTCAAAAAGTGTAATTTAACTGTTAATCATCAATATTCAATGGTCAACAGGTTAAAAAAACTGTAAAATAAATAACAGGTTTTGAATGTTCAGTGTCAATTTTATGTCAACGTTTTCAATTTCAATCATTGAAAAATAGTCAACAGGTTAAAAAAGCTGTTAAATTAATAACAGGTTTTGAACATTCCCTGTCTCTTCCTATGGGAGTTGTAAAAGCCGACTAAAGGATTACCGGGCAGCAGCGTTCCCCTGTGTATGTTATGGCAATACCCCCCATATGAGTGCACACACACATCGGCCCCCAGTCACGGCAGCTCCGCTATTCCGTGGCCTAACGGTAGCGGGCCCGGTAACGGCGGAGCAGGGGGTGCTAAGAATCTTCAGTCACGATCCGGCTACCAGAAACGACTCCTGGCCCTGGTAACACACAACGTCAGGACACGGAGGACTGAAGAGAGGATCGCCGCGCTGGAAGAGGAACTGAGCAAGATCCGATGGGACGTTGTAGGATTATCAGAAGTGCGAAGACAGGGTGAGGGTACGATAATCCTACAGTCCGGAAACTTGCTCTTCCACCGGGAGGGCGACCACCAGTCCCAGGGTGGTGTCGGGTTTATCGTTCGCAAGTCTCTCATAGGTAACGTGGAGAAGATTGAGAGTGTGTTGAGTAGGGTAGCGTACCTTATACTTAGAATAACCAAAAGGTATTCGCTGAAGGTCATACAGGTTACGCACCGGCCTCGACACATTCCGACGACGAAGTGGAGGCCCTTTACGAGGACATCTTGAAAGCCATTCACGAGTCTAAAAGTCACTTCACAGTGGTTATGGGAGATTTCAACGCAAAACTAGGCATAAGGAGAGACGATGAGCTGAAGGTTGGGGCAATATGGACTTGGCCAGAGGAACCACAGGGGCCAGATGCTTTCCTATTTTTCTGGAGAAGGAAGGCCTCTTTGTGATGAATTCCTTCTTCAGGAAACAGCCCCAGCGAAAATGGACCTGGATTAGCCTTCATGGTTCAGTGAAAAATGAAATCGACTTCATCTTAACGGACAAACGACACATATTCAATGATGTCTCAGTGATCAGCAGGATTAAAACTGGGAGTGATCACCGCTTAGTTAGAGGCATATTGAATCTAAATATGAAAGTCGAGAGGTCACGCTTGATGAGGTCTACGCTCCGACCAACACGTGCTCAATACCAGAACCCCGAAAACTTTCAGCTCGAACTACAAACTCGCTTTCAATGCCTGGACGAGTGCGATTCAGTGAACGATATGAACAACAGGTTCGTTGAAACTGTCCAAGCGGTCGGGTCGACCTTTTTTAAGACCAGTCGCGTCAATAGGACTCAAAAGCTTTCGGACCAAACTCTTAAGCTCATAGCGACACGGACAGAAATGATGGTGCAGTCTTCGGCTGATTGGTCCAATCAGAGGTGACTAAACAGACAGATCTCCAAGTCTATGCGACGAGACATTCGCCGATTATACCTTGCGTATTAATGAGGCGATAGAGCGGAACCAAGGTTCCAAAGTGTTCGCAAGAGATCTGTCTATTGGGAAAAGCCAGTTGACCAAGCTGAAGACCAATGATGGCACTGTTGTTTCTTCCAAAGATGAGATATTAAGAGAGGTCCACGAGTTCTATGGACAGTTATACAGATCCCAGAACCCTGTTGTCAGCTTGGTCCATGAGTCCAGATCCAAGCTAACTCGGCACTATACCGAAGATATCCCGGACGTCAGCCTGTACGAGATCAGAATGGCTCTCAAACAACTAAAGGACGGAAAGGCACCGGGAGACGACGGAATTACTATAGAGCATCTGAGGGCAGGCTGAAAGCCGGTCCTCAAAGCCCTTCAGAGGCTATTCAATTTCGTCGTTCTCGGGGACGACGTTCCAGAGTCGTAGATCAGGAGCATGGTGGTGCTGTTCTTCAAGAAAGGTGACAGAACCCTCTTGAAGAATTACAGACCCATCTCGCTCTTGAGCCATGTCTATAAGTTGTTCTCGAGGGTCATTACAAATCGACTCACGCGCAGGCTCAACGACTTCCAGCCTCCCGAACAAGCCGGTTTCCGAAAAGTCTATAGTACTATAGACCACATACATACGCTGCGCCAGATTATACAGAAGACCGAGGAGTATAATCGGCCTCTGTGTCTAGCGTTTGTGGACTACGAGAAAGCCTTCGATTCGATCGAAACTTGGGCGGTACTGCAATCCCTTCAGCGGTGCCAAATTGACTATCGATACATCGAAGTGTTGAAGTGTTTGTATAGGTACTCCACTATGTCTGTCCGAGTTCAGGACAAGAGCACGAAACCGATCTGACTGCAGAAAGGTGTTAGACAGGGAGACGTCATGTCCCCGAAACTCTTCACCACTGCATTGGAAAATGTTTTCAAGCTTTTGGACTGGGCCGGATTGGGCATCAGCATAAATGGCGAATACATCACTCACCTTCGATTTGCAGATGATATCGTGGTCATGGCAGAATCGCTGGAGGACCTTGGTACCATGCTCAACGACCTCAGCCGTGTCTCCCGACTAGTGGGTCTAAAAATGAATATGGACAAGACGAAAGTCATGTCTAATATCCATGTCATTTCAGCACCGGTTCTGGTCGGGAGCTCGCTTCTCGAAGTTGTCGATCACTATGTATACCTGGGACAAACTGTCCAGTTAGGTAGACACAACTTCGAGAAAGAGGTTGATCGACGAATCCAGCTCGGCTGCGCAGCGTTCGGGAAGCTGAGGGAGATCTTCTTGTCTAATATTCCACAGTGTCTGAAGACGAAGGTCTACGACCAGTGTGTGTTACCAGTGATGACTTACGGCACAGAGGCGTGGTCTCTGAATGTTGGCCTTATGTCAAGGCTTAAAGTCGCTCAGCGTGCGGGGTATGCTTGGGATCTCTCTACGTGATAAGATCCAAATACGGAAATCCGTAGGAGAACGGGAGTGACCGACATAGCCCGCCGGGTCAGCATGCTGGAGTGGCAATGGGCAGGCCACATCGCTCGACGAACTTACAACCGTTGGGGAAGAAAGGTTCTCGAGTGGCGACCGCGTAACGGACGGTGCAGTGTAGGACGGCCTCCCACCAGGTGGACCGATGACCTGGTCAAAGTCGCAGGCAGCCGTTGGATGCAGGCGGCACAGGACTGTTCGCTGTGGCGTTCTCTTGGGGAGGCCTATGTCCAGCAGTGGACGATGAAAGGCTGATGGATGGATGGATGGATGATTGAACATTCAGTGTCAATTTTATGTCAACTTTTTCAATTTCAATCACTGACAAAAGGTCAACAGGTTAAACAAGCTGTTAAATTAATAACAGGTTTTGAATTTTAAGCGTCAATTTCTCTCAGTCGGGCAGGTATGACGGAAGAAGGCGTCGCGATCATGTTTTAGTCGGTATTGTGGCTCATGAACTCGACACAAGAGTCAAGCCTGTAAGACATTAAGGCCGACACCCCCAGGATCCTGTTGGTACCCCACTGACGTGTGTAAACTTGCATTTTGGACCGTGTTAACAAAAAGAAGGACCGCTTATTGTGGCGTTCTCTTAGGGAGATCTATTATGTACAGCAGTGGACGTCGAATGACTGATGGATGGAATAAAATATTATTATATACTTGATTTTATTTATCGTAATACCTCATAAATTTATTTCTTTATGCTTTTTACAATCCAAATCTGATACTTTCTGATATTTATGCGAATGTTACACATTTTGAAATAAAACTACGTTTACGGAATCTATCGCGTTTACTTGATTTTTCTACTATTCCAACGTTTCGAATATTAAAATATGCTGTAAACAGTAATTTCAATAGAGTGCTATGCCCTTATTTTTTTCTGTTTGTTTATAAAGAAGGCATGCCTAGTTGGTCTATCAACCACTAGCTCGTATTACTGAATGGATTGGGATGTAATTAGACACACATAGATATAATTGTACAGGTAGATAAAGATTTACGCAATTAAAAACCTTTGTCCACCCAAAAATTTATTGATCAATCGAAGGACTGAAGTATCAATATCGATATTTTGTACGCGCTTCCCTAGCAATGTCCACCGTTTTCAGTTCTAGCTTAGAAATGACTCGGTAAATTTGTAGTTATTTCTTCTCCTTCTGTTTTCTACCTCAATTGTTAAGTAATAATTGATGTATATTTACCACGTACTAGATGGGCGTTTCGAAACTAGCGATATCAATTGAGTCGCGTTCCTTTATTAATGCTATACTCTTTGGGAGTTGAGTTACGCCACCTTTTTTGGATAAATTTTAGGTAATAATTACATTAACTAAAACATTTTAGTATAGCTAGCTGTACTATTGCAATTTTAGCAATGTATATACATATAGAACTATATAATGGGGTTTTCAACAAGAACCTTGTTTTTGATCTATATTTTTTTAGAATCTGACATGCTCCGCTCCTTTTTAAAGTACAAATTATTTGTGAATAAAGAAGTGATGGTCGTAAAGACAAATGTGATAAGGAGATTTGGATTGCTGAATAGGTCAGTACGATAGCTCAGTGGCTTAGAGCACTTCCGCGGATTGGAAAAGACGCGGTTTCGATTCCCGCTCGTACTAAAAATCTCTTCTTCCTTATTCACAAATAATTTGTATCTTAAGAACTTTGTTTTTTTAATCAAAATAGTACATTAAATTTAGATGATAATGATTCAAATTTTATTGTATTATAATAAGTAAGGTTTGGCAATTATGAATCACAAATAATATCTGATAAATGTCCACTACGGCCACGGTTACGGCAACCGAAACAATGAATTTATTGCAAACTAAATTTGCCAATCGCATAATTTCACGATATTCAACTGTTAAGGGGCCAGCTCGAACATGTGATTTAACACTACTGGATTATTTTTTTGTGGGGTTATATCAAAATCAGAGTCTATACGAAGTCAATCGAATCGATTGCAACCTTAAAACTCAAAATTCGTGAAGTGATTAAAGAAATAAACCTACCATTTTGTGAAAAATTGGTTAAAATCTGATGAAAGAATCGACATTTCTAACCGTGATCGTGGTCGACATTTATCAGATATTATTTGTCATTCATAATTGCCAAACCTTACTTTTTGTATTACAATAAAAATTTGAATCATTATCATCTAAATTTATTGTTTTATTTAATTTAAAACAAGGTCTTGTTGAAAAACCCAATATACAGATACATTCGCTACCCGCGCGAATGGCGGGATAGAAATCCAGATGGCGCTTTAAAGTGTCCTTTAAATTTATTGGTCTATTTTCATTTAGTGACGTGTTACGTTACTCTTTGGTATAATGTTTAATATCTTTTCTCATTTGACTTTTTATTAGGCGTGGGTCGTATCACTTTTTCTGAGAATCGTATCTGAAACAGATTTCGATTTTCAATATCAGATTTCAAAATCTTATATTTTAATATCTGATATTTTACGTTCGCGTATCCATCATACGAGTAGATTCAGATTTCAGAAATCTAATCCGAATCCGATGCGCATCTTTAAATAGGATACGACAATATCATAGATTTCAATACAATTCGATATTGTAGATATACTCGTACTTATATGTATAATAGATGTTTAATTCGGTACCTATTTATTTATCACTAGCTGTAGCTGACCCGGCAAACGTTGTAACTTGTTGTAAGTGTGTGAGGATGTGGTATACATGCACATCATAAATGCGCGCGCAGTACTTACTTGATCATTATTTTACTGCGATGTTATTGCACGCCTCATAAGTGAAGCGTTGAGGTGGGTTCTACTCCAGCTTTACACGGAACAACTGATTTTTCAAAATTAAAATGTCTCTATTTGTCATATATTGCACTTGTAAAATAATATCTACACACATATATAAAGAACAAGCACTATTTTTAACACTCATGATATTTTTGATGCCATTTTTGTTATTTAAACTAGTTAAAAAGTAGGTATAGGGGCAGATGTCGCAGTAACAGGAACAGACACATAAGTCGAGGCCCTTTGTGGTTCTGACCTTATTGGCTGCTGTGCCGTTACGACTTAGGTGTACGCATCCAAGTGCCTCTTCTTTAAATTACCGGTCAATCCCTTGTAGCTATACAGATCACCACAAACACTACATCTAGCTTTTTTTATCAGAGTCGTTTATTTTTTCAAAATAGTCCCAAACGACGCTCATATTTTTTCGCGACATTTTTGACATTTACAACTAATCTTTAACACGACACAAGTTTTTTTTATATATAGGTAGGTATGTACACTTTATTTAAAAGATAATTTGCATAATCTTACACATAAACTTACTTTAAATTATAATAAATATTTACAAATGTATTTACACTAGTGAAAGAAAACACAATAGTTTCACTTGACTACTTATATTTTTATTATTATATACACTAGTACTATTTTATCCGTTATTATTTTACACTATACATATTAATTAAAAAATCCATTAAAACAATCCCCAACGTCCATCACACACAAAAATCTTTCTAAATTTTATAACGCGAATTAAATTAAAAGAAATGAAACTTTCTTCCGCAACTATTCGGACAAAATTAAACAATAAGTACCTAATAATTAATAAAACTATTACGTGCATAATGGTCCATAAGTACCAAAATGCGCTCAAGTTCAAGGCTAAATAAATTTTAGACATCATTGATATCATGATTAGTACTTACCAGAAAGTAAGCTTTATTTGCATAGTGTTAAGATTAAAAATTACTTATTTATATAAAATTTGTTCAAAATCTGATATTGTGATATTACTGTACCGCTCTAACTAGTGTAATATTTGTATTTCACGCGCTTTGTCGCACGCGTGTGGCCGATGCGTATCGTATCGCGTAGGTACAGTACATCGCAAATCTGATATTGTAAAATTGCTGTACCGCTCTAACTAGTGTAATATTTGTATCTTACGCGCTTTGTCGCACGCATACGGCCGATGCGTATCGTAACGCGTAGGTATAGACGAGTGAGCGAGTATTCAGTACATCGCAAATCTGATATTGTAATACTTAGATTTCGAAAGAGCCAGTAAGTGATTTTTAGATATTGTACCAATATCAGATTTCGTATTTATATACGATTTGTATCACCCACTTCTACTTTTTATTGGTTAGTCTATGATTCTGTGTTACGAACCACAGAACAATATTACTCAAGAGTTACGAACAGATCGTTGTGTTAGTTTGTAGTGCGCCGCAATATTAGTTGACACTGTAATTTGTGAACCTGTATTTATTTGTAAGTTATGATATGACAAACATTGCCCCTAATTTATACTGATACGTGCTAGTAAAATGTGGAAGTGGAAGATGGCTGGTCTACGAGGTTTTTCCCAACTATTTCTAGTGCCACTTGTGTTACAATGCCTAGTTATTTTACAAATAGCGGAATACGTAAGTACTTTATTTCATTTGTTTTTCTGTTATATGCTCGAATGTTGTTGTTTAATTGCTCCGAAATAAACAAAGACTGTAAGCTAAGCGTTTCTACGTCATAACACTCATAACATGTTTCAGCGTCATCATTGATCAAGGTTTCACTTTTATAATAGTTTTAGGTTTATCTCTCTTTACAATTATTACGTTCAAATTTTACTTAAATGTATAATTATAATAAGTAGTAGTGATGGCCTAGCGGTAAAATTAACGACTTCAAAGACAGTGGTAGCGAGTTCAATCCCTAGCCCAAGGTTCTGGCCTCGTACGGCCCATGCCTGAGAAATTTTCTCAACAGCTTGTGAAGTCTGCCAACCCACACTGTAACAGCGTGGTGGAATATGGCCTAATACCTCACACCAGAGAGAGCAAAGCCGTGCTTAAATAGTGGGTCCAAAAAATTGTCACTTGAGTACCTACTTATGTTTATATTGATAAGTGGCCATTACAAGTAGCTAATACCAAACTTCCCTTTTCCAATTGTTTTAGATCATTCTATTTTTCTTTTGCAATTCTAAGAGGATACATATAGATTAGATAATAAATTATAATAATAAACATTCACAAACATTTCACACAACATCCTCTGGTCCCAAACTAAGCTTAACACTTGTGCTATGGGCACCAGATTACGGATATAATACATATATAACTTTTTTTTCTAAATACATAAATAAAAACACCCAGATGCAGTACAAATATCTGTGTTCATCACAAATAATTGTCCTGAGTGGAAATCAAACCCACAACCTCGTGCATGGAAGTCTGTTACACTACCAAGTACGCCACGAGGCCCGTCAATATGATTCACTTATGAATATACCATACTACTAATTATCTATATCACTGCTTTAGCTTGCAGCATTAAAAAAAAAGTTCTTTTAACCTACGAAAAAAAAATCTGATTATAGAAATATAATACTATTTTTAATATCAAGAAATATATAATTATGGTGTTTTTAGGGTTCCATACCCGAAGGGTCAAAACGGGACCCTATTACTAAGACTTCGCTGTCTGTCTGTCCGTCCGTCTGTCGCCAGGCTGTATCTCAAGAACGGCGATAGCTAGACAGTTGAAATTTTCACAAATTATGTATTTCTGTTGCCGCTATAACAACAAATACTAAAAACAAAAAAATAATAATATTTAAGGGGGGCTCCCATACAAAGTCTGTCTGTCCGTCCGTCTGTCACCAGGCTGTATCTCAAGAACGGCGATAGCTAGACAGTTGAAATGTTTACAAATGATGTATTTCTGTTGCCGCTATAACAACAAATACTAAAAATAAAATATTTAAGGGGGGAGGAGTTTTACAACAAACGTAATTTTATTTGCTCGCAATTGATAACGGCAACAGGTAGACGCTTGAAATTTTTACAGAATATTTAGTTATATATTAACTTTAAAAATAAATAATTAAATAAAATTAAAATTTAAGGGGGGGCTCCCATACAACAAACGATTTTTTTACTCGTTTTTGCTCGATATTGATAACGGCAACAGTTAAACGCTTGAAATATTCACAGAATATTTAGTTAAGTATATATTCACTTTAAAAATAAATAATTAAATTAAAATAAAACAAATATTTAAGGGGGGCTCCCATACACAAACGTGTTTCTTTACTCGTTGCGCATCTAAGTTGAAAACCACGAAATGACTCAAATTTTAATTGCAAAATTTAGTAACAGCCAAACACCATGGTTACAGAGAGTTACAATTAAATAGTGTAATATTGTTTACCTAGTCAATGGTACGGAACCTTTCGAGCGCGAGTCCGACTCGCACTTGGCCGGTTTTTAGTACTTGAATTACAGTCATTCTGGGTAACTTTGACATATTACAGTGATATTTTTCACGGTATTTTAAATGTTTTAACATTTAAATGACAATATTAAACTTTGTTAGTGTTCTCAAAATATTTTTTATCCATAGATAATAATGAAAGACTATAATATCCATTAATTATAGAGAAAAATCTATTTTTGTAGTATGTCAAAGTTACTACCCACAAAAGTGTAACTTTGACACACATTAGATCCGTCACATAAATGAGGTAATATTTGATTACTAAATTACTTTGGGTAACATTGGTTTATATTATTCTCAAATTAGGGATGTGGCTGTGGCAATAAAAACGTAAATATGTAGTAGTATCATATATATATTTGTAAAAAAACGTCCATCAATCAAAATTTGGCACTTACAAGTATATTTTTTTAATTAAAACCTCGTTTAAATCCTATAATGAACAAACCGTTAAGCATATTAAAATGAATACAAACTAAAATAGTTAAAACAAACAAAAAATATGTAAAATTGGGGGTTTGAAGTATTTATTCGCCCTACTCCATATAGAGTAAATTGTCATCCATACAATCACAGAATATAAAAAAAGTTATTCTCAAGTAAGTAAACTCAACTTCATCATTCACACTTGCCAGTATATCTTTTGTGTAATACTTCTTTTTTCTATCATCTCCCTAATATATATTGATCTCCCTAAGTGCCCAACCCATCTTAACCTTTGTTTATCGACTTTCTCACGGTATTTTCTTACACACCACACCATTCTATCACTACGATGTTTCTTACTCTAGCTATCAAGTAATGTGGGAAATGAATGTAGTAGATTAGATGGGCGATTTAGTGGTTAACTTTCTGTTATATGCAGACGATCTTATTAGTGCAGTCTGCGGCTGACCTGCAAACCCTAGTCAGCGTAATGACAGATGTATGAATATTCATATTAAGCAGACCGTAAATAATGGTCTTTGAGAGGGGGGGACGGGAGAGATGTTAGAGTATCAATAGGCAATGGTGTGCTAGAAATTAAAGCGGATGAATTTGTGTATCTTGGATGTGAATTCAGTCGAGATGGAAGGACACAACGCAGTGCTTGTCCCAACGTTATTATATGGAAGCGAGAGTTGGGTATACAAAAAAGAGCATGAGAGTAAAATGAATGCGTTCGAAATGCGATCTCTGCGGAGAGTCTGTCGAGTTAGGCTGACTGACCGCATTCGTAACGACGACGTAAGAGAGCGAGTAGGTATGAAAGAGAGTATTGGTGTAAAGATGCGAAAGGAATTTTCCAATGGTTTGGATATGACATGTGAAAAGAATGCCGGACGAGCGACTGGTTAAGAAGATCTACAATGCGAAGTGGAAATTTGTAGGTACAGGGGGATACCGAGCTCGCCTACTTAGTCCAAATCGGTAATTTAAGGAGTCAGGAGTCTCTCAAACTGGAGAGCGTGTATGTAGAGAATTATGAATGTTGAGGAAGCAAGAGATGTATGCAAGAATAAAGCCTTTGGACACTGTTCTCTCTGCCTACCCCGCAAGGGAGATAGCGTGATGATGAGAAAGATAAGTAAAGTATTAAAGTAACGTCACATACATAAAAAAAAAACAGCTTCACGCCTATATGCTCTGAAGGGATAGGCAGAGGTGTATTACACGCCCACGATTCGCCAGCTATGTTTAAGTCCCACGTAATCATAGAAAGAGAGGGAAGTAGGTTATCTTCATACAAACGCACCGCG
The DNA here is from genome assembly GCA_948253155.1 of Leucoma salicis. Taxonomy (NCBI): domain Eukaryota; kingdom Metazoa; phylum Arthropoda; class Insecta; order Lepidoptera; family Erebidae; genus Leucoma; species Leucoma salicis. The sequence goes on along the minus strand of OX411819.1, from coordinate 5,167,199 downwards.
CGCGGCTTGAATGTGTGCGCCATAGTAACGTACGCACACTAACAAAATCTCGATCCGTTTCTCAGTGCGCCAATCGAGGCTAACGCCGCACAAGATTCGCGCGTCACGGCTTTTCGGCACCGCTAAATAAATGAAAAATGTGTGATAGTCGCAGGCAACTTATTACTGTGTGTTTGGCTGTCTAAATAATTCATCGATTCCAGAGTTGTCTCTGTTCAGATTACCTACTGAACAGGAAAGGAAGTCACTTATAATACCTATAATTTTTACATGATGATGAGTGAGATATACCTACTTATTTTTTTGTTGTATTAGGTATTGTTTTATCAGACAGACGCAAGGCAAGTAGGCACGCCTACTTGCCCAATATAATGTATTACCTAGGTATTTTAAATCTGTCAAATTGAAACGCCGCTATTGCTTTGTTTACGTTTAGCCATGTCGATTTCTCAGTATTGTAGGTATCATGCATCATAGGCATAGGACATAGGCCTCCCCAAAATGGGGGTTTTACCATAATCGCCACGCTTGGCAGGCGGGTTGGCGATCGCAGTGATGTCTTTAGTACACAGGGGAACGCTGCTGCCCGGTCCCCCGGTAATCCCTTAGTCGGCTTTTACGACTTCCATAGGAAGAGACGGGGTTGGATTGTAGGTATAGTGACTAAGTAATAATTTTAATAATCGTAAGTTAAAATAATGTGTGTTGTGTCGTCTGGGTTCAGGGTTAGTGAGGTCGGTTTTACCTAAACGATTACAAGTAAAAAATACAAGTTCCCGGCCCTTGCCAATTTCTAGGCACTGAATTAAAATTTAGCTAAAAGTGACAACCCTGAGACAGGCAAGTATGGTAGATTGGTAGGTAATTATATCGCGGAATGGGCCGGAGATAGCCTACTTCCCCACTCTTTCCACTATGACGTGATAGGGTGCGAGCCTATTGACGTCTACCAGGCACATTTACAAACTCCGGACTGCTATACTGAGAAATTTTCACTTTTTTTTTTACTTTTTAAAGCTTCTTATTATTTTTTACTAGTAACCCTAACGTGTAATAGTGGCTACTAACTTACTACTAATCTATAATTCTATACTAATTTTATAAAGAGGTAAAGTTTGTGAGGTTGTAGGGGGTAATCTCTGGATCTTCTGAACCGATTTAGATTTTTTTTTTACCAATAGTAAGCCACGTTATTTATGATTGTCATAGGCTATATACTAACCCGAAAAATGATAAGACGTTTTCGTGGTAGTCGGATTTGCAAAGTAAGTCGGAGAAAAAACGGACGAACCAAAACGTTTCTTACAAACGCTGCCTTAACGATGAGGGATATATGATTGAGTTCTAGAGAAAAGTTGTAGAGCTTGATAATGCCTACAAAAAACTCAGCGACAGCATATGTTTCACTTTTATATTTAAGGCACAAAAAGTCGTTATTTATATTAAAAAAAAACTAGACGCCGTGGGACGTCTACCAGATGAGAAACATCGAAATTATTTTATAGAAATAAAATGACCATAACTTGACAAAGTACTCCTCAAGACGAATCAAACGAGTATAAACTCGCTAGGGTTGCGTTGTTTCATTACAGAGTTACTGTGGCCACCTTCCAGCTCTATCATCAGACCTTGGATACCATCTAGATACAAAGTACTCATCAAGAGGAATCATACGAGCCCAAACTCAATGGCGTTATGTCGTTTTATAACAGAGATCCTATGGTCACCTTCTAGCTCCATCACCAGATCCTAGATACCATCTAAAGACAAAGTACTCGTCAAGACGAATCAAACGATTCCAAACTCAATGGGGTTGCGTCGTTTGATTACAGAGTTACTGTGGCCACCTTCCAGCTCTATCATCAGACCCTGGACGCCACCTAGAGACAAAGTACTCGTCAAGATGAATCATACGAGCCCAAACTCGATGGGGTTGCGCCGTCTCATTATAGTGTTCCTATGGCCACCTTCCAGCTCCATAATCAGATCAGCTTCATGTCATCATAATATTGCATTGTCACGCCATATACAGTATGTTAGGTAAGACGTGGTACATATTAAAGGAGGACATTCAGTCATAGCTTCTCATCCCAAATATGTAAAAAAATCATAACCTTAATTTTTTACAAAATTATCCATTAATATACATTATTCATATGCATCCGGCGCGCGACACAAATTTTGTAAATTATCACGTCAACAAACACGTGCCGATCTGCCGATCGACTGACAAAGTAGGTAGGTACATAAGCGGTCTGGTCCCACCCTTTTCTTTTGATGTACCCGCCAGCGCCACTGGACTTTACTTCCCCGCTCCCGCGCTGACCGCAGTTTATGCAAATGCGCCGACGCATCCGCAAGTTCGTGTATTTCCGTATTGCAAAAACTATCTCGCGTGTTTTAGTGTACTTACTAACATTAGTTAAAGTAAAATACAATGTCCTCTCAGCAATATTCCAATGAGGAGTATTGGGATATGGTTCGTGCTTACGCACTAGCCAACGATAGTGTGCGCGGAGGGATCAATTTGTAACGAGACATGTTTCCGAACCGTCAAATTCCGTCATACCACCTCATGCTAGGTATCAACCAGCGGTTACGCACATTTGGACAATTTACCGTGCCGTCGCATGCACAAGGTCGCGGCAGTCAGCCATACCCCGTCCACCTACAAGAGGCTATTTTCGAATACTTCGAGCAGCACCCGCAAGAAAGTACTCGTAAAGCTGCAAGAAGATTTGGTGTGTCTCATTGGACAGTGTGGAAGCTGCTTCATGACGAAGGTCTGCACCCTTATCACTTTAGACCGGTCCAAGAACTTGGGGTCAATGACCGCGAGCCAAGAGTTGATTTTTGTCGCTGGTTTTTATCAAATTTAGATAAAAACATTCTATTTACGGATGAGGCTACTTTTACGAGAATGGGAATATTTAATGTGCACAATGAACATTGGTGGAATAGTGAAAATCCTCATGTTACCAAACAGGACGCTTATCAACACCGATTCAGTGTCAATGTGTGGGCAGGTATTTTGAACAATTGCTTACTAGGCCCTTACTTTATTGAAGGAAGACTCGATAGTGCGTCGTACCTAAACATTTTAAAAAAGGTTATGGATGAAATGTTAGACGATATACCCATTATTGCTCTCCGACTCCTGTTCTACCAACACGATGGAGCGCCCGCGCACTAGCAGTTGCGTGTACGTGAGTTTTTGAATAACAATTTTGGTGATAGATGGATAGGACGCGGGGGGCCAGTGACGTGGCCGGCCCGCTGTCCAGATCTTACACCATTAGATTTTTATTTGTGGGGTGAAGTTAAAAGACTTGTATACTCTACGGAGTACTCAAATAGGGAGGAGTTAAAGGAACGAATTACGAGTGCTTTTAATACTGTACGGAATGATCCTTTTGTTCTTAACAGAGTAAAAGACAATTTAAGAAAACGTGCCGAACTATGTATTTTACGTGAAGGTGATCATTTTGAACAATTTTTAAGATTAACTTAAAGTCTAAATAAGTGAAAATCGTTTAAAATCGGTTGTAAATAGGAGTGATTACATGTGTAATAAACAACGCCACAAAGTTAAAAGGTAAGTAATAATCCATAAGCCATTGAAGTATGAAGATAAAACGGATTATAACTTAAGGTCATTCAACTCATTTAATAAGTTTAGGTAGGTCCTAGCGCAAGTGTGTCCCACACGGAGCGAGATTATCAAAATTTTTTTAAAACGGATTCATTGGTTATTTATAAGTACTTTTTATTTGTTTATATTTTTATTAGGTACATGTAAGCATGAATTACCGTGCGTTTTAATATATACCTCGTCTAACCATACACGCTGTATATATGCATGTAAAATTTCAGTTCAATCGGAAACCGGGAAGTGTGTCAAATTTAACTTATAAGATTTGAACGGGACAAGTAAAATAAAAGCGTCGCCACGCTAACAGCCGATTTTACCCTCCCTCCGCATTAGATGTTTCACATCAAAAAATAATTTAAATCGGTAGGTCATGTTTATTGGTCATATTATCAACAATTATGAATTCTTATCAAAATAAGTAAATTTATCTTCTCAAATGTTTAAAACAAAAGACTTCCCTTTTACTCCATATTTTATTTGGACGAATGGTTAAAGAGCGAACACAACATAGGTATAACCGAGACCGTGTCGTAATCTATTGAGTGATATTTCTATTAGACGGTTTTTTTAAAATGTTTACCGCCCAACGAAGTGGGCACGGGGCAACTAGTATACATATAAAGTTTGGAAAGGAATTATCTAACTGATGGTTTGTACCACATCATAATTTCTATGTAAACATCACTAATAGACCGACTTCAAGTTAAGACTTATATGGTTTTCTCCTGGATGCCATTGTCAGAACTGGACCAAATTAAAATGGGCCCACACGGGAAGCACCAGCTTTCAAATAAAGAAAGAATCATCAAAATCGGTTCACCCAGTGGAAAGTTCTGAGGTAACAAACATAAAAAAGAAAAAACAAGTGCAGTTTAATTGAGAACCTCCTCCTTTCTTCAAGATGGGTGAAAACCAGTTGCATCGTTTAGTAACAGAAAGTATACAGATAGAAAGCCATTATTTTGTGACTGTCAGTATATATTAGATATCTGCGAATCATAGTGGATTTTTTTTATCGATGGCAGACCTGGAAAAGGCCTGATGGTAAGTGGTAACCGCCGCTCATGGGACTTTGTCATCTTCACGGCCCACAGCTAAGCCGCCGCCTACCGTGAGTAGTGCTCTTCTAGATCCTCGTTTAACGCTCTAAGAGTGGCCATACGCACCTAATTCTCAAGAAGAAATTTGTGCCCGATATTATACATATATATTATATTGTCACTCAAGAAGCACAAATGTTACAATTAAGATTAATTTAAACCAATGATTGCTGGTATATAGTCAATTGGTAGTAAATAAAGCCTAAATACTACATTGTTTTATCTTGTAGGGTATCATTTGTAATGTGGATGGTAATTGTGATTGAACAAGCTTCAATTTATGTTTTATAATATGCTTGTTCTTAAAAAAATTAAATGTATGTGTTTTATTATGTCTATTAATTCTATGTATGTAAAGTTTCTTGATATACGGGACCTATTTAAAAGTGCTGGATGTTGTTTAAAAAAATACTGCCAATACATTATTTAGGAGCTTTTGAATTACTGGATTTTTAGTTTTTTTGAGTTATAGCTAGCAAGTAGTTAAACAAAAAGCTCTAATCTCCTGCTACACCCAAAACGCAACGATGTGCTTCATGGCCGGTCACACGGGAGATGGTGGTACCAACCCACTCGGGCCCGATACCAAGTGAGTAATCCCAATTGGTACCCGGCCCTACCACCAGTCATGCAATGGATGATAATTGCTTACTTCCCTTAGTCGCCTCATATGACACCCGTGGGAAAGAATGAGATGGTGACACTTGTATTCTTAGTCACCACACGGAACAAGTTATTTGGTTAACCTGTCCGCAAATTCTTAGTTGCGTTTTACCCCTTGGCGTTTACACTTTCGTTTACCCCTTGAATGATAAAAATACAACATAATGGTTATTTATAAATGTCATACCGTGTCATTGTGCCTCGTTTGTAAAACATAGTTCACAGTTAACATTGAAACAGGTTATCTTGTCGCTTAATCAAAACTAAAACTGGCGTATCTTTTGAATATGGCTTGAGATTGTTGTTCTTGAATAAGGAAGGAAAACCCTATATTAGAACAAGTTTGATGACGTAGCGAGGATAGATTTAGCACGTGTTTGAAATTTAATACATCATGTTATATAAAAAAGGGAATAACATTTTTTAAGGGTTCACTATCCTTTAAAACGAAAGTATTTTTCATTTCTTTTTCTGTATTTTTTGGTTGCTTTCATTTCTTATATTAGGTATTTTTCATTTTTTTTTTTAAAGTCCACTGCTGCACATAGGCCTCTCCAAAAATGGGGGATAGTGCCGTAATCGCCACGCTTGGCAGGCGGGTTGGCGATCGCAGTGGATGTTGTTAATACTCGAAGGAGTGCTGCTGCCCACTCCCTCGGTATTCCCTCAGTCGGCTCTTACGACTCCCATGGGTGGAGAGGAGTGGGACAATTCTAAAGCCGGCCCCACACGGCAAATACAATACCATAGATATATATACAACAATTTAATATTATTTAGATATTTTTATATATATTTTTAGCATTTGACATGCTTAGCACTATACATTAAACACAAAGTGAAAAATGTGAAATCGAAAATAACAGTCACGAGCAGGATTTGAACCTGCATCTCCTGGATACTGTCCAGATGCTTTGCCAATTCAGCCATCGTGACAATTGCTTCTGACTGCTAATTTCGATAACACATTCATACTTAACGTCTTTGGGTGACGCCTGCACCATCTGTCGGAAGTATTTTCATACATTATACCGACCAGGTAAACTTAATTTTTCGATTTCACATTTTTCACTTTGTGTTTAATTTAGTATTAAATTCAATTATGGAAATTTCAGTGGATCAAAAATGAGGATGCACATCTGTTTACCCCTTAAAACGATACCGGTGAAATGTTATGTTATGGAATGGTGAAAACAATAAGTATCCATGCGGTTCATTTTATATTTTGTAATTGAAGTATTCCAATGACATCGAATATTTTCAGTAGATCATAAGAAATCATATAGGTACCTACTATAAAACTCTCCCTGAAAATATAAGCTTCTAATAAGACCCCATCCAGATCGGATCTGTAGATTTTTAGAAAATCACGTTTATACCAACATACATACCTACGTAGGGGACGCATACAGTTCTTCCCTTTTTTTAAGCCAGTTAAAAAAAAGATGTGTTTTCCATGGGCTAGCCTCAGTCCATGACTATATCGGTCTCGAAGCCGTTTTATCCTTTCTAGAAGCCGCATAAATAACCTTAGCCATTATTTTAAATCAATCTCATATTTTTTGCTAAACTGAATAATTATTTTAGATCTATATTTTTTAGCATTTGACATGCTCCGCTACTTTTTAAAGTATAAAGTATTTGTGAACAAGGAAAAAGAGATTTTTAGTAAGAGCGGGAAACGAACCCGCGTCTTTGCCAATCCGGGGAAGTGCTCTAAGCCACTGAGCTATCCTACCGATCTTTCGATCATCCCAATTTCCTTATCACATTTATCTTACGACCAACGCCATCTATCGGAGACCAATTACATGCATCCAATATAGTAAGTTTAATTTTGCAATTAAAATTCATACTATTTGATGGCGCGATTTTTTAAACATTTTAGATCTACATTTAGCATTTTTTAGCATTTGACATGCTCCGCTACTTTTTAAAGTATAAATTATTTGTGAATAAGGAAAAAGAGATTTTCCCGCTCCTACTAAAAACTCTTTTTTTTTCTTTATTCACAAATAATAGAGATTTTCCCGCTCCTACTAAAAATCTCTTTTTCCTTATTCACAAATAATTTATAAACTTTGAATAATAATTATTTTTGTCTTTTCGTATAAAAAATATCCAAACAAATGTAATTGTTTTATAATACATCTATCGATGTTGTATGTGTGTATGCCTGAACACGTTTATGCCCTAGTATTTAATTAAATTGCATTGTATAGGTATAAGCCATAGACAAGCATATTTTTAATACTAAATTATATAAAATATATAAAAATGCAATGGACGGCTATTGCATGAGCATCATACGTATGTTAGAGAATCTTCAACTTTCTAGAAGGTTCTACTGTCGTCGGTGGTATCATTGCATGCGTATAGTATGCCGAACAGTTATGACACACAAGTTGCGTTTGTAAACGCAACCAAGGTTTGTGGTACTGCCGTCGTACTTCGCGGTGTGTGCGCGAGGCTCATACTAATTACTCGTTTTCCTTATTATCACGAGCCAAGGCGATGCGACGACTCGCGAGAAAACAATGCTCGTAATTGCCGAAGCCATTGGAGTATACTTAGTATGTGAACAATCTAGTAAAGCCGTATTATAGTTTGTAGGGCAACAGCCTCTGTTAGTTGTGATTCCGTTGTGTCATAATTATAATGGCTTACGTTCCGTAGTATTTTTATTGCGAATAGATGTATCATTCAATTTACATAAAATATGTTCTATATATTTGAAAATAAATTATTCGAATCGTGTTTATAGGAGTGACGAAGGCTTTATCCTAATCTTCTTACTACTTACGGAAAATGGCGAATTTCAGTTGTTCCGAAAAACAATTTTCAACAGGCCCTTAAATCAGCCATACTCAACCCTTTTTTGTAGGGAGCACAAGGACGTTTTAGTTATGGTGACGTGGGTCATAACTTATTTTTTATGCGTATATAAACGTAGTTTAAATTGATATTTTATTTACATTGCCAGACTGCTGGCTTTAAAATTGCGACCATTTTCCGAGCAGCGTAATTTTCCAAGTGTGAAAATAGTATAACATTAGTGTTTAATTATGTTAATGCTAATGAATTCGTACCAAATGAATTGCTTATGTTCTTCTTGAATGCTCAACGGGGTTTTGGTTACATGTTGGCTCTATCCAATCCAAAATAAGTAATATTTTTGCAGGAAAATGTAATATTATAATATTTTGATCTGCGTTTTAGCACTTGATATGCTTACTTAAAAGCCTTTAAAGAACAAATTATTTGTAGTGGAAAACGAGAACTTTACTGCTTCTTTAAAATTATAATGTTATTACTGTCTACATATTGTCAGCAATACGAAATGCTACATCTTTTTACCCTTAAAACGTTTCACTCAGCTACGTCAAACGTGGCGATGTCTGCCGATATTTATGTATTTTTAATTTGTTTGCCGATATATCATGAATAATTCGGGATACTGCGGATGTTCGAACCTTGGCTCTTTTTTGAGGTCAATATAAATGGTCTATTAGGCTGTTAAATTGTTATTAATTTGTGCCTTTAGAAATACAAATATGTATTGTAATATCTAATAATATATCTTTAGATATAAGTCTTAGTCCGTGTGGTGATGGACTAAGAATAAAAGTGTCACCACCCCATTCTTTCCCACGGGTGTCGTACAAGGCGACTAAGGGAGGTAAGCAATTATCATCCATTGCATTACTGGTGGTAGGGCTGGGTACCAAGTGTGAGTACTCACTTCCTATCAGGCCCGAGCGGGTTATGGTACCACCATCTCCCGTGTGACCGGCCATGAAGCACACAGCTTATTATTTCATTTTATATCGATGGAATAAAATGGTAAGCAGCGGCAAAAATACTGTTGGTATAGTAATACTGTAGGTAGGGTCCATGAGCGACGTTACCATTTACCATCAGGTGGGCCGTGGATCGTCTGCCGCATACGCAATAAAATAAATAAATAATTATTTCGGTAATTTATCGCCAAAGCCGTCCAATATTATCTATTCTATATTGTCAAACAAGAATTGTCTAATAGACATGTAGGTAGGTAACCTAACTACCTACGACTAAAGGATTATCAAAAAACAGAGTTTTGACTCAGCTGGCTGCTTGGCTTATCTGTGGCAAAAAAAAAAAAATCCGATATTATGAACAATACAATCGTTTCCGAGGACATTTACTCCGATAACCATGATTCATATGACCGGAATTTCCTTATTTCAGTTCAACATGTAATAAGCATTAAGGCCGTCTGTGAATTTTGCAAAAGGGACCCTGTTAGCAACACATAAACTGTTATATAGATCGTCATGATTGACAGACTGAGTGTGAGGGTTGCATCAAATTATAGTTGGGTATGGGAGGGAATTGTGCAACTTATTCAAAAACAAGTGAAAATACTACACCGAGAATAGCAATGCTTTGAGTTTACACGTGGTTATAATAATAATTGATATAAATTATCAGGAGTTTCCACTACTTCTGAATAATTTATAAATGTGTGTATAATACGTTATTTTCTATAATTATGAGACGACCTCCAAAATGTTATTATAACACAAAGAAAATGCAAAGTTTTATATTAATAAAACAAAGGTAAAAAGCCTGAAAATAATTAAATTCACTCTCGGGTGCCTAAGCTTAATTATTTAATTTAGCTAGCCTATCTTCGTACTCATTCTAGTACTTTTTAGTGTTTACCCTTGAAACTAGCAGCGTTTTACTAACTTGATACAATATATTATTTAGATTTTGTGATTTCATATTAAACGAATATGTTTTTTTTATCTACTTTTATGTCTGTTGTTTGTACCAATGAAATTTTTAGTTTTATATGATATGAAATGTCGTTCTAAGAAACTGGATAAAGTCCGCGTCCTTATCAATTTGTGTAATAGCAGGATCGAAGCCCGCCAGTACCTAAATGAAATCGATTTCAGGCAAATCGAAGTTTTAAGGGCACACGTCCCATTACGTCCATTACCATATTTGCTTTAATCGGCAAAGGGGATATCGTTGGTTAACGTATACTTTTGAGAATTTTATCAAAGGTAAATGGAGTTTTGATATGCGTATGATATAGACGCGTCACGGCCCACCTGATGGCAAATGGTAACCATCGCTCATGGACGCAGCTATACCGGGAGTAACGAATCGAATTAACGGCTATCTCCTGCTACATTGATATTGCTTATTTCCCTTAGTCGCCTCATACGACACCCGTGGGAAATTATTAATAGATATTAAGATTATTAATAATATATATATTCATTGTTAAGTTATGTGCTAAGTGACAACACTAGATAAATACTATTCGTACATTGTCTCTGACTATACTTAATGAATTGATATTGTAATTGATATTATAACATAATATTTACTAATACTTTCTAACATTTACGCGAATTTCACACATTTTGAAATAAAACTACGTTTACGGAATCTATCGCGTTTACTTGATTTTTATGCTATCCCGACGTTTCGAATACTTTACAGCATTCATGATCACGGGTGGACTTAAATGGTAGATGTCCAAAGCTGATATATATCAGCTTTGGATAAAAGCATAAAAATCAAGTAAACGCGATAGATTCCGTAAACGTAGTTTTATTTCAAAATAATATTTACAATATTATTTTGTGAAGGATATGCTCAGCATCTCTATATGATAGAATCCTTAATAAGATAATTCACGGACACGGACATTTTCACATAACGTCCTCTGGTTCCAAACTAAGCTTAACGCTTGTGCTATGGGTACCAGATTACGGATATAATACATATATTACTTTTTTTTTGTAAATACATACATATAATAGATAGAAAACACCCAGACGCAGTACAAATATCTGTGTTCACACAAATATTTGTCCTGAGTGGGAATCGAACCCACGACCTCGTGTACGGAAGTCGGTTACACGACCGACTACGCCACGAAGCCCGTCAAAAATAAAAATTTATAGGAAAATAGGGGTACTGATATAGCCCGCAGGGTTAGCGTGAAGTAGCAATGGCAAGCCACATTGACAACCGATTGGGAAGAAAGGTTCTCGAGTAACGTCCACGTATTGGACAGTGTAGGGTGGGAAGCCTACCATTGGGTGTACCTACGATTTGGTCAAAGCCAGGAAGGGATACAGGCTGTTAGGGAACAACGTGCCTTATGGCTCATTTGTTGTCTAGCAGCGGACGTTAAAAGTTTATAGATGAATTTATCAATAAAATCAAAATATAATCATGATATATACTTATCATTAGGTTCACATTCTTTAGATGTAGGCTGCTGGCTTTCTATATCCCGTAATATTTATTGAAAAAAAAGGCCTTTGAACTGTCATATAGCTATATAATTAGAGGGTGGAATCAATTGCCTAAAAGTTGAAAGAACTTAGAGGCTTTGAAGGCGTAGTGTTCAGGGCATTCATAGGTCAAGGAACCCCGTTGTATTTAAAGTTATAATCTAAATGAATTGCTATTTTATTGTTATGCTTGTAAGTGAATCTGGCCGATTGTGTTTCATAGTTGAGAAGCTTTAGTTCTGTGATATTGTATTTTCTCATTAATTTTTAAATATTATCAATGCGTAAGTGTGGGTGTGTTTGTTACGTTTTCACGCCATAACTACTATACCGATAATTATGATGTTTATCATACATATAGTCCAGACTCGAAGGACATAGGCTTACAACAGATTAGTGTGACGTGTGAGTTCAGAATTCCCCGCGGACGAAGTCGTGGGCAGATTCTAGTTGCAAATATTAATCATTGAATAATTTTAATTCGATTACTGATAACAAAAGATAGGCTAGTTGTAAAACCAAGGACTGCAGAGACATTGTTATAGAGCTCGATTTCCAGTCCGAGGTACTCGCACAGCACACATTTCTGAATTAAAATTTTCATTATTATGTCTGTATTTGTTTAAAAAACGAAAAGGTTGTAGCCTAGTTGTGCAATTCGAATGATCGACTAGCTTAAACAACTTTTGCTTTCGACTAGCATCAGATGGGTTTTAAAATAACGTTCTGGCAGTCGTTGCAAATTATTAGAGTTCTGAATAAAAAAATCATGACTGGTCTTTTCCTAAGATCGCCAGTTGTCCCCTTAGTTGGGTCGTCGAGGTCAGATCGGCGGTCATTCCGTATCGGAATCCGACCCTAACAAGTTACAAAGCTAAGATGATGGTGGTGAAAGAGATTTTTTGACAGCTTTTGATGTCTGCCAACCCGCACTGAGCCAGCGTGGTAGACAACGGTCTAAATCCTACTACTCGGTCACTATGAGTGGAGACCCGTGCCCAATAGGGGGTTGAAAAAAATAGGGAGGTATTAATGACGTGTCCGTGTGGGGCTTTAAAATTGTCCCTCCCCGCTCCACCCATGGGAGGTGATACCGGGGGAGTGGGCAGCAGCACTCTCTCGAGTATTAACGACATCCACTGCGATCGCCAACCCGCCTGCCAAGCGTGGCGACTATCCCCCATATGAGCGAAACACATGTTGTGGCGTTCTCTTGGGGAGGCCTATGTCCAGCAGTGGACTTCGAAAGGCTGATGGATGGATGGATGGATGGATGGAATGACGTCAATTTTCAGGTTAACATAATACCTTTATTTGTTTATCAGTTTTACCGTTACGAAAATGACTGTAAAAAAACATTTTTAAAAAAATTGCTGTATTTTTGAGAATTTCCATTGATGTCTTACCGTTATGTTTCTAGTTAAAGAAGACATCACAATATCAGGTCAAAGTTTATTTCTGAATAATAAAGACTGACATTTTGAATCCAATTATAATATTTGTCTGAACTAACTTTGTGTTTTGTATTGATAAGTAATGAGAAACGGTTTTTTAAGCTATTACAAAGTCTAAAATAATGTTTATGTAATAGGCGTTATTTGTTATTTTTAACAGACTTAAAAAGGCGGAAGTTATATGTTTGATGGCCGTGTGGGGCCGGCTTTAGATTGTCCCACCCCTCTCCACCCATGGGAGTCGTAAGAGCCGACTGAGGAAATACCGAGAGAGTGGGCAGCAGCACTCTTTCGAGTATTAACAACATCCACTGCGATCGCCAACCCGCCTGCCAAGCGTGGCGATTACGGCACTATCCTCCATTCTTGGGGAGGCCTATGTCCAGCAGTGGACTTTAAAAGGCTGATGGATGGATGGATATGTTTGATAGTTTTTTTATTATGTGTAAAACGATATTTATCTGAGATCAGGGGGGTTAGACAGAATCTCATATCTCACAATCGACATCGTATCGTGATCACTGTGATTGGTTGAGAGACCACCGTGATTGGCCAAAGGATTATTGCGACATCACGCGTTGGTTTCTCTACCAATCACTTCACAAGCGAGGCGATACGATGTCGATTGTGTGATATGAGATTCTGTCTAACCCTCCAAGGCCGTAGAATGAAACTCACTAAATCGTACCAACATCGTATCGTCTCGCTTGTGATTGGTAGAGAAACCGATGCGTGATGTCGCAATAATCCCTCGGCCAATCACGGTGATCTCTCAACCAATCACAATGACACGTTGTCATGTCTGGGCTGACTTGCGTAATCCTTTTGTTGGTATAATAGCTACCAAGTTTTTTTTCCAAAGAAATACCTATAAGCAGTCAAGATTTGTTGATGAGTTCTGAGGATACAAAGTAATTTTTTTATGTTTTAGAATAAACAAGAAAATGTAGTTGATGTAAGATTATATAGTTTTTATTGAAGCCTCGAATATAATTGGTACTTATTATGTGTGCTGTCTTTTTTGTCAGTTAATATCATGATTGTCATAAGAAACAAACATGTTTTAATGTCAAGGTCGATTACTTACCACAACATCAAATCTTTGAATTTTCAATTATCTACTTGCGTCTATAATCTATACTATAATTAGGGATTGCAATCCGGCGTCATTTTCAGTCCGGCCGGATCCGACCGAATTCCTATCGACCCGGCCGGATCGGACCGGATCCGGCCGGAGTGATCAAATCAGGATGATTTTTGATTTTCGGTTCAAAATGAACTGTTAGTAAGTTAATCAAGTGTCATTGTTCCTACTTAATATATATGTGTAGTTTATAAAAAATAAAACGTGCATATAATAGGTAAATCAACTTTATTTCCAATCTAATGTTAAGATTAGGCAACGAGCAAACAATTAAAATCTAGTAGTGTAGGTAACTAGTAAAATTTTAACGATGTAACCAGTAGCTCAGTCTTCCTAGATAGAATTATTTTAGTTTGTAACTTTATAAAATCTTTCTATTTACTGAGATGAGATCACAATAATTTAAGTATTTGAGAATGCTAACAAATGAGTCTTATATTTATGACAGACACCCATTGATCCATGGGTTTTTTATAGATCAATACCATTGATTTGATGAACCTGAGATGGGTTTTTTATAGATCAATGCAGATGGATTTGATAAATCTGTCTAATAACTGGCACAATTATCACAATATTGACTTTGTATTATAATTACAACTCTTTAGTTTAATTAACTTACTATAAATAAAAAAAGTAGGTCTGAGAATAGAATGTAAACTATTTTTCCCCTTAAGTGATAAGGGTGGGCCCACCCAAATTTTTTTTTATATTTTAGCCAACATTTTTTATTTTAATTTTTTTATGATTCGGCATAAAAAAATACATACAACCCTAAATTTTCACCCTTCTACTGCCAACCCCTTTTTATTAATATTGATATTAGTACTTTAATAATTTTCATTGCAAAATATTATATGGCGGTACGAAGTTCGCCTGGTGAGCTAGTATCTATATAATGTTACTCTTTTGTATGTTTAACATGTAACATTTCATAAAACAACTTACATAGATAAGGTAAGTTACACTCACTGTTCTTTTTTTTTTTTTTTTTTTTTTTTTTTTTTTTTTTTTAATTTCCGAACATTATTCGTTCGGGCTGCGGTCTCCTGTGACATGGTCACAGCTCTTCTATGGCTGTTTGGAAACTTCATCCATTTATCTATTTAGAAAAAAGAATTTACCGGATTTGTTATTGTACCATATTTTGTATTAAGTATTTTACTATAGTTTTTAGTTTAGTATATTTTTATATTATGTTGTTATTATTTGTAATTATATTTCATACATAAGTTATGCAAATTTGCTGGATTTCGTTTGTTATATGGTTTGTTATTGTTTTATTATACAATTTTAGTATTCGTTTATTTTTATATTAGTTATTAGTTTGTTATTGTTTATTGTTATATTTCTTAGATAAGTTATGTCAGATTTATATTATTTATTTGATTTTATTCTAGTTACTTATTACTTTTCCCATTTCGATTTGATTTGCATATATTTTCTTATGTTTCCCACACCAGATATCATATTTCTATTTTATGTAATCTATTCTAATTTGTTATTATATTTCCTATTTATAATTTACCGTCTTCTTTACTTCTGCGTAGAATTCCTGAATATATTACTTTGTCTTACTTTTATTGGTAAAGTACTAATTTATTTTAATTCTTTATACTTTTTGTATGTTTTATATACTAATTTTAGATGGTATGATTTAATATTATACGTTTTGAATATTTGTCTAGTTTTTTATATCCGGTTAAATTTGTTTATTTAATTACTTTATTATTTACTATATGTATATATGTTATCAAATATGTTAAATGCGTTTATTCATATTTAGTTATTATATCATGTCTATGTGATTAATTATAAGTTATAAGTGTGTTTGTGCTGGTGACTTAGGTGTATATGTATATTTTGTACATTAACATGGATATATGTGTATGTTTTATTATACCCACATATTCATTTTATTGTCAGTGTTTTTGTTTTTCTGTTGTATTATCGGTGTAAATTTGTATATGTGTGTATGTATTGTATTATTTGAATTTTTATTGGTGCTTATTTGTTTACCAATTCTGTGTTAAGATTTTGTTAGCCTATTCATATGTTTAACATATGTTTTATGCCAATATTTTTAAAGTGTGTGTGTGTAATATGAATATATAAATGTGTTATTAGTTTATATTATTTGTTTTATATAACTATATTGTATATGACTTTGCTTTATTATTGTGATGTATTTGTATTTTTAAAATATCTCGTTTTGTGTGCGTTATGTGTAAACTGTTATGAGTATTAATGTTTATGTAAATATTTGTATGTGTGTTTATTTATGCTTATTTATTTGCCAATTCTGAGTTAAGATTTAGTTAGCCATTCATATGTTTAACATATGTTTTATGCCAATATTTTTAAAGTGTGTGTGTGCGTAATATAAATGTGTTATTAGTTTATATTATTTGTTTTATATAACTATATTGTATATGACTTTGATTTATTATTGTGATGTATTTGTGTTTTTAAAATGTCTCGTTTTGTGTGCGTTGTGTGTAAACTGTTATGAGTATTAATGTTTATGTGAATATTTGTATGTGTGTTTATTTATGCTTATTTATTTGCCAATTCTGAGTTAAGATTTTAGTTAGCCATTCATATGTTCAACATATGTTTTATGCCAATATTTTTGATGTATGTGAATATAATTATAAATGTATTGTTAATATATTTTATTTGTTTTATTTAACTATATTGTATATATATGCCTTATTTTGTTATTGTGCTGTATTTGTATTTTAAAAAATGAGGAATTTTGTATGTGAACTGTTGTGAAAATTAATGTTTATGTGAATGTTTGTATATGTGTTCTGTGTAACTGATTTGTTTATGTGTTGGGTTCAAATATGCACATATATGTATATACCCATTATACGTATACGTAGCATCTATCCGTGTTTATATTTTTGTATTATTTATGTATGTGTAATGTTTATAGTGTTTGTATATTTGTTTGTGTTGTGTGTTATATGTATTTTAGTGTTGTGTTGCATACGGCATACTGTCTAGTGTGTTTATTTGCATTTAACTTTGAGGTACCAATATTAAATGGGCGCTAGCGACTGCCTCAGCTGTAAGCTGTAGCGGCCCGCGCCAGCGCATCCCATTTCTTGCGCACAGAACACTCTTCACTGTATGCCGTGTGGCCCGGCATGTCATTCTTCGCCCTAATACAATTTGCGCACGTAGGTGCCCGTCCCCCGGCCACGCGCGGGCACTCCGCCCTATGGTGAGGCCCACCGCAATAATTGCATAGATCCTCACTTTCGGTGCAGAGCTTCCGCCCGTGCCCGAAGGCCAGGCATCTCGTGCACTGTACCAGAGGCGATTGGTCGAACACCTTCACACGCTGGAGATCGATGTAGATCCTGCCCGCCGACGTAAGTCTCTGCCATAAGGCTGGCGAAACTTGGAGAACGGCATGACACTCGGAAGTGTTTCTCGCCTTCCTCCTATATTTCACCTCGATAGAGGCCTCATCGGCGGACAAGTTCCCCAGCAAATGCCCATTCTGAATGCGAAGGGCAGTGCGTATGTCCTCATCGGTGTTGGTGCTTATGAGGTTTTTGAGAATGACAAGTGGTCTTCTGAACTTGGCCTCTTCAACATTCAGCTTGGCGCTCCTCAGCCGCACCGCAGCTTCCTCTAGTTCCTCCTTGCTGGCACAGCTGAGGACCACCTTCTGATCTTTGATCTTTCGGAGACCTTCAATTTTGAGGCCTATTCTTCTGGCGTCCAGCGCCTCACGCACTTTCTCCACGACATCATTGCAACTGTCCCGGTCTGACCCTGAGCCCACAATAACCGAGAACTTCCGTCCGATGTTGGTTGGGGGTTTTCGAAGGGCGTCTGCGTAGGACTGTGTTACCTCAGATAACACACCTCCTCCCCCTTTTATAGCTTCTACGGTATCTTTGATGGTTTGGAGCTCTTTTAGGAGTTCTCCGTCATTGTGGTCTATGTTTCCAACATCTCTACGATCCTTTTTAACCTCTTTATAATACTTCTCAACAGTACGATGAAGTTCCCAAATCCTTGAGCTGTTCTCCCTAATGACTTCTATATTCTGTTTGAAGCCGTTCAGCTCTTTCAATACTACTGTGTCGTCTCCTTCCTTGTTCTCCGTTTTGCTAATTGTCATCTTAATATTTCTAATATCTTCCCCCATTTGCTTGATATGCCCCAATTCTTTCGCGATATTTTGTATGGTTTCTGTGGCTTTTTTCATGTCTTTTGACGCCTTTGTAATGTCAGCCACTTGTGTAAAAATATTATCTAAAGCGCCACCCGTGTCTCTATTGATATTTTGAGGGCTCTTCATCTCTTCACTCACTGTTCGGTTCGCTGCTATTTGCTCGTACTTGCCGGATATTTGCTGCTGATGATCATCTCTTTAGCCTTAACTCAAAATGTATTAGGGTCGTTCAGGACTATATTCGGTTTTAGCTTATGCACGAGTATTTATACGCTGTGAGTGCTGACTGCCTATCTGACCTCCACGCCCCATTTTAGGGGACAACTGGCGACCTTAGAACAAGACCAGAGTTAGATTTTGCACGCCTCATAAGCGAAACGTTGAGGTGGGTACCGCTCTCGTTTTACGTAGAACAACTGATTTTTCAAACTGACAATGTCTATTTATCATATATTGCACTTGTAAAATAATATATACACACACATATCAAGAAAAAAAAAACTATTTTTAGCACTCATAATATTTTTTGTGCCATTTTTGTTATTTAAACTAGTTAAAAAAATGCTTAAAAAAGTTATTTTTGGACGTCCGTTTGTTGTAAGTAATGTATGTTAACACGATAACGACCAAAATACTTTACTAATCGAGTCTTTTTTTTTTTCGTTCACGAATTGTTATGATTACGAATAGAGCCCTATCACATTACACGTTCTGATTCGATGTGTTTTAATTGTTATTAAATAAAAAAAAAATAGTGAATATTTACACTCGATGCGACACATCAGTGCTATCCTTATCTCGTGAGAATTATTTCTATAGACCAATGTAGAAGTACTTCTTAAAATTAGCGCTAGATGGCGTATGAGACATGAGAAGGTACTTTTTGAAATTAGCGCTATCTATGTGATTTATTGAAAACTACTTAGTAAGACCAATACATTATTAGTTACTTATCAAATAATCAATTTTATTGTGAAAAATGAAGATTATGAGGCGATGAGGACAGTTTTGGATTTTCCAAAGTATTTTATTCAAGACTTGCACTACATTTTTGCACTAAATATCCCATTTTTGAGAAACACAATATAGGTTATTCAACATTACGCTAAGACTCTTAGAGATCGAGTAAATATAAAAAGTCAAAACAAAATAATTTTGGATTATCCGTGTGACGCACTAAGAATACAAGTGACACCACGCCATTCCTTCCCGCAGGTGTCATATGAGGTGACTAAGGAAAGTAAGCAGTTATCCCATTACATTACTGGTGGTATGGTAGGGTACTAAATGGGAGCACTCACTTGTTAGGTATTATTATCCTTTCTATCCTCTCCTTATTATTCTTCCTATCCTCTCGTTAGTATCCTTCCCCTCCACCTCCGATTCCTTACTTGGAGATAAAGACACGCGAGTGGATACTTCTGGCGTATACTGCTAGCGTTTATAGCAAACGCGGTTACTACAGTAACCGCTTGTTTGCTATCCACATAGAAAATAATTCCGTAATTTTGAAAAATAATTAGAGTAACATACGAGTAGTAAGAGTTTCGCGTTTCTAAGTGAAGGAAATCCTAATTGTTTATTAGGATTTTGTATGATTAATTTTGATTTCCTTTGCAGTTTAGCTTAACAGATTTTTGATCTAATGCGGAGGGAGGGAAACCTGGCTGCGCTAACAGCAACAGCATTTTGTTTTATATTGCATTACTTAAGCAGAGTCTTCTCGTTAGCTGCTACTCACCTCTTTTGTTATTTTTATTTATATTGTTTTGAAATAAATATACTACATATTTATTTTTATGTGAAACATCTAATGCGGAGGGAGGGTAAAATCGGCTGTTAGCGTGGCGACGCTTTAATTTTACTTGTCCCGTACAAATCTTGCAAGTTAAATTTGACACACTTCCCGGTTTCCGATTAAGCTGAAAATTTACATGCATATGTATATCGCGTGACAATGCAATATTATGATGCTATAGAGCTGATCTGATGATGGAGCTGGAAGGTGGACATAGGCACTTTATAATGAAAGTGCGCAACCCTATCGAGTTTGGACTCGTTCTTCGTCTTGATGAGTACTTTGTTTTTAGAAGGTATCCAGGGTCTGATGATGGAACTACAAGGTGGCCATAGGACTCCGTTATAACATGAGATGAGTTTATACTTGTTTGATTCGTCTTAACGAGTACTTTGTCTCTAGATAGTATCCAGGGTCTGATGATGGAGCTGACTACCTTAGTCATGGATGCTCGGTAATTAAACATCACAACCCATCGATTTAAAGCTAGTTTGAGTTATCTTGAATAGTACCATAGTCCTAGATGATATTCAGGGTCTGATGATGGAGCCGGATGGCCATGGGCACTACGCTATTAAAGGCCGCAATCTTATCAACTTTGGAATCGTTTGATTAGTTTTGATAAGTGCTTCGGTCCTAGATGATATCCAGGGCTTAATGATGATGATTTATGTCCATTCCCATTATTTTACACCCAATTTTCCCATTTTTTATACAGGCACACATTGAAAAATTTATGATCATTTTATTTCTACTCATTATTTCTACAAAATAATTTTGATGTTTTCACATCTGGTAGACGTCTCGCGACGTCTATTTTTTATTTTATTTATAAGTATTTAAAACTGAAATGATTTGATTTAAATTAATTGTTTAAATGAAAACAAAGTAAATAAATAAGAACCACTGACAAAATTTCACCAATAAACGAACATCACAGCAGATGTCATCTCAGACAGGTGACTTATCTATCACATTGACCATGACATCTAACGTTTCGTTAATTAATATATTTAAATCGTGTAGGCGTTAGTTTTTTTCAGCTTAAGAGTATCGATAATAGTTCAGTAATTATTCATATAAGTGTTTCATTCTACGCATCACAGTAAAGAATGGAAATAGAGTATTTTTACATATTTTATTTTTATGCAAAAGTATAAAGTGTATTTACCAAAAATAAAGTAGGATACGTTATTATAGTTGTCAACCCTACGCTGAACTGGCGCTTATGGGATCGCATCGATATATTTTTTATATTATATTTGGTTTTCATAACTGAACTTCATCTTTCATTAGATTCTTTTTCAGACAGTAGGTATGTCCCTCAGTCTGTTCATCTATTAATTTAGTTACAACGCAATTTGTGCTTGATCCATACCGCTGCCTGACATAACTGTGATGATTAAGCTGAACATTAATAACAAGCGATGAACTAAGATTCCCTTCCGAAAAATAATATTAAAATTTGATGTTACTTTGATGTCGTTATGTGTAGATTTACAAAAGTGATGTAATTAACTAAACAGCCCCTTTGCCATACCCAAGTTGCATAAACGCTAGGAATATAGAATAGAATAATCAATGTATGAGATTGACATAAAGCTACGACAGCGTAAGCGACTGTCAATCCCAATACATTGATTTTTCTATTCTATTCTACAAAGTTTATGCAACTTGGCTAGAGGGGGGCTGGTGTTAAATGTCACTAATTTTAATCCATTTGCGAAAATAACGACGACGTCTTCAAAAACTATTTTGTTGTCAGTTATCTTTTAATATTATTTTTTATTTGACATACTACTGTTAAACTCTGGATGGTTTAAGTGGTGTGACGAATAAAAAAAACATTACGTTCTGCTCGTATTCACATGTTTTAACATTTTTGTGCCATAAATTTGCCTAAACAATGGTATTATTCCACATCCGCACTGAATTATTAATATGTTTTGGTGACCATTTTTTTTACATTGACTTTTCCCATTTCATTATTTCAAAGCTATTATATTAATGTAACCAAATGTAGCTGAATCTGTTTATTATATTACGACTGCTACATATCGTTTGTTACCCCGAAATAAATATTTTTGCTAAGCTAGCTATCACCATAAACTCATTATGGTAGGGGTCTGTTCACCAACCACTGAAGGAATGTAATATAGTTCCGGTGGCCTGCCAATAAAGGCGGAGAGATGGCACACGGCGGGTTTCTTTAGTGGGTGAGGGCCCCACACTACCCTGTTCGTTGCCCCGAACGACGGGGTGTGCGGTTAGGAATTTTTTTTCCCGCCATAACAAAAAAAAAAAAGGGGGGGTCTGTTCACCACTGAAGGAATGTAATATGGTTCCGGTGGCCCGCTAATAAAGGCGGAGAGACGGAGCACGGGTTTCAAAAAAAGGAGTTCTGTTCAGGTTAAGAGTAACAAAGTCCATCATGTTTAATTCATGGTATTAGTAGGCTTCAATTGCCAAACATATCTCAGGCATGCAGGTTTTTCAAAATGATTTAGATTTTCTCTATAGCATGTGAAGTCTGTCAAATCGGGTCTGTCGTAAAGTGTTCTAAAGAGGGTCGAGTTCAACAGTGAGACAGTTACGGGTTCTAAAAATATAGGGAGCCTCTATCGAATAGTTACGAGACTCTGTGTCGCTAATGAGTTCATTAACGGCAAATCCCAATAAAACCATAAACTTAATGATTAAAACCTTTTTTATGGCATCAACAAAATCTCCGATTCTAAATTCATGACAACGGATACAATTAACTATCCAATCCAGAAAAACATAAATATTGTTTATTCATTGAGACTGACGCAGTAGAATATGATTGGTCAAGTTTATTTATAGATATGCGTATCATCCATGTCTTTTAAGAAAGCTTGGCAACGTGATTATTTATGCATGTCGTCAGCCTCTCGGGACTGTAATCATTTTTAAAAAGTAAGCGTGATTACTTTAGTTCACGATAGTCCAGTAAACATTCATAGCTGCAGCTTTACTAATTCGTGACATATATAAAACTGAATTTGAGCGACACTATAGAGTACATAACAAATTCTATGAACGTAAAGTTCTTAATTATTGGTTAAAGAGTTAGGTAATTCGGACTCCGACCTTGGTCACTAGTTAGGTTGTGAAGGTCAGATTGGCAGGGTTTATACCCACTGGTGATCAGCTAAAACCGAACGCATCGCAAATCCGCCCCAGTAAAGCTTTGGATAAACATGACGAGCTCCAAATATCAACTTGTGCTCTTAAAATTATATCGATGGGTAGACTTTTTACATTCTTATTATTATTAATAAACGTAGTACGCATGAATAGTACTTACTTACTTTAATAGTTAGTGTTTAAAAAAATAGTTTTCTAAATTAACAAGAGAAACGTTTTAAATGCAACGGTTAGAGAGATTAGAGAAAGCTAAGAAACCACGTTTGAATAGTCTCGACATTGTACTATGTTTCTAGATACGGAAATTATACTGTGTAATATGAAATTAAAATTTGTTGTGTTGGAAACTGGTTACGGTGAAGTGTGATAATATATGTATGTTATGCGATTATGTTAATCAGTTATATTTATTGCTTATAGATGCCAGACAACCATTACAGATTTAAAGTCACGGAAAGAAGGCGCTCATGTACATAACCTTTCCTATTCGTTTTCTTACATATTACGAGTACTACACAAACTTCTAACATCTAACAATTAGTCGACCCGTGCAGAATTCCGCATCCATTAGGACTTCTTCTTAGATGATTTTAAATCTCAAATTTAAGAGAAGCGGTACATTTTTAGTCCTTGGGTTTTTCGTCGAAACGTTTTTCGTCATTTAGCCGACACGATAAGCTTTAAATTGAGGGGTAAATCATGATAAAGGAATAAGGTTTCGCGGACCGACAGAACAACAGGCTAGAGGATAAATATACATAGGATAGAACCCTGTGTGTCTGTCTACAAAGGTACATCCCAAAAATGGAGAGGGGATGATAAAGAAATGGAAATAGGACACAAAAAAAAATGTATTTTTTGTCTGGCTGTTCATCTCTGAAATTACTGAATTTTATTCTAGAGATTGATAGAGCTAATTCTGCTATATTAGGCATTAAATCGGTTGTTAGGAAAAAAAAAGTGTTCATTTAAGTAAAGATATTAATATAAAAGAAATATTCCACGTTGAATAAAAATATTTTTCATTTAATCTATGTTCTATTAATATTTCGGACTTTATCGACTAGACTCGAGATTACTTTATAATCGAGACTATTTCATTCATATACTCGTGTTTTGCAATATTCCGACAATTGATTCTAATTGAAAAAGATCATCACAAATAGGACTTGAGATCAAAAGCCAACCGTTGCTTAACCCCGGTATGGGTTGCCATTTAAGCGAGAGCAGTACCTACTTTGCATGCCAATAAGCAGTAACTAGTTTAGCGTAACATTAACCAGGTTACAAAACTCTTTATTTGTTGGAAGAGATCTATCTTAGTTACGGTACCTTTAACACATACGTTCTGCAAACACAAAAAGTCTTGGCGGTGTTACTGTTAAATCTGCAGCAAAATCGCTGCGGGTGTGCTTGCCTCAAGCACTTTAATTTTATATAAAACTAGCTTCTGCCCTCGACTTCCTTTGCGTGGACCTGAATCTGGTAAAGAGAAATGACATTTGAGTATTTTTTTTTACATGTTCTAAGCCAGTGCTTGACTATACCCCACCTGATGGTTAGTGGAAGTATAGCTTAGGATGGTAAAGACGCATTAGCTTAGTAAAAACATATTCGCTCTAGCCTTGAATATTTGAATAGTAATAAAAAAATGAGTGCAATACAATTTTGCTCGTTAACTTGCTGGCGTTGTAATAGAAAAAAATTGCTGCAGTAAAAGATAAGGCCATCTAGAGAGGAAGATCATTACTAAATTAATAAATTTTAGAGGTAAATGATTACAATCGGTATGTCACGTCATTTACCGGGATAAAAACATACCTATGTATTTTATGTTTTAATCCAGGTTGTAAACCTGTATTCCTTATACATTTAATCCAAATCGATTCAGCCGTATCTGTTAAGCGCCTGTTGGTTTTGACAGAGCCCCTCACTACTGTCTGACCAGGCAGCGGGGTGTGCGGTAGCTGTATTTATATCACCCACCTAAAAATAGGTACTTTACCTCTGTAGTGCTGTCTAGTCAAGTCCCTTGCGATTTATGATAATTTATTACTAGTTGGGTTGGGTGGTTCGTTTTCACCGCTGGCAGTAATAAAATTGATATTAATCGTGATTAGTTCACGTAGCTCTAAAGATCTGCCAATGCTGTTCGTTGCCCCGAACGACGAAGTGTGAAAAAAAAAAACGAAAAAATAGTCTTAAGGATCTTATGATATCAATTACAGTCGATCACTTACTAAAACTGTGTCTCTTTTGCAGATACCTTCAGCTTCGGCGGAAGGTCACTGTGTATGGTATGGCGTGTGTGGCGGGTCGGGGTATAAACAAAAAAATTGCGCTTATAATGGTACAGCTCTACCTATAGAAGATGTTGGAATGGTAAGTACCTGCAACTGTTTACTTGTAATTTAGTGACGTTTCATCGCGTGCGATTATTTGTGTTATATTACCTTGGCTAAAAATATTGTGTTTGATTCGTATCATTAAAATCATCAAAACATGTGTAAATGTAACATCTACTTTAACTCTTTAAATATTGAGTGACTAAAAGAAGGGGGCCTAGAAACGTCGAAAAGTTACAATTATCTCGTCTATTAGATAATCTAAATTTTTTGTTTATACATCAAGGCTGACTAACAACTATAAAGTCTGCTTGATTATTCATCTACCGAAGTCTATAGACACAGGAAATACCACAGGTACCCACCATCCACCCTGGATCCTTATCCACCTCCTTAGGTGGAGAGAAAAAAAAATTAGAAACGGGATAAGCTGAGATTTGGGCCTCTGGCGATCTCACTTAATGGACGAAACCTAAGAGTAATAGACTACCTCCTGTTACTGTACGTCGTTATTTCAGGGTGTTACTTCCCCGGTTAAGGCAGCCATTTACATACAATCAAATATAACCAATATCCGTAGCTTTTATGTTCTAGGATTTGAAGTTACACCTTAAACCAAGAGCGGTCGACCATTAACTGGGTCAGCGGGTTGCTTTGTGCAAAGTGCTATATTTAGCACGATGGCGTCATTTTAGTTCTAGTTTTCAGGCGGAACTTGACCTGTGTGTCTATATATAGGAATGTAGCCCGTTAAAATTGCACTTGTTTATCTTAGTTTATCCGTGACTTGTGCTTGACCAATGGGAGATAATATAATGACCGTGACTCGTCTCCCACAAACTCTATACGACTTTCTAGCAAATTCCAATTTCAATAATAATAATACATAACAACATAGCATCACTCCTGTATTCCCCGAAGGGGTAGGCAGAGGTGTATTACACACCCACGATAATAATGTTTTTTTCAAAAGGATTAGTTTCTCATCTATACCTACTATTATAAAGCTGTAACAGAGCTGTGTCTGTATATTTAAGATATTTGAGAAAAAATGACTGTTATAGGCTATAATATCTATAGGCGTGTCTGATCACAAAACAATTTTTTTTAGATTTTTTGTCTCTTTGTCTGTTTGTTTGTTCGTGCATCACGCAAAAACTACTGAACGGATTTTGATGCATTTTTTTTATTTTAGAGAGATTATACTTAAAAACTGGTATACATTTTCTCCCGCTACTATATTGGGGACCTGAGATATATCTCGGTTAATAGATTTTTTTTAGGTTATAACCTAAAAAAAATTTAATAATATAAGTGTCCTAAAAAAGTATTTTTTAGGTTATAACCTAAAAAAAATTTATTTAGTGCTATTCGGTCTCAACTCTACATTCTCAATGATATTTTCGATGATATTATGGTGTGTAAAACACCTACTTCCTCTAGAAATTTATGTACACAAAAGCATCCTGTTCAGGGTCAATGAGACTTCTTAATATTTTAGTCCGTTTAATTCATCTAAACCTTCATGAAGAAATAAGCCCCTTTAAAACTCTCACCCACTTACTAATAAACATTGTATAAGCTCCGAAAAGTTATTCGGTTTTTTGTTCCGTTCTTTCAACGTCAAACTACACTAAATAACTATTCAGAGTTTATACAACGTTTATATTAGTAAGGCAGATAATGTAGTTGTTTACTGAGGAATCTTTTGCGGTACTTGTAAGTACGTCGTAAGTGACACTTATATTAAGTGTCGTACTTATGTTTCTGTTTATGTCTGTGTCTCAGTGCTTGTCCTCTTTCTAATAAGTGTTTATCAATATATTAATAGCATGATATAAAATGCTTCTTGTACATGACTTGATAGATTTTACCAGTGAGTTTAGATGCACTAATTGCACTTGACGTTGCATAAGTAATAGTTTTACCTCCTTTCGAATATAATAGCATACCAGATTTTTTTGGACGCTTCTCTTTATCTACGATAAGTTCCTGATGTACTTCTTGGCAGAATATTTATAATAAATCTACTAGTTAAGAGCCTTACTGAGACTACGTTACTGAGATTACGTTAATAAATTAATCGGATAGAAATTCAGTCTATTTTATAATATACTTACTCCGTTAATTACATACATATATGGCATGTTTATCGCAGTAGTGAATAAAGATCTGTGCCTGTGTGTAAATACTAATATTTGATTTAAGTTAGCTTAAGTTTAGCGACGTGCAACGTTGCGCTTACAACGACTTGCTATTGGGATTATCCAAAATAAACTATGAATATACTCCGCTGCCGTTTGATTTTAGCAAGCCTCGATTTATCAATCACCATGATACACAGCACGGCATAGGAACAATTCGCTTGCATACATGTCACTCTCCTTTATTTTAAATCAGTATCCTTTTGTATTAATATTCAAATTAATTAAATAAGGTTTACAATTTAAAGTAAACAAAAGAATTCATTTGATTAAATACATTTTGACCTTCTGATAAGCCTAATTAAAATAAGGGAAACTGCAAATATATAATAATATTAAATAAGCACAAATTAATGATAGGTATTCTTAATTAATTAATGACGAAGATTTAATCATTTTGTTGAAAGGATATACAGTAATATCCCTGAACTTGTGATATGAGCGTGCGCTACAACTGTGTACTCGGCTACATAAAAGGACAAAAGATGTGTGAGATTAATTAGGTGTTGGTCTGGTCATTTCTTTCCGGTGGTATATTGTGTTTGTTGATGGTATGTTTATACATCAGCCAGTTCACCCACTACAGGGTTATTTACTCTAGTGCTACATATTGTTGTTA
Source organism: Leucoma salicis (assembly GCA_948253155.1). NCBI lineage: Eukaryota > Metazoa > Arthropoda > Insecta > Lepidoptera > Erebidae > Leucoma > Leucoma salicis. The sequence goes on along the minus strand of OX411819.1, from coordinate 5,138,549 downwards.
AAAAAGTACTTCTGCCTTGCGTTGTAGGCTCAATTATCATCTATACCTACACAAATAAATAAAATTGAAGTGTCTGTTTGTAATGTTTAAATTACAGCGTTTACTAAAAGGATATGACATTTTATACGTTAACTGTTTGTTCCGGCTAATCCCCAGAACGGCTGGACCGATTTTGTCGGGACTTTTACTGGCAGATAGCTGATGTTATAAGGATTAACTTTTATTTTGGATAGGGTTTTCAGGTTAGGTTAAGGCACAAAAAATACAATAACTAAATTCCACGCGGACGAAGTCGCAGGTTGCACTTAGTAAAATATATTTTTAATCCTTCAAAGGCTCGCGTAAAACGCTGAAAGCGCCCCAATGATAAACATATTACCGATATCGGTCATGAGGATCGATTCTGCGCGGGTTAAATTTTGACAACCCGATATCGGTTCAAAACGGACGCTGATGGAAGGGAATATAACCAGCGACCATAGTAGAAAGAGTGGGGAAGTAGGCTATCTCCGGCCCACTCCGCGATATAATTACCTACCATACTTGCCTGTCTCAGGGTTGTCACTTTTAGCTAAATTTTAATTCAGTCCCTAGAAATTGGCAAGGGCTGGGAAGTTGTATTTTTTACTTATAATCGTTTAGGTAAAACCGACCTCACTAACCCTGAACGCAGACGACACAACACAGATTATTTTAACTTACTTTTTACTTACGATTATTACTTACTCACTATACCTACAATACTGAGAAATTGACATGACATGATATTTAGACAGCCAAACACACAGCAATAAGTTCTCCAGCGATTATCACACATTTTTCATTTATTTAGCGGTGCCGAAAAGTCGTGTCGCGCGAACTTTGTGCGGCGTTAGCCCCGACTGGCGTACTGAGAAACGGGTCGAGATTTTGTTAGAGTGCGTACGATACTATGGCGCACACATACAAGCCGCGTGCGGTGCGTTTGTATGAAGATAACTTACTTCCCACTCTTTCTACTATGATAGAGATATGGTGACCAAGGCGGCCGCTGTCTTAAAAAAACCTGTGATGAACTTTACACCGTTCGTTTAATTTAACTGCCAAAAACGAATTTAGAGCGAAGTGTACATTCGTTATAGACTAGAGTGTACAAATACCATGTTATTCATCATGTTGTGTTATCGTAACATTACTAATAAATGTGTTATTCATACAATACACGAGCAATCGTGAATAACATACTTTATATTTATCAGAAAATACTAATATTCCAATAATCACTCACTATTAGTTTGAATTCAAGTGTATCTTGCCGGCCTGTTATACCCTGTACATACTTTATACATAAAATTATCTTTGATTCGCTTACGCACTTCACTTTTATACGCAATCTGTCTGCAAATTTTTTTGTTGGCCGATAGTTCGGATTTTCCGGGTGCCCCTAATATCTGTCGACTCAAGCAAGCGCGAACGTGCGTGCGTAGAAGTGCGCCGAGTTAATTAGCAGTCGGCGGATAATTGATTGAAGGTAATCATGAAACACTTCCAACGTCTTTGGTCAATACCAAATGTAATATGAAGTTAACTATTGATTTATAGGAAATTGTGGGCTGACACTGACTTTTATCGGTGATGTAAAACAGGTAAACTTGTATTTTAACGTGGCCGTCCAAATTGGTCCGTTTCACAGATTAGCTAGAACAAATAGATATACAGATAAAAACTTCAAAAATTGGTATTTTGTTATAGGTAACGTGTATAGATATATAACTTCTTTTTTACTAAAAAAAAGCTTTTATTTAAACATTACAAACAGACACTTCTATTTTATTTATTTGTATACAAAATCCGCACAATTTTGTCTGCGTAAAGATTTAGCGGCTGACGCACATGCTCTTAGGGTATGATGCTTTGGAAAGTAGGTATCTGTGTCTGATAGGCCCAGAAGAATCAGCCTGTCATCACTGCCCAGCTTGGGTAAAGCAGCAAGATGTACTCGCCGCGGCACACCGAGTGAATACTGTCACGTGCCTGGCCGCGGCCCAGTTCGTGAGCGCTGCCCTGAGGGTGATACTCATGTTGCTCTCTAGCAGAACCAGGCTCGAAATGGCGCCAAGTATTCCGTAAGCGCCTCTCAAAGAGGTAAAACTAGGCGCTCTAAAGTAAAATGGGTGCACCACAGTTCCACGTAATAGTGACCTAGGATATTGTAGTCTCCGCATTCCTTGTTGTTATTACCTAACACTGCATGACCCCGGATCTGTAACCTCGACCTATCCAGCAAAACAAGATTTCCGAAACCGTCGATCATCAACTCATTAGGTTGCACAGATGGTTTAGTTCTTTAAACACCGTGCAAGTGGTGTGGGTTCGATTCCCAGAACAAGATCCCAAAGTCTTATTATGTGGAAACATTCAAGGACTATCGGTTTTATTAGAAGGGATGTTTTGTTTGTAAATATAGCTGTTTTCCCCCCCGCCACTAGTGACAGGTAAAAATAAACATACATAGCATCACGCCTGTATTCCTCGAAGGGGTAGGCAGAGATGTATTACACACCCACGGTTCGCCAGCTATGTTTAAGTCCCACGTAATAGAGGAGGCGAGCCTATTGCCGTCTTACCGGGCACATTTCCAAACGGCTGTTACTGAGAATTTTTCTTTTTACGAAAAAGCTCAATAACACTGCCCGACCCGGGGATCGAACCCGAGGCCTCATGATTAGCAGTCGCTCGCACTACCGCTGCACCAATTCAATAAGCGCCTAATAAAGTATTAGCAATAGACGAGAGTTTAAAGCTAATTGTGGGTTGTAAGAACTTCACCTAGTCATGCTACTTCGGATTCGGAGGTCCAAGAATTTTTTACCTATATTAGGTAGGTATATTTTATATCCTCAATATGAATAATTAGTTAGCCGCGTGCTGATACGGTACGGCGACTGCGGTCACCTGCGTTACTCTATTGTGTTCTTATCATTTTATTGTCGTGCGATGCAGCTGATTATGTTGATATGGTTGGGACAAATATTATCGAGCACAAGACGTTATGTTTCAGTAAACAGCTAGACTGCGCAACTCAAGTGTGTTTCGGCCTTTAGAGAATGAAGGCCGATTCTATTTCTGCTTCCTTTTCTGCACGTAGTGTGGTAATAAATGTTCATGGTAGATCTCCTAGGCACATGAATATCCGTTACCACTAATTGTCGGAAATTATCTCTCATTCGCTTGTAGTGGTTCATAAAGAAAAAAATGCTTATTCACTGACTTATTATTTCGTTAATGTAGTGCCTAGTTGCATTGGTGGTCTAGCGGTAAGACATGTGACTGTTGCATCTTGAAGTATCAGATTTCAAACTCGAAGTGGGGCAATAAGAACCTATCGAGTTTTCCTTCAAATTGGCGATGTTTCAACTCGCATGTCTCGGAATTCACGTAAAACGTTGGTCCTTCGCCTGATTTGTCGGGTTACGGAACGCTATCCTATCGGACTAAGAGAGCGAGGGGACAGAGGGTGCATATGTGTGTTTGCTCACCCTCGAGCACTATAACATTTTCTGCGTAGTTGGCTAATGTCCCATGAAACTTACTGCCGTGAACGAAATTGCTCTAGATATCGTCAACGTAGTGCCTGACACAAGAATGTAAAGTTTGTCATCCTTAGTTTACCAGTTTTTCTTTTATTGCTAATGATAGCAGTCCAGCCCTACCACCAGTAATGCAATAGATGATAATTGCTTACTTCCCTTAGTCGCCTTTTACGACACCCGCGGGAAAGGATAGGGTAGTGACACTTGTATTCTTAGTCGGTCACCTCACGGACAAAAGAACGTTACGATGCAACTACGTTGATAGTACAGGAGCCGCCGCCTATTTTTTTAAGTGATTAAAACGGTTCAATCTTTGTGTGTAGGAGACGCCCAATAGTCCAAGAAAATAGTCAAATAAGGGCATGTATCTCAGAATGAGAGATAGTCAGCTATACTTACTTACTTATCATCACGCCATTTCCCTTGCGGGGTAGGCATAGATAACAGAGTGCCAAGAGGCTCTTTTCTTGCATACATCTCTCGCTTCCTCAACATTCATAACTCTCTTCATACACGCTCGCCGGTTTCGGAGACTCCTGACTCCACCCTCCTTCAATACATGACCGATTTGGTCTAGGTAGGTGAGTCTCGGTCTCCCCCTGTACCTACATCCATCCACTTTCGCATTTTATATCTTCTTAATCAGTCGCTCGTCCAGCATTCTTTCCACATGTCCGAACCATCGGAGCATTCCCTTTCGCATCTTTACACCAATACTCTCTTTCATACCTACTCGCTCTCTTACGTCGTTGTTATGAATGCGGTCAGTCAGCCTCACTCCACAGATTCTCCGCAGAGATCGCATTTCGACCGCATTGATTTTACTCTCATGCTCCTTTTTGCATACCCAACTCTCGCTTCCATATAATAACGCTGGGACAAGCACTGCGTCGTGTCAACAAAAAATCAAATAAAAATTTCAACGTTCATAAATGTATGAAATGGTATTTTTCAGTAAAAACAATAATTCAAAAAATTATTATTTTCTTTTTATTTAGTTAGGTTTACTTAAATAATTAGTATAAATAAGATTAGAATTAAAAAATAATTAAAGTATTTCCCTTTAACTTTATAATTACACGAGTAGGTAAGTGTTATTAAATTAATAGATACTGATTTATTGAAAAAAATATTAATTATAACGTAATAGTTATTAAAAAATGCAAATTATTTAAAATTATATATTTATCAAGAATTTATAAACTTTATACGGCGTGTTTTTAATCGAGACTACAGGTTGACTTCGAATGATACTCTAAATAGTTAAACACTGCGCGGGCTCTGCCCTCTATCTCGAAAATTGTTCAAGATATAAAAAAAATGTTTAAATAAAAGTTGTACAGAATTTAATCTTTTACAATATTTATGATACATCGAGATATTTGCAATAAATGTGTATAAACCGATTTTTTGTTACCTTTGACCTTGGAATATCTGTAGACGCGGGCACCCTACGATAGGTAGGTTTTGAGATAAGTTTTAGGGTGTCAAAATAAAGGTTTATACAAGTTTATAGCTGACTATCTCTCATTCCGAGGTGAAACCCATAATTTTACTGGACTACAAGGTTTTCTCTGTGAAAAATCTCGATAGAGGTAGCTAATAAAGAGCGCAGGTATAAAACATTTCGATTTGGTGGGGTGTCGAAATTGTTTGACTAACAGTAAGTTTAAATGTTAAGATAATTGGATAATAAACTTGGAATAACAATTGTCCTACAAAATGGGTAGTTTGACTGGAGCGTGCTCTTCTACAAATATAGAGATACGAATATAAATAAAGAGGTCATTCAAATTATTAACGATCTGATTTTTTTAATGCAGCTTTATAAATATTTGTATAATGAAATGGCCATATAGTCCTACAAATGTAGTGGTACGTTTTCTCTGTCCCACGCTTGGATGTTGTCGAATTCACGGATACTTAATAGCTACCTCTTATAAGATTTTTTACTGAGAAAAATTGGCGTGTCTCATTGAACGGAACCTACTCACAAATATTAAGCCTGTTATTAATTACTAAAAAAAATAGGCGGCGCCTCCTGGATCATGACGATCTCGAGACCAATTTCGGTGGCGCCAGCAAGTTTCCTTCAATGTAAGCGTATTATGAAGAAAATGTAACAAAATTATTGTTGGAACGGACAGTGAATTACGGTAATCCCTAGCGACCTACCCGCCAGATGTATTTTATGATTACAATTTGGGTCAGACATTACTTCGTTGTATTATTACCATATCTCATTTATGTACAAATGACAATGTCCATGTGGATATTTGTGCAAGATAAAACTATCTACAGACATTTTGTTACGCGAAAATAGAAATCACCAACCCGCTGCTGGTTGCTTTTGTTTTTGTAAATAAATCTACGGATACGTGCGTACACTGGTTTTATGAGATAAAAATACGTTCCGTTTGACCTTGTATTTTTACTTGACGTATGTTACCAGTTTATCGGTCAATCAACCAAATCGAAACAAACAAATGATGGGCTCTATTTCTTCCGAAGAAACAACAATGGCGTTCGTAATATTGTAAGCTGATGTCAGTCTTAAAAATGTTGTTGATGTTATCATTTACAGATTTTGTTTGAGTACAGAGTACAGATTAGTCTGTGTATTCTCTTTATATCTGTCTGTAGATGGTGGCTCGATTGCACCCATCTTTAGCTAAATCTGGTTTATAAGCGTGGGTTACTTACAATACCTTCTGGTAGACTGTAATTCGTATGCTACTACTCAAACAAGTATCTAAGGTTGCTAGCGGTCTCTATTCCGAATGAAATTAATTGAGCCGTTCACAAACTTTGCAGTTATGTTATAAAGTTGTAAAGTGGTATTTAGGTTAGAGCAATATCGTAGATTATACGGGTATGAACACTGACATCTGAAACTAATAATATGACACGATATATTGTAAATATACGATGTGTAAGTATATTTTCGATTGTTTCTATTCACTTGTTATAAATTAATGGGAGCATGCACGAGTATTTGTAAACGTGGAGTAAAATATACATTGTTTTAGTATGTATATGCTCACTAGCGGATGGATACCTGCGATACTTATTTCATTATAATTGTCCGTGTGGTGACGGTTTTTTTCTCACGGGTGTCGTAGGAGGCGACTAAGGGAAGTAAGCAATTCTCACCCATTGCATTACTGATGGTAGGGCTGGGTACCAAGTGGGAGTACCTACTCACTTGCTATCGGGTCCTGTGTGACCAGCCATGAAGCAGCATTGGTGTGTTTTGGTTATAGCAGGAGGTAGCCGTTAATTCTTTCATTTTATATCTGTGAAATGAAATGGTGAGTAGCGGCTTGACAATATTCTCGGTATAGTTGAGTCCATGAGCGACGGTTACCATTTACCATCAGGTGGGCCGTGGCTCGTTTGCCATCATAGGCAATAAAAAAAATATTAACAGCAAACATCGCCGAACACGTAGTGTTTATAAGAATCATTGTTAATAACTTTACGTTAAATAAGATGTTTTGGAGTGCGTGTTCATACTGTGTATTTTATCATGGGTAATGTTTTGTTAACAATAATATAATTTAATTATATAATTTAAATACTATCTACTTATAGCATTATTATCACGATTACGTTATATATTTATCTTTGTTGTAAACAAGAATAGCGATGGAACTATTTCTACGTATCAAGTAAATGCAAAGAAATTTGTGTAAATAAATGTAAAGAATGAATTTGTTGATATGCAAAGCATACAAGTGTTACCATCATATTGATTCTTGCGTCGTACGAGGCCGCTAAGGGAAAGCAATGCATTACTGGTGGTAGGGTTGGGTACCAAACCACTGAAGTAATGTCACATAGTTCCAGTGGTCTGCCAATACAGGCGGAGAGACGGCACAAGGCGGGCTTATTTACCGGGTGTCATAAAAAAATCTGTTCAGCCGTTCTTGAGTTACAAATTGACTACTTGTACTTGTTATAAGTTGAGTGCACAGATGGCGGAGTGGTTTAGATACTCGACTGTTGTGGGTTCGATATCCTAATTCCACACAGGACAACTCATTGTGTGATGCACAAATGGTTGTTCTGAGTCTGGTTGTATTTTGTGTCCGTGAAACTATGTTAGTAAAGCTTTGTTTTATGTATACCATCCAACTCAGACCTATGTGAATACAAAATGTATAATATGTGAGCCAAACAGTTGCATAAAAACTAGGTGATTACTGATTAGTATAAGCGATTCCAACTAGTTTGTTAGCGGCATATATGTATGCCGTGGCAGTTACGAAGCGTTACCAAATTTATGTATGACCACACCGATGCATCCGACATCGTTGTTTATATTTAAAGTAGCATAAACGGGTCTTTTTTCGCGTATAAAATAGGTGAAATTATTAACTACCTTTTACCCGACGTTTCAACTGCGTTGCAGCAGCCGTGGTCACGGGACAACTGGAAAGGCGAGCTACTTTATTTTTCCTCGACAGTTTGTAGGGTAGATTGATCTACACCGATGTTTGTCCGACACACAACACTCACTATATCGCGAGACGAATGTGAAGATATATTAGGTAGTTTGCATTTATTAATCACTGGATTCCACGCTGATGATAGACTAAATCCGTCTCCTCTATTGAAATTTCTGTGTTTTTTGATTTCAATAGCTTCGCGCACTAACCGTTTGTAGTAGTGGCGGTCCTGAGATAGGATTATAGTTTGGTGAAGCTCAATCCAGTGATTAGTACCTGCTTCTAGGAGATGTTCAGCGATGGCAGATTTGTTTATCAGTCCTTTCCTGACTGCAGTTATGTGCTCCTTAACCCTTTCAGCAATCGATCGCTTGGTTTGGCCGATGTAAGCGCTCCCACAGCTACTGTTTATTTTGTAAACTCCCGCTGATTGCAAGGGAATAATATCCTTCGGTGTACGCAATTGACTCGATAACTTACAGTGCGGAATGTATACAGTCTTCATGGAGTATTTACTAAGTACTGTTCCAATTTTGTCCGTCACTCCTCGTATATATGGCATGAAAGCCGGTTGTCTATTGACTTCAGGATATCTTTCCCTTTTCGTTCGCCGCTGAAGCCTACGACCAGTTTTGTACCCATTTCGTTTTAGTACCTCCTGAACATTATGCAGTTCCTGTTGTAGATGTTCAGGGTCACAAATATCAATGGCTCTGGTAGTCAATGAAGTTATGACTGACTGTAGGTGACGCGGATGGTGGTGCGATGAGGCGTGCAGATACTTATTTGTGTGTGTCGGTTTTCGGTAGACGGTATGGCCAAGGGTGCCGTCAGGTTTCGCCATCAACTTCACGTCAAGAAAAGAAATTGATTTGTCAGTCAGAGGACATAATGGTCAGCTATGATGTTGAGTCTCTTTTCACCAATATTCCAGTGAAACGTACTTGTCAAGTTATGATCATTTTATTTCTACGAAATAATTTCGATATTTCACATCTAGTAGACGTCCGACGACGTCTAGATTTTTTTCGTTTACGAATTATTTAATGTATGTTAACACGATAACGACCAAAATACTTTACTAATCGAGGCTTTTTTTTTTCGTTTACGAATTATTATGATTAGGAATAGAGCCCTATTACTTTTCACGTTCTGATTCGATGTGGATTAATTGTTATTAAATAAACAAAAAAAAAACTGAATATTTACGCTCGACGCGACACTAAAACCAGCGCCTTTCATGAGAACTACCTTTTTACGTTCGCATAGCCACCGGTGGTTTTACTATCGTCAACAGAACGCCGTTCGCCCAGCCGGTACATTGTTTTTTGTTAAAAGAATGTTCTTACCTTTGCTTGACGAACTCTATGATATTTTTCAAGTATAATAACTATTTTATCCATAACAATAATTAAAAACACTAAACACACGTAAATAATGACACACCAACGTTATAAAACACGAAAAAAACATATTTTACATTCCACAATTTTTACGACACTGAAATGTTAACCTTGACGTAATGACGTTTCGGTCCATTTTGACGGCCGGGCGCAAGCGATTTTACAACTTTTTTTTACAGTGGTACAGTTTATATTGGCTTGAGTAATTTTAACTATAACCTAGAATACAGATTAATAAAATTTAAAAAGACATTGCCCTCTAACAAAAACTGAGTTGTTGAACTGAGAGGTAGACCAATACTTCTATACTTTTTAAAATTAGCGCTAGATGGCGTATAAGACATGAAACCCACATTAGTACTTTTGAAATTAGCGCTATCTATGTGATTTATTGAAAACTACTTAGTAAGACCAATACATTATTAGTTACCTACTTATCAAATAATCAATTTTATTGTGAAAAATGAAGATTATGAGGCGTGCAGTTTTGGATTTTCCAAAGTATTTAATTTTAGACTCGGTTATGGCAAAATGTACCAACCCACAAATTGGCTTATTAGTTATTAACACCGAAATAATCAGGACGACGTATTCAGTAAAATTTTGACATAAAAATCTTTTATCTAGGACCATTCACTAACAATAACAACAACAAAATATTATCTGTTTTCAAACTATCCCATTATAGCATTCATTTCGCATAAATTTTGTAAAATATTAAAAATTTCAAGGCAATTCAGTTAATGAGTTTTTGAAAAGAGAATTTAGTATTATTAGGCACGTTGATACGTACGCGCGACTGCTCGCGCGTAGAAACTACACTAAACGAAATGAGTGCAGGAAAGCGTAATCTGCACTCATTTATAGTGGACACTTTTAGGGCCTAATTGTGGATCTTCTCTTTTTTATACATCAATAGTAAAAACAATGGGTCTAGCCAAGTTGCATTCTATGATCGCTAACGCTAATAGAAAACTATTTAAATGTATGGAAATTTGATATTAAAGATATAGACCATAGATAAAGATCCTATATTTATCTAAGACTAACAATATCTATAACGCTAAGTCACGTGGCTTAACGTTAGAGATATCAAATTTCCATACATTTTAATAGTTTTCTATAAGCGTTAGCGATCATAGAATGCAACTGGCTAGACCCACTGGTTACTTTTCTATTGTTAACTTAAAATATTTTGAAACAGGAACTCTTCTGACGTAGGTAATTGATAAACAGAATTTTCCATAGAGGCAAATACTGTTTGCAATACTTGGTTAATAGCACGATATTTGTGTTATGTTGTCCTTTACTGACGTCAGTGTCATAGAATTTCAGCAAACCTATTACTAAAAATGGCTGACTGTCGTTCACACTGGTTATTTTATAACCTAAGTCGAAATTCAATTAATTTGTTACAAAACTGTATCTTAACTTTTGCTTTAATTGACGTCCTACTGTATGATGTAAGTAACAAGATTGTATCACTTTTACTACTACTACTATTTATTATCATACCATTTCCCTTGCGGGGTAGGCAATGAGAACAGAGCGCCAAGAGGCGTTAATTCTTGCATACATCTCTCGCTTCCTCAACGTTCACAATTCTCTTCATACACGCTCGCCGTTTTCGGAGACTTCTGACTTCACCTTCCTGTGAACATGACCGATTTGGTCTAGGTAGGTGAGTCTCGGTCTCCCCCTATACCGACGTCCTTCCACTTTCGTATTGTATATATTCTTAACCAGTGGCTCGTCCGCCATTCTTTACACATATCTGAACCATCGGAGCATTCCCTCTCGCATCTTTACACCAATACTCTCTTTCATACCTACTAGCTTTCTTACGTCATCGTTATCACTTTTAAAAGGAAAGGAATAGATTTAGTATTAAAAAAGTCTATGTATTAACAAATCCACAATGGACTAGAAAACTGAAAATTGTAACGTAATTTTCTCGTCATCAATTTAATGCAGTTGGCACATTTTGGCACAACAATGATTCATTTGTATAAAAGCGTTTATTTTCTATACTCGAGACAAAAAAAAGATGGCTGTTGGAAATGTAAACATTACGTAATATGCACTGTATTGAATACTAGGACCGACTTCGCAGGCGGTGCAATTTACTAATGAAGAGATTGATTTTTGATGAACTATATTTATTTAACCAACTTTATTATTTCGCGACTCCAATACAATTTAAATTAGGTTAGAATATATTGTATACATGTATACATATATGCATACCTTTCTTAAAAGACCACATCAGTTTCAATTTTTTTTTTGTACTACATGGGTGGCAAACAAGCCTACGTGGCCCACCTGATAGTAAGCGGTGACCTGGAAGACGCTAGGAACACCAGAGGCATCACTCGCGCGTTGCCATCTCCAAGGAAAGAGATGGTAGGTGGATAATAAGGAGAGGATAAAGCCGGCTCTCTCGCTTACACCATATGAAACTCGTTGTTTCACGCTGACCTATTGTGAGAGGGTAGTACTTCCCCGATCGAGCCGGCCCATTCATGCTGGGATAAGGAAGGCTCCACCACTGGACAATATATATCTCGTATAGTCTTGATCATATCCCAAATATAATTATTATAACGAAGTCAAGTGCATTTAATGTTCTTGTATCTACTTCTATTGTGTACTTTGTTTTTCATGACATCAGTTTATAAACAACTTGTATGATTTGCTCATTAATTAATTGTTTATAAAACAAGTCGAAGAAACTATATATCATTATTTTGATGGATTATTATGTTATAATATGTCGATGGAAACGTCTCTATAGTTTAAGTTGGTCTGAATATGGCAGCTGTTCTCAATTTTTTATAGAGATTACTTTTAGCAAGTCAAATATTTCACGGGGCCCTAACATAATAAGATCTGCCGTACGCACTTATTTCCGAAGATAAAACTAGTTCCGTGACATGTTTTTTGACATTACCGTTTAATGAGGTGTGAAATTCTATTATCTCCCTGCCGAGCATTGTCTGAACGGCTCTGACACGGTGCGGAGGCTTTCCAGTGGTCTGCCAATACAGGCGGAGAGACGGCATACGGCGGCATTTAGTGGGTGAGGGCTCCACACTACTCTGTTCGTTTCGGTACATTTTTTTCCCGCCTTGATAAAAAATGTGTTTATTTTATATTGGACCTAATGTAATTTAGACACTTGGGGGCGGATCCCTGTTGGTAGTCCTCTTTTAATATTAAATAAGATTTGACTTGGCCCCGCATTTTCAGCTTAGCTAATTAAAATGGATGCTCCGTAATGGTATTTTTTAGCTAACTACCCAACTAACTAACTTATAAACACGCTATTTCCCTTGCGGGGTAGGCAGAGAGAACAGACTGCCAAGAGGCTACTTGCATACATCTCTCGCTTCGTCAACATTCATAATTCTCTTTATACACGCTCGCCGGTTTCGGAGACTCCTGACTCCACCTTCCATACATGACCGATTTGGTCTAAGTAGGTGAGTCCCGGTCCCCCCCTGTACCTACATCCTTCCACTTTCGCATTGTATATCTTCTTAACCAGTCGCTCGTCACGGCATGATTTCCACATGTGCGAACCATCGGAGCATTCCCTTTCGCATCTTTACACCAATACTCTCTTTCATACCTAATTGCTGTCTTAATTTTTTAGCGTCTTGTTTTTAATATAACATTATATTACAACTGGAGTTTTATATCAAGGTAAATAGCTAAATTATTAAACGAGGTTTTTTGTCATTTTTTATGTTGACCAGCGTCGTTATTCAACAGATATGAGCTCACCGTCTTTTTGTTGTACATATTGATACTAAAAAAAAACAAAACATAAACTTTTGAACTAAGCACATCACCTAACTCATGTAATGTTGCATGATGAGGTCAGCTTCCGTAGTCGCTGTTGGAAAAAATTATTTAATGACGTTGGTTTACATTTTATATTGGTACTACTTCCCTTTTTTTTTTATATATAATAATATTAAAGTATGTACTTATTTATAGGGCTGCGTCATTATTGGCAAAAATCTTAATTGTAAAATTAAGTTTACCTGGTCGGTATAATGTATTCAAATACTTTCCGACAGATGCCGCAGGCGTCACCCAAGACGTTAAGAATAATAATGTGTTATCGAAATTCACAGTGCTGAGCAATTGTCCCAATCCTGCTCGTGTCGAGACTGTTATTTTCGATTTCACATTTTCACACTGTGTTTTAATGTATTAGGCTAATAGGTGTAATATTTTCTATTATCCTATTGTATCAAAGAAACCTATATGTTAATATTCACGGGTTTACCCAGGAGTTGTAGATGTGCCTTGATAGTCCGTTATTCTTGTACACATAAAGAAATTCTCACCTTTACCATTTTAATTCTTATCGTAATATTTTAGGCCGCTTTTCGGATTAAATCTGGCGACGTTGTTCTAAAACTGTCGACCTTCAGACAACCTTATCTCGTTTAGTAGTAAGTATCGATCGAGCTCCGCAATTCTTATTCCGTAGACTACTCCTTTGTTTTATATTTATTATTTTTGTTTTATCTATTTCAATCCGGCTACCTCTTATCTGAGTGATAAAATAATGATTATAATACGAAATTATGAGCACACCCTTAACCCGCAATTTGTACCATTTATAATGTACCTATCTAAGGAATATGGAAATGTACCTATTCAAATTATATTTTTTCTGTGAAAATTGTATAGCAAAGGACTGGCCGATTGGAGAAGCTGTGCAGTATAAATTAAAATTTCATGCTTCACGCGTGACCATCGATAGTACCTATTATTGATTTAAAATATCACAGCAGCCTAAGCTGGCAACACCAGAGCCATCATTCGCGCGTCACCATCTCCAAGGAAAGGCATAGGACGTGGGGAGGAAGGATAATAGTAGTGGTCAGCTAGGATACTAAGGAGAGGATAGGGAGAGGTTTATTTATATTTTAATTATCCTAGCGAAATGAAAGATTATGCAATGCTTCTTCTCGTAAAAGGAATGTGCAGATTCCGCCTCTTCTAGTTGCCGGGTCACGAACGGCTCTATATACGAAATCCATCCATCCGCCTTTCAACGTCCACTGCTGGACATAGGCCTCCCCAAGAGAACGCCACAACGAGCGGTCCTGTGCCGACCGCATCCAACGGCTCCCCGCAGCTTTGACCAGATCGTCGGTCCATCTGGTGGTCGGTCCGTCCTATGCTACGCCGTCCGATACGTGGTCGCCACTCGAGAACCTTTCTTCCCCAATGGTTGTCGGTTCGTCGAGCGATGTGGCCTGCCCATTGCCACTTCAACATGACAACCCGGCGGGTTATGTCGGTCACTCTCGTTCTCCTACGGATCTCCCGTATTATGGATACGATCACGTATGGCCCGCTGAGCGACTTTGAGCCTTGATACGAAGCCAACATTCAGAGACCACGTCTCTGTTCCATATGTCATCACTGGTAACAGACACTGGTCGTAGACCTTCGTTTTCAAACACTGCGGAATATTGGACGAGAAGATCTTCCTTAGCTTCCCGAACGCTGCCCAGCCGAGTTGGATTCGTCGATTGACCTCTTTCTCGAAGTTGTGCCTACCTAACTTGACTGTTTGTCCCAGGTAGACATAATGGTCGACAACTTCGAGAAGCGCACTCCCGACTAGGACCGGTGCTGAAATAACATGGACATTAGACATGACTTTCATCTTGTCCATGTTCATTTTGAGACCTACTAGTCGGGAAACCCTGCTGAGATCATTGAGCATGGTGCCAAGGTCCTCCAGCGATTCTGCCATGACTACGATGTCGTCGGCGTATCGAAGGTGAGTGATGTATTCGCCATTGATGTTGATGCCGAATGCGGTCCAGTCCAAGAGCTTGAAGACATCTTCCAATGCAGCGGTGAAGAGTTTCGGGGACATAACGTCTCCCTGTCTAACACCTCTCTGCAGTTCGATCCGTTTCGTACTCCTGTCCTGAACACGGACTGACATGGTGGCGTTTCTATACAAGCACTTCAGCACTTCGATGTACCGATAGTCTATTTGGCACCGCGGAAGGGACTGCAACACCGCCCAAGTTTCGATCGAATCGAAGGCTTTCTTTCTTTCTTGTCCACAAACGCCAGATACAGAGGCCGATTGTACTCCTCGGTTTTCTGTATAATCTGGCGTAGAGTGTGGATGTGGCCTATGGTACTATAGCCTTTTCGGAAACCGGCTTGTTCGGGAGGCTGGAAGTCGTCAAGCCTGCGCGTGAGTCGATACGAAATACGAAATACCCTCACCCAAAGAGTACTAAAGTACCTACCTATAGAGTATAGATCGATTGGCGCGGGGGTAATAATAAATACTGATATTTACTTACTGATATACGACTAGGTTTTATGATGGCTTAGGCATCGATTATTCACAAGTAAATTGATGTCAATCAGTTTTAGTGGCCAATAAAGGCAGAGAGATGGCGCACGGCGGATTCTTTTAACCCCATGTAAGTACTGAGGCATAATCCTTGCAACGAGGGAATTTACAAACGTACAATTTGACGGACTCAAAGTACACCCAGATTCAGAACAACTATTTGGAAATCGTACAAGGAATTGTCATGTGTGGGAATCGAAATCACGACACGGCACGGGAGGTCGGTATCTAAACCACTTGGCCGTCTATGCAGTAATTTTAGTGAGTGAAGGCCCCACACCACTCTTTTGGTTGCCTCGGACGACGGGGTGTGTGGGTAGGAACATTTTTACCGCCTCATCAAAAAGGCATCGATTTTATATTCGATGGGTTTTGTTAATGTGACGTGAACCATTGATTTATAAAACTAACAGGAAACCTATTTTACTTTAACTGACATTAATTTGAAAGAACAAACAAAGCATCGGTTTACATACCGAGCTTACGCGTCGAGTATTGTGGATTCGATTCCCACACAGGACAATTATTTGTACGGACACAAATAGTGATTCTATATCCGTGTTTACTTTGTGTTCGCAAATTGTGTTAACATTTTATTTTCTAGAGAGTTGTTTGTGTGTAAAATATACCTTTACCGGCCTTCGTATTTTCTCAGATAGTAAGTAGTTCTGTACAATTGTCCGACAAGAAAAACATATATGGGTACTACTTGTCCTATTGGTTTAAAATAGTTCCTATTTATTATTACTGAGGTCCTTTAACGGCCATTTATGTGGTAACCTATGGGCGCCAAGGAACAGATTTTGTAACGAGTTAATCTCGGTACTAAGATTTTCCAAATGCTTAAGGTAGTTCTTTGTGCAAAAAGCCCTCCCTACTGATATAGTCTTGAATAGGCTTTAACTCTTAATATTCAGAAACATTTCGTTGATCGCATTCTTGGATTTTAAGCTTGCTTTCCACATGAAAATCTTTCAAGAAAATGTATAGGTTGATCTTGTTTGTAATAAGTACATATTTTATTCAAGATCTATAATATCGTAGTAAATGCATTAAAAAATAATATATTTATTTCTCCCCTAAACATACAAGAATAAATTTATAGGACACAATTTGTTTGGTAGGGATACAGGAGCCCGTACTACGTGAAGACTTGTGTTATAGGTCTCTTTAGATAAGGAGTTATCTAAGACAAAGTAATATTACCTAAGATTATACCTATAACATGTTGCTGAGAGTGTATTTTTAGATAATAGTGTTTTATATACTCCATGCGAGCGTGCCGGCGTGCGCGTATTTATGTGTTTACGTGTCTATATCAGTGTATTAATGTATGTGTGTGTGTATATGTGTTGTGTATATTGTGTTGTATGTTTGCGTTTGCCTTTTAGATTACATTCAGCCAGATATGATGTTTTTAGCAGTTATTATACTCGCAGTTATACATAGATAATGTTGTGTAGTGTGATTAGTTGTAGACTAGTTATGAGAACTAGGACTGCCATCATCCTCACGCTGGTTACACGTGAACTACGTCTCTAGGAGGTTCTATCACTCCCCGGTGAAGGAAAACTGTGTTCCTAAGAGATTTTCTCTATCGGTTGTCAACCCGTACCAGACTAGTGTGACCTATGGTACACATGCCTCTTGTTCTGATGGCGGCTGCCATCATCATGTCACGTGGGGCTATAATATCGATCTCTTGTACAAAGTATGCGGGTTTACGTTCACATAAAACTAATATACATACTACAGGCTGTGGGAAGGCAATGGAGAGTTTTAGTAACAATTCACCACCAGTCACGTCTCGTTCCTACGTGGGCGAAATATGATGTGGCAATTCGTTTTCTCTGTCTACCCCTGCCTACCTATGGTTGTGACACTGCCCCATCCGGGGATCGAACCCGAGACCTCATGATCAGCAATCGGAACACTATAAATATTATTATGTTTATATTTTACTAGTTTTGATTCCAAAGTGTTATTTGTTGGTAATGATAGTTTTCAAAAAGTGGTTATTATCAATAAATTCAAACGCAATGTAATTTTGATGACAACAATAAACGTGTTTTTAATATAATAGCGATTGTAACTTA
This sequence comes from Leucoma salicis, assembly GCA_948253155.1. Classification (NCBI taxonomy): domain Eukaryota; kingdom Metazoa; phylum Arthropoda; class Insecta; order Lepidoptera; family Erebidae; genus Leucoma; species Leucoma salicis. Next base: position 5,120,618 of record OX411819.1, on the reverse strand, counting down.
ATGAGCTAAATCAATTTTGTGTTTTGTATGCTTATATTTGGTAATGCTCGGTAGTTATATTATTTTCCCGATAATCGCTTCCGCAAGTTAATTTCGTAAATATGTTCCGGTATAATAAATAAAAATATTTATGACTACATAGAAGTTTTTCTGTTTTATTCTTATATATTGTAGCCACTTGTAGATATTTACTTACCATTAATATGATGTGGTTCCAATTCCAACCTATCAAGCTTTCTTCCGCAGAAAACATTTTATTTTATCCCATAAAATACACCGCATTAATGAAGTAATTGGGGAACAATAACTATTGGATTTCACAAGAATTTGTGTGGAATTTGAACCCATAACACTCGACACGAGACATGTCCAAGCATCTAAACAACTACACCATCTCTGCATTAAAATATTAATAAAAAGCTGAATACAAAAACATTTTTTCACAGGTCATGTACCTCTGTTTAGTAGAAAGTAAAATGAAAAATAATGAATTCATATTTGACATTTATAGATTAGAAATATTACATACTTACCTACCACAAACACGTCAGCAGTCCTCGTATCGGTATAAACGATCGTTTAAGTGTAATCCATAAAACTAGGTGTGGTAACCGCATCAGAATTTAATAATATAATACTTATGTGTCACCATTAACCACATTTCTTAGTCTCACTTCCTGCCCGGGTGTTGTACAACACATAAAAATATAGCATCTCGCCTGTATTCTCCAAAGGGGTAGGCAGAGGTGTATTACACACCCATGGTCCAGCAGTGGACTATGAAAGGCTGATGGATTATGGAATAAGGGGCGAGCCTATTGCCGTCAACCGGGCACATTTTCAAACTCCGGACTGCTACTGAGAATTTTTCTTTTTATGAAAAAGCTCAATAACACTGGCTGACAAGTATTTATTCATGACAACATGGAAGTTTTTTTTTAGGTTTCGCTGTTTTTAATCTTATATCAATGTATTTCTAGCCACTTGTAGGTGTTATTATAACAACTTGTAGTTTGTACATCACGACAACAAAAATTGTCATTGACCTTTTGTACTTCATATTTAATGAATTCTTCAGAGGTTAACCTTATTATCCTTCAGCTCCCCCACCTATTCGTTTTACTTGTCAGTTGGCGACGCATGAGTGATGCTTCTGGTGTTGCTAGCGTCTATAGGCTACGGTAACCGCTTACCATTAGGTAGGGGTGGCCGTCCTGGTAATAAAAAAAAAATACGTAAAGCCATCTTATTAATTTATACAAGTCGTGTTCCGCCAAATTTTGAGGTGAAACCTATACGCGACAGTAGTATGCTTTTCCAGTTAGGACTGTATTATCATTTGCTGTAAAATGTTTCCAAGTAATAGCTTTGTAAATGGAATACATTTCATACGGCCATAAATGTAACACAATTTTACTTATGACTACATTTTGCCTGCGACTTTGTCCGCGTGCACTTCACAATTAGGTTAATATAATATGTAATCTAAATACGTCACTCCACGGCATCATAATTGACTTTGCTATCCGCAGAAACCGACCATTTTTCCAGAATAAAAAGTAGCCTATGTGCTTTTCTGAATTAAATACAAAATTTCACGATGATCCGTTCAGTGTTTACGGCCTAAAATGCGTGCAAACAGACAAACGTACTTTCACATTTATAATAATAAGTAGGAGAGGATTTCCATGTTAGGCTGAATTCTCGAATTAAGAATCCCATGGCGCCTATATCTAAAGTTTATTGTGACACATAAGTATTAGTTAAATTATTACTGGCCCTGTGTCTTTGAAAAAAACCCTCAAAATATTGGTCCTAGATTTCATTAGCAGTAAATGTCAACTGTAAGTCGTTAATATCTTAAAATTATGTCTAACCCTAGATTATTACCGTTTTCACTTGAATCTGTTCATCCTGGAAGTTAGATACCAATGTAATTGGGGATAATAAGTATAAACTAGAAATTAACCCGACCGTCATTAATTTATTGTAACGAATGGACTAATAACTTTTAAGTTTGTTTGGTTTCATGTCAATTTTCCCCTTAAACGCTGAGCAAGGCTTAGTTAGCAGTTTAAAGTTATTTTATACTGCCTCGGTGGTGTAGCGGTAGTGTATGCGACTAATCACGAGGTCTCGGGTTCGATCCCCCGGTCGGGCAATGTTATTGAACTTTTTCCTAAAAAGAAAAATTCTCAGTAGCAGCTCGGAGATTGGAAATGTGTCCGGTAGACGTCAATAGGCTCGCCCCCTATTATGTGGGACTTAAACATAACTGGCGAATCGTGGGTGTGTAATACACCTCTGCCTACCCCTTCTGGAAATAAAGGCGTGATGCTGTTTTTTTTTTAAGTTATTTCTATGCCTACATAATGCCTTCAGAATGGCACTGCGGTTTCCCTTTTCTATTAATTAAACTTAGATTTAAACGCGGAAATCAATAAGTTAATTAGACATTTAATTGGATTTTAATATACCGAAACCCCTAATACTTAAATGTTTGTAGTACCTATATGGACTGCTAAACAGGAAGTTGAATAGTTAAAGGTTTCCCATATAGGCTGCAGTTAGGTTAAAGTTAAACGAACCCGCCGACGATGTTGTTATATATTTGATAAATTTTGGGTAAACCAAGTACCTAATTAATATTATTAATAATGTCATTAGGATTAGAGACGGGCCGAATGTGTTTTTAACCGAATACGAACTTCGGCCGAACATTCGGTAAATATACAAAATTCGGCCGAACTTCGGTGTGTACTTTCTCGGGAGTAACAAGTCATATTCTGTATGTATTTTTTATAAAAGACAACACCGTGAAGCAATAAAAAAACAGTCAGTGTAAGAGTGACACCTTTTTTCAAATTATTGGTTGTATTGATTCAAAGACTCCTGGATTGTGAAAAAAACTAATTCATTTATACATTTTAATTTATCTATAATAATTATAGTTTAACAAACAACTGACCATGCTTAAATGACTAGAGTAGTGGTATATGTGACTTATTTTGCAGCTATGACATGTGATTTCTCTAAATTTGAGTATAAACCTTACCTTTTTCTTATACCAAATGTTCGATATTTAAAACCGAACTTTGGCCGTATGCCGAAGTTCGGTTCAAGCCACCGAAATTCGGTTAAACCGAATGTAAAACGTACTCCCATCCCTAATTAGGATACATTATTATATAGAAAAAGATTCTCCTGTCGGATTAGACAGGATATATTCACATAATGCTTAGATTTATATAAAAACAATCTTTCCTCAAATTCAATTCATGCATTCATTCAATTCTTCAATTTATGATTTAAATACCATCAGGCACAGTCTGACCTTATATGAAGTCGCATAGAATGTAGAGGTCTTCGCTAATATGAGGACAGATATATTAAATGCAACAAATTATAACTTTTAATTTTCACCATGGTCGTGCAGCGTGACCCTGAGTTGGTCTAGGTTAGCGTAGCCAAGCGGCCAAGGACAAGCTGGCCTTAGGCGTTTCATGAAAACGTAAGCCTTAAATTTATACTAGTTGATTTTAAACGGATATTGCCTGGGGAAGTGGCAATAGTGCATACATGTATACAAAAAAATAAAATTGAAATGTCTGTTTGTAATGTCTAAACAACGGGTTTACACTAAATTAAAAAGTATATATACGGTGTCTACATTAAAAAAAAATATATTATATTTTTATCTCTAATTTGTTTTTAATTTCCGAAACAGCTAGACCAATTTGGACGGGACTTTTACTGGCAGATAGCTGACGTTAGTAACTTAGGCTACTATTATTTTGAAAAAAAAAAAAAAAAATTGAGTTCCACTTAAACTAAATTAATAATTATAATTTATTTAAGAATAAAGTCGCGTGGAGCAGCTATTATACAATACAAATTATAATGGTTAGGGCCTGGATATAAGTGCAGATTCAGTCCATAAGCTAACGAGTTTTTGTTGATAGTGCACTTAACCGGCCAAATTAAATATGTCGTATCTAATATTTTTCACCGGAGTTGTTTCATGGCACCAATATTGCACAGTATTTTCCTACCATCGCGCGTCTGTGGAATATTGCCAGAGAACGATTTTTTTAAGTATGTAACTTTCGATTGATTTAACGAATAAACACTGTGTTACGGATATGTGATCAGGGGGGTTAGGCAGAATCTGATATCTCACATGTCGATCGTATCGTGATCACTGTTATTGGTTGAGAGATCACCGTGATTGGCCAACGGATTATTGTAACATCACGCGTCGGTTTCTCAACCAATCACAGTGATCACGATAAGATCGACATGTGAGATATGAGATTCTGCCTAACCCCCCAGACTGGTCAGCTATTTACGATTAAGTGCATGAGCGACATTTATCTATATCTATTCTATAAGACATAGATATGGAATGCGCTGACGTATTATATAAATATGATATTGAAACTCATATAAAGATGATTAACGATATGACGGCTCCTTTAACCACAAGGAAACAATAGCTAATGAAGAGGATAACTTCGAATTAGGTACTTCATGGAATATAAATACAAGTTTTAATAATAACTTAATTGACAGAATTATACAAAACGAACGTTGCCAGTTAAGTACCTACACAAGTACAGTCATAGGAAAAGTAAACGATGTACATTGGAATATAAAATATAGGTACTAAAGCACATAACACATAAACTCATATCATTCGATCCCAAAAATAGCTTTTTCAATATTTTTTCTTTGCTCAAATGCTATTTATTTGGGACAAAAAGAATAACACTTTACAGCTTAAGAACAATAGAATTACCCAAGTATAAGTAATTTAAAAATACGTGTGATTCTCGGCAATGGGATCAATATTTTATTGAGCACTTTTTCTTGTGAAAACACGGGGATGCTTGAGAAGTTTTCCGAGAAATAAAACAACAATATCCGCAGAGTGGCTGATGTTTAGGTGTTTTCATGTATTGCAAAAACGTCAATGCTGAGGCTGTAATTTGGAACGCGAAAATAATGTAGGTACAGGGGAAGACTGACACTAACCTACCTAGAACAAATCAGTCATGTATTGAAGGAAGGTGAAGTCAGGAGTGTCTGAAACCGGCGAGCGTGTATGAAGAGGATTATTAATGTTGAGGAAGCGAGAGATGTATGCAAGAATAGTATAGCCTCTTGGCACTCTGTTCTCTCTGCCTACTAGTAAGTAAATAAGTGAAATATTGCAAAATTTAAGTTTGTTTTGAAGACTATAATTCTGCTACAACACGTATAACATGGACTCTGTATATTGATAAGATAAAGTACAGGTGTATAATAACATTTCTTTATTATGTTTAGTATCTGATAAGAATTGTTTTATGTATGAAATTAAAGTTTTTCAAGTAATCCCTGATCTCGTGCCAATTGATCATATCGATAGATTACCTAGGGATTATTATTTTGTAACCTATAAAAGAAGGTTTTGGAACAATTACAGCGACTTGTTAATCAAATAATACAACAGGTTCTTCAACTTGATTGCTAATTAAAAATCTTCGAATATAGATGAGCATAATGATGTGATAAAACACTAAATTATGAATACCTATCTATTTTATTACTATAATAACCTTTGCTCGCGGCTCTGCTGCATGTAAAAGTTTTGTTTCTAAGTTTTATCTCGGGTTCCCGATATAGTAATGGACTAAAATTTATACCAGTATCAAATTGAATAGTTAAAATGCCTAATACAGTAAATTTTCTCAAATATTTTAAATGTACAGACATACTCTCTGTTTCAGTTTTAAAATACAGGTGAGTAATGTACTCATAAGCTTCTGTACTTAATGTGGCTTAAAGTTTACCTCCTTAAAGTACATGACAGATATTTTTTGTAATAATTATTATTTGAGACTGATAACAGTAATCAAATTTGCGAATAGTTACTGTACCTGTCACAAAAAGTAAGAAAATTATACTTGTATCTAGGGGTTGCCACCTTTTTTTTGTGAAAATAAAGTACACAGGTTATTAAAAGTAGAAAAAAAAAAAGTAAATAAAGTACGATTTATTTTACTCTATCTTTTTGCTTAATTGCATTACTTTTAGCAATTTTTAACAGTACAAATTATTTGTGAAAAAGGAAAAAGAGATTTTTTGTACGAGCGGAACCCGCGTCTTTTCCAATTCGGGGAAGTGCTCTAAGCCACTGAGCTATCGTACAGACCTATTCGGTCATCCCAATTTCCTCATCACATTTGTCTTCACGACCAACGCCATCTATCGGAATGCATTTACATGTATCAATCCAATCTAGTAAGTTTAATTTTGCAATTAAAATTCATACTATTTGATGGCACGATTTTTTTTAAACATTTTTGAAGTGAAACTTCTTGTAGCGCGGTACGCATATTTTTAGATGAGATAAAATTTCTGGACTCGCGACACCGTTACGAGACGCATCTATAGTGTGTGCATTGGAAATTAAATTTGACACACTTCCCGGTTTCCGATTGAGCTGAAATTTTACACCCATAGGTATATCGCGTGTCAATGCAATATTATGATGACATGGAGCTGATCTGATGATGGAGCTGGAAGGTGGACCTAGGAACTCTATAATGAAACGGCGCAACCCCATCGAGTTTAGTCGTGTATGATTCGTCTTGACGAGTACTTTGTCTCTAGATGGTATCCAGGGTCTGAGGATGAAGCTGGAATGTGGCCACAGTAACTCTTATAATTAAACGAAGTAGCCCCATCGAGTTTGAACTCGTTTGATTCGTCTTGATGAGTACTTTGTCTTTAGATGGTATCCAGGGTCTGATGATGGAGCTGGAAGGTGGCCATGCGAAACTGTAATTAAATGACGCAACTCCATCGAGTTAGGGCTCGTTTGAAATGTCTTGACTAGTACTCCAGTCCTAGATGATATCCAGGGTCTGATGATGGAGCAGGAAGGTGGCCACAGTAACTCTGTAATGAAATGACGCAACCCCATCGAGTTTGGAATCGTTTGATTCGTCTTTACGAGTACTTTGTCTTTAGTTAATTTAGATGGTGGGTGGCCAGGGTCTGATGATGGAGCAGGAAGGTGGCCACAGTAACTATGTAATGAAACAACCCGAAGCCATCAAGTTTATACTCGTTTAATTCGTCTTAGGGAGTACTTTATCAGTTTATGATCATTTTTTTTAAATGCCTGAATGAATAATTTTGATTTACAAGTTTTAATTTAAGATCGAACAATTAATTTGGATATCTAAAAATAACAACTCCCGTCTGCGAATCATGTAATAAAATAGATGATATAATGCATTTGTTGACGGAATGTGATCGAATAGAGGGCATTAAGAGGTTGAACTTGCAGGGTATCACAGTGAATGTCGTGTTATCTCAACCTTTGACTAAAGTAGCAGCTAAAATGTTTAAGCTTATTAAACAAGCTCTTCAGTCAGGTAACAACACACAACTGTCGTAAAATACATCCCATCAGTAAACCCATGAGGCTGACATGGTCACTAAAGGTGCATCCAAGCCTCCAAAAAAATAGAAACAAACAAAAATAAAGTTTTCACTTCTCTCGGCAGTCCTTAGACTGCTTTGAATATTTTTTTTAGCATTTTACATGCTTCGCTTCTTTTTAAAGTACAAATTAATTTTGAATAAGGAAAAAGAGATTTTTTGTATAAGCGGGTATCGAACCCGCGTCTTTTCCGATCTGGGGTAGTGCTCTAAGCCACTAAACTATCGTACAGACCTATTCGGTCATCCCAATTTCCTCATCACATTTGTCTTTACGACCAACGCCATCTTAATAGTAAATTTACACAAAGTGCGAAAATGTGTAATCAAAATCGAATCGTCAAAAATCGAATCACGTTTCCTCGTGACTGTTATTTTCGATTTTACATTTTCGCACTTTCTGTTAATTTATATGGCTAAGCATGTCAAATGCTTAAAAACATCAGAATATCATCAGTCTTGTTAAATACTAGCCTTTGCCAGCGGCTTTGCCGCAGCCAAAAGCTAGTTTTTAGGCTATATCTCAGGTTCCCGATATAGTAGCGGGATAAAATGTATACCAGTTGTTAAGTCTAATCAAGAGCTATCAAACAAAAAAGTTGCGTCAAAATCCGTTCAGTAGCTTTTGCGTGATGCGGGAACAAACAAACAGACAAACAGCTAAACAGACGAAACAGACAAAAAATCTAAAAAAATCATTTGGTGTTCAGACACGCCTATATAGCCTAAATTAGTAATTTTTTCTCAAATATCTTAAATGTACAGACATAGCTCTGTTACAGCTTTATAATAGTATAGATATTAGGTATTATGCTGCCATTTCTGTGCAGTATCAATCAAGTAAATTCTGCAAAACCTTTAGAACTATATACTTAGATTATTTAACTTGTTTAATGAAGAAATTTATCCATAAAGTCCTTATTATTAAGTTTTAGCAGATTTAAATTTTCCACTTACGTCTTTGGGTGACGCCTGCACCATCTGTCGGAAGTATTTTCATACATAATACCGACCAGGTAAACTTAATTTTACAATTATTTACTGTTATTTTCGATTTCACATTTTTCACTTTGTGTTTAATGTATGTTGCTAAGCATGTCAAATGCTAAAAATATATATAAAAATATCTAAATATTTATAGGGTTTGCGTCATTATTAGGTAAAATCTTAATTGTAAAATTAAGTTTACCTGGTCGGTATTATGTATGAAAATACTTCTGGCAAATGGTGCAGGCGTCACCCAAAGACGTTAAGTATGAATGTGTTATCGAGATTAGCAGTCAGGAGCAAGGGTCACGATGGCTGAATTGGCAAAGCATCTGGACGGTATCCAGGAGATGCAGGTTCGAATCCTGCTCGTGACTGTTATTTTCGATTTCACATTTTTCACTTTGTGTTTAATAGATTTATTTATTTTTTATTTAGATCTTTTAGTAAACCAGTTTGGATAATCAAAAACAATCTTAGCTTTATACAATTTTGTTAACTAGTTCAAGAGCGGAGGGCGCAATTTGTGATTCCATTACAAGTAGGCCAAGGTTCTATGGTTCATGTGAACTTGGCTGTAATTTTGGTAGTCAGATGTAACATGTCCTTAAAAAGTTGAAGACATTTATTTCCTTGTATTTAGTCTACATATTAACACTATTTTGCTAATTCTTCACAATCATAGCATAGTGACTGTTATGTAGTATGTATAACATAACTGCCTCGGTGGTGTAGCGGTAGTGTATGCGACTGCTAATCATGAGGTCTCGGGTTCGATCCCCGGGTCAGGCAAAGTTATTGAGCTTTTTCCTAAAAAGAAAATTTCTCAGTAGCAGCCCGGAGTTTGGAAATGTGCCCGGTAGACGTCAATAGGCTCGCCCCCTATTACGTGGGACTCAAACATAGCTGGCGAGTCGTGGGTGTGTAATACACCTCTGCCTACCCCTTTGGGGAATACAGGTGTATATAACATAACATAGTGCGTGCTTGTGCATGTTCAGTATACTGATAGCGAACATGCACAATGTATTGAAAGTATTTTAATATTGCTGAATTAAATATATCATAGAAAGTATGATATTACTAGGGCTAGAAAAAGGTGACGAGCCACGGGTATTCTACCCGCAATGAATGGATCAGTTTAAAAAATATATATTCCTAGGTACCTAGATATAAAAATATAGACATATGTCGTTAGTTATCTTTATAAAAATATTTATGTATCAAAGCATACCATAACGCATATTTAGGCAATATTTAATGGCTTTTTAAGCGTCTAGATCAGATAAACATAATTTCGGTATATTTAATTCGCAAAGGTATGTATATTTATTGATGAAAACTTAAAATGTTGCTGGTTGCTTTAGCGGCTTCTGCTCGAGCGGATTTTATTGAGATACTTACTCGTAATTATACTGTAGAAGACAGTATTTCATAAATGACGATCATTTTTAGTATTTAAATAATATATAGTGTTTACCTATACAGTTTTCGAATTGATGTCTATGTAGGTAATAGATTATGTTGTCAATATTACATGGGTGTAACTAAAATATTTGCGCGATTACTAATGTGGCCGACAATCAATTTTTCACAAATGAAATTCCACTTGGTAGCACACACATAAGATTACATAATATACGAGGGTTATGTTATGAGTCCCCGGCTCATCAACTCATGTTGTTGAAATAAATGTTCACAGATACCTAGATCTTTAAAATACGCACCTATGTAACTGGGTGTCAAATGACATTGTTATACTTGTTCACGTTCAAGATGGTAACAAGTATGAATAAATTTAATGTCTGTGTGTTGCTTAACGTCGGCGGTAACACTGCTGATTCGCTAATACTTAATAAATATTATTTGTCTGCATTATTTACCAACTTCTTGACAAAAGTGTGTAGGTAACAAAACGTACAATAAAGTTTTAAATCGATTTTCATGAGTGTACATTATCGGACGTTTGAAAAATAATAGGTACGTCATGTTATCTATTATTCATCACCGGATGAACGTTACATAGTGACGGATAACGATATGATCTGTTTGTAGAAATATTTTGCATTATGATTATAGTTATTCACGTGAATTTTAACTTCCTGAGTAATATGTCCTTGCAAATTTGATATGCAAATTAAACAAATACCTCCACGGCTCGAGATGAGAATACTAGGTGACATAACTTGTTTGCGACTTCTAACAACGTGGTTTGTAGTTCGAGTCCTGATCGTACAAAAAGTATTACTGGATTTTATCTTTTTTTTTTTCTGGAAATTGGAATATACTCGGCAGACGATAATGGGATCGTTCCGATTTACAAAACTTATATTTGTTTTATGCCGTGTGGGGCCGGCTTTGGAATTGTCCCACCCCTCTCCACCCACGGGAGTCGTAAGAGCCGACTGAGGGAATACCGAGGGAGTGGGTAGCAGCACTCCTTCGAATATTAACAACATCCACTGCGATCGCCAACCCGCCTGCCAAGCGTGACGATTACGGCACTATCCACCATTCTTGGGGAGGCCTATGTCCAGCAGTGGACTTGAAAAGGCTGATGGATGGATGGATATTTGTTTCTACTGCTTTTTTGAGTTTCAAATAAAAACATACGTGAAGTAGATAATCCTATGGGCTATATTGCGACTCATCACTTATATGGATATGATAGTATAGTAGTTATGTAGTAGTCATTATATTGGCTATGTAAGGCCAAGATTACATATGGGATTTATTTTAGAGAAACTACTAAAAGCCGCTTTAATAGTTCTTTCAATAACGCAAGTGTACCTAGGTTCAAAAGGCAAACCTCGCATTCGAAATTTGTATCGTATATTTTTAATACAAGACAAGAAAAAGTAACAACTTAGTGTGAAAAATGGGATATTCTAGAGAACTCACTAATAACGCACGTCGATATCAGACCAAAACACCATATTGCCGATAGCTGTAAAAGATGAATGCGCTTTGGCGGCCAAGAAGTCTTGTGTTTTACACTTGATTAAATTTATGATCCATTTACTGGGAAACATGAAAGACTTGTGGTTTTATTTTACTAATGACGTAGCCGTTCACGTATTGATCTACCACCTCAAGTTCGTGCATAAGAAGCCTTAAAACATTAATTTACGTATTGGATCTTCAAAGAATGTTTTTTACAAGAATTCGATAATTTGTAAAGTTTATTTACATAAGTAATATGAACACACACAATTTACATGAATTTGGTTGGATACACACTAATTCAATGTATCAAATATCAATCATCAATACATATTTTATAAATCATCGCAGTACATAATTGCTGATTGGGTATTAAAGCAGTGCTACCACTTCTTTTTTTAATGTTATCACGCAGGCTATTAAGAACACTCCACCGAAGGAATGTAACATAGTTCCAGTGGTCCGCCAGGAAAGGTGGAAGGACGGCACACGGCGGGTTTATTTAGTGGGTGAGGGTCCCACACTGCACTGTTTGTTGCCCCGAACGGCGGGGTGTGCGTTTAGGTGCATGATTCCCGCCTAAACAAAAAAAAAAAAAAAAGGCTATTAAGAAAAAACCAAATATATTTACGTATCTTTTCTTCCTAGCAGTGACATTGTGTGTCGCGTGAATGTAAGAATATTTGGATGATAGATTGCTGGAATACCCACTGAGTGAGATTTAGACTGACCGAAAACCACCATTTGGGACGAGGTGTACGACTTGAGGCATTAAATTCAATACATTCATTAATTCAGCTTTCACAAGGATGCTCTCTCTCTAATTCCGTTTGCTGAGGGGAGCAGCTGCTAGAACAGTGGCAGTCAGTCTGCCGCTAGAATCGAATAGGCATTAAAATCCAATCCTACTCGTGGCTATCATTTTCAATAGATCGGTAGCTATTTTCTGTTCATTTATACAGCTAAGCATGTCAAGTACTTCAAATATAGGGTATATAGAATGTATAACATGTTTATCAGAAAATAAATGTATGCCTTCATTTCTTTATGCGATATGAAACTATTTTTTGAGCAATATTTTTTGTTATTAAGCCAATAGGAAACTTGCATGGCAGCATTGTTGTATGATTTAGGGAAACGTGCACAATTTATACTTACACTTAAGTTACTTAGTATTCCAATTTCATGTAATATGAGCTTCAATTCACTTGCTAAATACGAGCTCAAGTGTACAAAAGCGCTATGGCGAGAAAATATTAATTTGTGTCACAACGTTGACCTCACAGAAATGATACTTTTTTAAAAGGAACGCGAATGCTAAATGAAAATTGCTAATCCATCCATCCATCGGCCTTTCAACGTCCACTGCTGGACATAGGCCTCCCCAAGAGAACGCCACAACGAGCGGTCCTGTGCCGACCGCATCCAACGGCTCCCCGCAGCTTTGACCAGATCGTCGGTCCAACTGGTGGGGGACCGTCCTACGCTGCGCCGTCCGATACGTGGTCGCCACTCGAGAACCTTTCTTCCTTGATTATTGATTTGATTGATCTTAGAGTATTTACAATTTACTGATATTAATGGTTATCGGAAAATATTGAGATTTCTCGCAAAAAAAAATAAAAATCTCAGTAGCTGCCTGGAGTTTGGAAATCTGCCCGGTAGACGTCAATAGGCTCGCCCCCCATTACGTGGGACTTAAACATAACTAGCGAATCGTAGGTGTGTAATACACCTCTGCCTACCGCTTCGGGGAATACAGGCGTGATGCTATGGTTACCACATTGAGAACTATAAACTTTATTACATACGAGTAGATATAACAACATTTATTTGCTGGAACGCATAAAATATTTCCTCTTAGCGTGTATGCAAAGTAGGTACTTTATGTATGTACTATTTGTGTATCTTAAATGATTTAGATAGGTACCTACCAATGTTTGTGCGCGTAGATAACGACCCAATGTGTTGAATCATAAAAACCTTAGAAAGTCACGTTTACCATATGTTAACTACACGTGAATGGGCACATTAATGTATAATGTTTAACTGACTCGACTGTGAATTCCAATAGATGGCGTTGGTCATAAAGACAAATGTGATAAGGAGATTGGGATGATCGAAAGATCTGTACGATAGCTCAGTGGCTTAGAGCACTTCCCCGGATTGGAAAAGACGCGGGTTCGACTCCCGCTCGTACAAAAAATCTCTTTCCTTATTCACAAATAATTTGTACTTTAAAAAGTGGCGGAGCATGTCAAATGCTAAAAAATATAGACCAAAAATGTATGCTATACTCATATTAAAACATCATACCAATTACTCGTATAAATAAAATGATTTGAATCAGAATGCCTGGCGTTGTGTGCGTATCACGGTAAAACTACTGGATATACGAGTATGTAATATATATCTTTGAGTTCAATTGTCTAAGTATTTAGATATTTAAATATTTTTATATATTTTTTTAGCATTTGAATGTGTTATCGAAATTAGCAGTCCTTTCCTTTCGATCACATTTTCACAATTTACGTTAATATATTATCGTTTTATTTCTTATAAAAATTAGCCTTTGTCTGCGGCTTCGCTGTTATAGTTGCGGTTTAAACGTACCAGTGTTTAAGTCTAACCAAGGGTTATCAAACAAACCACCGAAGGAATGTAACATAGTCCCAGTGGCCCGCCAATAAAGGCGGAGAGACGGCACACGGCGGGTTTCTTTAGTGGGTGAAGGCCCCACACTACCCTGTTCGTTGCCCCGAACGACGGGGTGTGCGGTTAGGTACATTTTTTCCCGCCTTAACAAAAAAACAATAACGGTTATCAAACAAAAAAGTTGCATTCAAATCTAAAAATTAGTTTTTGCGTGGTGTGCAAACAAACAAACAGACAAATTCTAAAAAATTGTTTGGTGTTCAGAGATGAATAGCCTAATACTAACTTTTTTCCAAATATCTTAAATGTACAGACATAGCAGCTCTGTTACAGCTTTATAATTGTTAGGAAAATATTGCGATATCATTAAAGTTATTAAGGACACACTTCTTGTCGAGTTGGTGGCTGCCGGGAAGGTGATCCCAAGGTTTCGTTCACTCTATATCCCGCATGTACTCTTTTCTCTATATCAACCTTCCATCTTCCATCCCGACTGAATTACATCCAAGATATATAAACATGATATAGAATTGATTTATTACAATTTATTATTGATATGAAAGAATCCATAATAAATCACATTGTTAAATTACGAGTTAGACGTCCTATGGTCGTCGTTCATTTGTGTTATATTTTTGTTTTAACAATCGAATGATTCATTCGATGATGCATACTCGAGACTTAGATAACCCCAGGGTTTATCATTTAATGTGGCTGTCTTGATTAATTGACGCCTGGACAATGTCTACCTTGGAGCGTAATTTGTAGTTACTATCCAGATAACAGTTGATGAGCTGGTATAATATATGTAGCTTTAAGTAGGTTCTTGTTGAGTGGGTTATTCAAATAAAACACTTTTGTGATCTACAAATATATTTCGCTGTACTTTATCTCTTTAAAATATTATACATTATGTCTATTAAGTCTCAGATGACACAATACATGTTATAACAACAGTGCATACACGAGTAAGTGCATGTGCAGGTTAATATCCCAACTTTTTTTTGTTTAGACGGGAAAATATGTACCTAACCGCACACCCCGTCGTTCGGGGCAATGAACGGGGTAGGTAGTGTGGGGCCCCACTAAAAATAAGCCCGCCGTGTGCCGTCTCTCCGCCTGTGTTGGCGGGCCACTGGTACTGGCCCCACTAAAAATAAGCCCGCCGTGTGCCGTCTCTCCGCCTGTGTTGGCGGGCCACTGGTACTGTGTTGCATTACTTAAGTGGTGGGTTAATATCCCCTAAGAGTGGAGAATGCAGTGCAGTTTTTTTTTCTGCTATTATTTTCATTTATAAGTGGTGAAATTCCCAGCCGCATGTCAGACGAAACAGTTTTAGCTTAATGGGAGTCTATTTTGTATGTTGTTTTTGGGAAGATTGCTTGCCGGTATTTTTGATTTCGTCTCAATCTTTCAACTATCTCTACATACTATTTGTCATACGTAATTTTTGTGGCTTTAAAATATCTCTGATGTATTGTTTGAACGTAATTTTGAAGATATTTTTCCCTCGAAGCCAGCCTTGAAATTAATGAATGTTAATTTGATCGCGTGATATAAAGTTTTAAGAAACTCTTGATAAACCGTTGCCAAGTTACTGGATTGTTATAAACAAACTGTAGCGACAAGTATAATTTGTATAATATACCTACGTAAAAAAATCAAATGAACCTTTGATTTACTAAAGAGACTGAGACAAATAACTACTTATTCTTACCAACCATCACTATGAGCATTAAGATACCATGACTTGATGACCAGTACGAAGTATTCATCTTTTATGTTATTTAGCATCAATATAACTTACAAAAACCAAAAAAACATTTGCTGCTTCTTTTTTCAATTATTATATTTATATTTTTTTTGGCATTGTTAAATTATACAGTTAGTTACGTTAATTATATTAATTATACAATTATAACAAAACAAAAACCTAGCGGCCGTCACTATGTTCCTTTAGACAGGTATTTTTTGTTACCTAAAAAAAGATAATTCTACAATAATGTATTATCTAATATACCTAATGGACATTTAAAATATGTGCCAACATATTTTAAAAGTCCATTTGATGATAATTGTTTTTTTGTATTATAAGTATATAATATCGTATAAAGGTCTACCAGTAGGTAGACTTGGCAGACGTTCTGTCCGTAGGTTTGGTTACCTATAAGAATAAGCCATGCTATTTACATTTTTGAAATTTCTAAAGGGTAGTGGAATAACAAAAAAATCCATTAACAGAAGAATATAAAAGTTTTGGAACACGATCATCATGTCATCTAACTAGTTTAATATGTAATTGTAAATCTACAACATTCCGGGACCTACTGTATGTGTAATACAACAAATATGATCAAATTTGGTCCATTCATTTGGATCGCAACTTTATTTTAAGTCTGAACAAGAGCATCAAATATAAAAGTTTCATCAAAACCAACTCGTAGTTTTCCATTAGGCGCGACCAAACAATAAACAAAGGCGTCAGTATCGCCTAAGTACTTGTTGTTTAATAAAGTCATAACTTTTTTATAATTTACTTATTTTAGTATACAGACACGGCCATACTATAGCAGAATTATATTTCTTTGTTACAGCCAATATTGGAGAAATACTGCCCCGACATAGCGAAAGGTGGTGTAGCATGTTGCAACTACCAGCAGTTGAACAACTTCCAGAAGAACATAGGGATGGCAGAGAATTTGATAGCAAGGTGTCCCTCATGCCTGGACAACTTCTTGAAACACATCTGCGGTATGACGTGCGGTGTTAACCAGAGCGAATTCATGCTACCCACAAAGTTAGAGCCTTTCAATGGTAAGTCATCCCCATCTACCGACGACGGCTTAGCAAATACTAGAATGTTTTGTACTTTTAGTTTTAAGATCTTTCGCCAACCAGTAAGTTGGGTCTTAAAACATCCCTAGTCACAAACGTAACTTAATCCCAGCTTTATAAGCGCAGGCATAGTATATTACCATGTACCGGGCAGATGCAGGCTCTTAAAAAATCCTGATTATCCTACTATTCTACCTAATGTTATATATACAAAAGGTTTTAAAGATGTTTGTATGTTTGTTCGTGAATGATGCCTAAACGACTGAACGGACTAGAAACTAGAAGAAAGATTTATTAACATAGATATATTTTTGAAATAAAACTACGTTTACGGAATCTATCGCGTTTGCTTGATTTTACTACTATCCCGACGTTTCGAATACTTTACAGCATTCATGATCACGGGTGGACTTAGATGATAGACTAATCCAAATCGTTGTCCGTGTGGTGACGGACTAAGAATACAAGTGTTACCACCCCATTCTTTCTCATGGGTGTCGTATGAGGCGACTAAGGGAAGTAAGCAATTATCATCCATTGCATGACTGGTGGTAGGGCTGGGTACCAATGGGAGTACTCACTTGGTATCCGGCCCGAGCGGGTTGGTACCACCATCTCCCGTGTGACCGGCCATGGAACACATCGTTGCGTTTTGGCTGTAGCAGGAGATAGCCGTTTATTCTTTCATTTCATAGCGGTGAAATGAAATGGTGAGCAGCGGCTTGACAATACTCTCGGTATAGTTGAGTCCATGAGCGACGGTTACCATTTACCATCAGATGGGCCGTGGCTCGTCAGCCACCAAAAGCAATAAAAAAAAAATATCATAAAGTATTATATAGATATATTTTTTTAATCCCGAAAAGTGTACATATCCTCTAGGATAGCTATTTTCGGTGGCATATAGACACAACGACTGAATTAATGTGAATGGAATTTGGAATACAAATAAATCAAGGTTTCGTTTCGATGAACATCGAATACTTATTATCTCTTATTAAATCGTTCGTAATTTTTCAGGCACCCATCAAAGCATCTTAGAGCTTGACTACCATCTCAGCTTTGATTACATGGAAGCAACTTACAACTCATGTTTACAGGTAATGTTTTTTTAATTTTTTAATGACTTTTCATATTCTCTTTATCCTAATAAATGACATGTCTTGCTAACTATAAATTCAAGTAAAAATAATTGTTTAGATATTTTTATATATATTTTTAGCATTTTACATGCTTAGCACTATACATTAAACACAAAGTGAAAAATGTGGTACTTCCGACAGATGGCGCAGGCGTCACCCAAAGACGTTAAGTTTGAATGTGTTATCGAAATTAGCAGTCGGGAGCAAGTGTCACGGTGGCTGAATTGGCAAAGCATCTGGACGGTATCCAGGAGATGCAGGTTCAAATCCTGCTCGTGACTGTTATTTTCGATTTTCACATTTTTCACTGTGTTTAATGTAAAAATATGATTTAGCACTGAATTTCAACATTACATAGCGCTGCATTAACGTAACTGTTTTTGTTTATTACAAAATTATGTTATTTATATCCCAACTAGTTCTAAGAATCGTTCGCAGATTTAATAGATAAAGTAAGCCAACTAAAGCTAAAATGACCATTTGAAATTCCAGGTGCAAGTGCCCTCAACCAACCAATTAGTTCTCGACCTTATGTGCGGCGAGTACGGTTCAGAATACTGTAGTCCAAACCGCTGGTTTACAACTATGGGCGATGAGAGCAATAGTTTCGTGCCGTTCCAGATCAACTACGTAAATAACGCCGATCCTGCAAAGGGTCTGGTTCCTTACAACCCAGAAACCCGACCGTGCAACGTTGGCCTCCCGGTTCGTTTTTAATTTTTATATTAAGCGCAACTATTGTGCATGAGCGTCTTCCATAGAGATTTATTTATTGCACGCCTCATAAGCGAAGCGTTGAGGTGAGTATTACTCTCGCTTCATAAAGAACAACTGATTTTTCAAACTTAAAATGTCTCTATTTATCATATATTGTACTTGTAAAATAATATATACACACACATATCCAGAAAAAACACAATTTTTAACACTCATGATATTTTTGTTGCCATTTTTGTTATTTAAACTAGTTAAAAAACTGTTTAAAAAACTTCTGTCTTGGGCGTCTGTTTGTTGTAGGTATGTTCGGATAATGTATGTTAACACGATAACGACCGAAATACTTTACTAATCAAGTCATTTTTTTTTCTGTTACGATTCAGTATAATTACGAATAGAGCCCTATCACTTTTCACGGTCTGATTCGATGTGGTTTAATTGTTATTAAATAAACAACAAAATACTGAATATTTACGCTCGACTCGACACTAAAACCAGTGCTATACCTTATTTCGTGAGAACTACTTCTATAGATCAATATAGAAGTACTTCTTAAAATTAGCGTTAGATGGCGTATACATGAAACACATTAGTACTTTTTGAAATTAGCGCTATCTATGTGATTTATTGCAAACTACTTAGTAAGACTAATACATTATTAGTTTACTTATCAAAAAATCTATTTTATTGTGAAAAATTAAGATTATGAGGCGTGCACTTTTGGATTTTCCAAAGTATTTTCTAATTATTGAGATAAAAACGTAGAACCATTTACATTCATCTCACATAACGTTCTAGTACATGGATAACTCTAAGAAATTAATATGATTAAAATTAAATGGAATATTATTATATAATTGATTGAAATTAAATTAAATTAGGATTACATAATTACCTATATAAAAAACAAAAATTATAAATTAGTTATTATAGTCCAATATTTGCGTCTTTCGAGTTGACAATGTTGCATCTATTCGTCATCATTGGTCTATTAAATTTTCACAGTATGCATAAACTATGGTTTTCAAAATTATCCAATCGTCAAGCATAACATCGATATGAGTGTTGGCAGCAACAGATAAATTGTGTATTTATTGCTTATCGGAGCACTGGTATTGTTGACCGAAACGGAGCAGAGGTGCTTCGGTCCACCTGTCAGTAAGCGGTAACCGCTCATGCCTTTAGCAACAACAGAAGCAGTCAAGCCGATCGTCAAATTAAGATCCAAGATGCTCGAAGAGGTTTGAGTTAATCTTGTATATTGCAATGGTTTTGTCATTGTTTGTTCTATGTCTGTTATCATACGGTTTTTTGTTTACGGTCCCGATACCTCGTATCTAGCCAAATGTCGGCCGTGAAACTTGTGGAGTTACTAAAAACTCTAACATCTATACAAATAAAATAATAATAAGACTGTATAGTAGTCACAACGGATCTTTGTGTCTCTGAAGTTAGGCACAGAGCAAGAAATGGGGATTGTGACGGAATCATACGATTAGTGCTGGCCAATTCAAGTGTTATTACTCGATTAACAAAACAATCGAATGAGATAATATTTTCATATCTAATTGTTTAGGTTCTATTTATTATTTTTAAATTCAATAAAAAGTATACGAGCGATTTGAGTGAATAAGCTTTAATCTGGATATAGAAGAGTGACGTACGATCGATAAATAATATGATTATTGATTACAATTGTTAAATTACAATCGAACATTTTTCGATTAATGTAAATTATAGAAGACGCACTATGCCTTGCGACACAAAAATACTACTGCGAAGCGTCTTGCAACCAAATTCAGAGACAAAAAGATCCGTTGTGACTACTGTACCGATTTCGACGGAACTTTCACTGGCAGCTAATGTTTTACGGAGTAATTTAGGCTATATTTAATTTAAAAAAAAACCCGCACAAAAAATAACATAACAATTCAACGACGTAGTAGTAAATGTAAAGTTTAACTAAAATCCAATAAAATATATTGTTTTTAGGTAATAATCCATTCTCTGTTGCATTAAAGGGCCAGCCAGGTTGTTCCTGTCTGGATTGCATGCAGTCGTGTCCCATACCTCCGCCGAGGCCGCCACCACCAAAGCCGTTCAGCATCGCCGGCGCTGATGGATACGCTGTCGTCATGGCTATTGTCTTCGTCATATTCACCACTCTCTTCCTAAGTGGAGTATTTTGTTGTAACCAGCAGGAGAATGTTGTCGGTATGTATTTCTGTTAAATATACATAATCATATACGAAAAAACGATCCTAACGCAAAATGGACTACCTTAATTTTTTTCGTATTATGAATTCCGCAACACTGATGGTAATTACACTAACAATATGTTGTCATATGTAACTAGCTATTGCCCGCGGCTCCGCTGCAGACAAAAGCTAGTTTTTAGGTTATATTATAGGTTCCTGATAATATAGTATAATTATAAAATTTATAATAGTTTTTAAGTTTAAATCCAGACCTATGAAACAAAAAAGTTTCATCGAAATCCGTTCAGTAGTTTTTTGTGATATGTGAAGAGCCAAAAATTTAATAAAAAAGGTTGTTTTGGGTTCAGAGCCATCCACATAGCCAATGCAGTAATTGTCACATAAATGCCTTAAATGTACAGACACAGTTCTGTTACAGCTTTATAATAGTACAGATGAATCAAAGTGTTGTTAATGGAATATTCCAAATTAATTGGATGTTATAACAAAGATATGTGAGTTCGGCTATTTTACACTGGCAACATAATATTATTATAGTAAGTAGTGGACAGCTTTGGTTTTACTATGTGGGACAGAAAATAAAATATACCTATAATAAAATAATTATTATTTTGTTAGAAATACAATTTGTTTAATACACAGCCCATAGTTATAGTAACATTCAGAAATGATCTTGATTACCAAAAATAAGTTTAACATTGAATCCACATTAGCATGGTATCCTTTATTATTTTATACACAAACAATTCACAGAACACACGTCAAAAATATCACATATAGAAATAAAATTATAATACATATCAAATATCATTCTAAGATAATAACAAATTGTAGATCAGAAGTAGCAAGCGATTTTGAAAATACGTTTTACATCATGTTAGCACACACATAAAAAACAACCGATTAAGATGCCAGTATTCATATTCCACTTGGAGTACAAATATTTGTGTCTAAAATCGTATATATATATATATATATATATATATATATAACTAGCCTTTGCCAGAGGCTTCGCCGCAGCCAAAAGCTAGTTTTTCGGTTATATCTCAGGTTCCCGATATAGTAACGGGA
The DNA here is from genome assembly GCA_948253155.1 of Leucoma salicis. Lineage (NCBI taxonomy): Eukaryota > Metazoa > Arthropoda > Insecta > Lepidoptera > Erebidae > Leucoma > Leucoma salicis. The sequence continues at coordinate 5,098,555 of OX411819.1, read as the reverse complement.
TAAAATGTCTACCAGTTTTAAAGTCAGATCACGGCCTTTCAAATAAAAAAAAATGCATCAACATCCATCTAGTAGTTCTTTTAATAAATTCTAAAAAAAAATCTAGTTTAAATAGTTTCTAGTTTTTCGGTTATATCTCAGGTTCCCGATATAGTAGCGGGATAAAAGGTATATCAGTTTTTAAGTCCAATCAAGGTCTTTCAAACAAAAAAAGTTGCATCAAAATCAGTTTAGTAGCTTTTGCGTGATGCGCGAACAAACAAACAGATAAACAGACAAACAGACAAAAAATCTAAAAAAAATCGTTTTTTGCTTAGACACGCCTATGTAGTCTATTACACTCATTTTTTCTCAAATATCTTAAATGTACAGACACAGCTCTGTTACAATTTTATAATAGTATAGATTATGTAAAAGTTTGTAAGTCTCATCAAGAGCTATCAAACAAAAAGTTTCATTAATATCCGCCTAGGTGTAGCAAAAGCTTGATCTACGAACACACAAAACAGATAAACAGACAAAAATTCTGAAATATTTTGTGCCTGAAGACGCCTAAATAGCCTGATACAGTATATTTTCTCAAATATTTTAAATATATCTGTATATTACGCTACTATGCTATGTCTACATAGCTCTGTTGCATCGTTACAATTGTACAGATTATAGTAAACCAGCGTGCATTGCCATTCTTGGTAATATCGCCACTTACAACAAATGAAATATATCATATAAGTAAAAAACACTAATGCCAACATAGCGATAATAATTACTTGCCATTTAAGTGACCATCAATATTATTTAATAATAAACACAATTGGACCGTGTTATGCAGAAAAGAGCTAACCCCCATAAAAGTTATGGTGATTTGAACCACTTACGCTTTATTTTTTCAGTGTTATTCGTAGTCTTGTGTTGGTATAACCTATCATAAAAAAATGTAGTTGTAAAACGAGTCTTCGTTACATAAAAATAAAGATTATTTTCGATTGCTTGGCATTAAAACATTAATTTTGTTCAGTTTGTGGGTCATTTCAGGACAACACGGTCCAATTAATACTATATAATGTTATATGGGATAATAAATATTGCTCTATATGGTGCCAGTTCTATTGTTAACATTAATTAGAAATCTTATACAATTAAATTCTATAAATAATCCAAGTTTTTATATCAAATAAGTGGCGTCATAAAATAAACAATAATAATAAATATACGTGAACTTGAATATACAAGTCATGTTGGGATTTTTATATGATTTTTTTACACACACAGTTTCTTAGTTCGTTTTATATTACAGTTAAATATGTAAAATTAACATTTTGTTTTAGGTATTGTGAATATTATAATTATAAGAGTCAAATAAAATGAGATTTACTATCATATGGGATAAATTAACCATTTAAAACAAACGTTTTTATACTTACAACATTACAGATTCAGACAACAACTTAGATAATGCAAAATTATTGAAAATATTTATTAGTATTACTAATTTTCTATTTCTTCTATATTTGAAACATCTGTATATGTATGTTAAAAACAATTATAAAGATTCAATTTCAAACTCTGAAAATATCATCCATCTATCTAGCATAATTTAAGCCTTCCTCTATGAAGCCCCAGTTAATAACGGGACTTAAATAGGGCTTTAATATTATGACGACTAACTTATTTATTTTTTTTCTGCAACAGAGTATACATATAATAAATACTATTTATTATTGTATCTGCTAAGATTAACACCTGGCTATATTATGTCACCTAAATAGGGTTGCCGACTACATTTTATTTTCTAATATTAACAAATTTAGTTTATTTCTACATTGTAAAGTATTTTATTTCAAAATGCTTATAAGTTGTAAAGATACTATTAGTATGCAACGTACGTATATATAATCTTGTATTTACAATTTGTGCTAAGGGCTCACAAGTCTTCGGATGAAGGCTATAGTAAATTATTTATTAGGTACCTACCTACCATTTTTTCCAAAATACGAATTATTTATTAAAAAATAAAATGTGTTGGCAACACTAGGCGAGCGTGACGCACTAGTCGATAAGGTAGTGGTATAGCGGGCGCTAACTTTGGTGTTGGGACAGAGGGGTGGGCGCGCGGCGGCGCCAGGCGGGGCGGCGGCCCCGAGACCAGCCCGCTGCACTCGCACGGCTCTAGTACGTATACACACTCTGCACGCCACTCTCTCGCTTACTTGTATCTTGAGTGTATAAGGAGTAGGTAACAAGAAACGAATATAACCCTACATTTCAAATCGCGCTTACTTGACCGACCACTGTTAATGCCGTACTGCCGTAACTGCTACTTATTTAGAGAAAATAAAAACATTCATGGTTAGATAAAAAGAATTTACAGTTGAAACGAAAACAGTAAAGGGGAAACATTAACCACTGGAGCTGACACATAATCGTCGGAATCACAGAACGACAATTTCTGCATATTTGTGTATGAAAAGTTTAACTTTTACTAAAAAATGGAATATGTCTATAAGTTAATCATTGAAATGGCAGACCAAAATATCAATATAAGTATCACTCAAGATTAGTGCCAACAATTATATGTGTATTATATCTATGTATTGCACGCAAGATAATATATGTATAATACGCATGAGCGCACTCCATTTAGATCGACTGTGTTTGCTGAGTTTTTGTTCGTGTCGTTTAGAGTTGCCAGATTGCTATTGTTGCATTGTTCTAGCATTACATTAAAATGTGAACACATTTCAAATATAAGCATATTTGAAGACGAACACTTATTTCTAGCTCGCTTATTTTTTTCCGTATGATTTTAATTAAGACATTATTTGATTTAGGATATAATTATACTAAAAAAAATGTTTTTAAATCAGGCAACCCTGTTTCATTTTATATTATGTATTATATTTAAAAATAGTATAAAGGGTATAAAGTGTATACTAATACAATGCTTCCGGTTTTGTTTTAAAGTCACATCCCGTGTAACCAGGGTTGCCAACTCGGTACTACGGTTTGGTGCTAAATGTCATTTGAAAAAGTGCTAGATTTCTATAGAAATTGAAAAAATAATGCTAAATTTGTAGGACCATCAATTAAATAATAAAATCACATAATTAGACAGGACCGGCTTTAGAATTCCCACCCCTCTCCACCCATGGGAGCTGTAAGAGCCGACTGGGGAATACCGGCGGAGTGGGCAGCAGCACTCCTTCGAGTATTAACAACATCCACTGCGATCGCCAACCCGCCTGCCAAACGTGGCGATTACGGCACTATCCCCCATTCTTGGGGAGGCCTATGTCCAGCAGTGGACGTTATGTACGTGATTCCTTTGCGCTTATGATAATTATTTTAAAACTATATCCAGTCATCTTCACTCTCACCTGTCTCCGATGCTTGATTTTCTTCTCTTTGAGTTACGGCAGTTGAAGTGAATGGTTGTTCAATTGAATTTACAGCCGAATTTGCGTTTTGTTTAGCAGGAATCGAAAAAAAAATCTGCATTTTTCTATTTAGTGCTAGATTTAGTGCTAGGTGCTAAATGTCAGGATTCAGTGCTAGGCACACGAAAATAGTGCTAGATCTAGCACTGAAAGTGCAACCTTGCGTGTAACATAAGACGTTTTACTTTTTACTTATAGGCTCGCTATTTTCTTTGAAGATTTAATTTTATTTACCTACGGTAATTTTCTTACCTTAACCTGTAATTACATTATTAGTCCTAATTGCTTCACGTGAATTTGATTTTTAATATATAGCTGTGTATTAATTAGTTTAGATGCCTAAATAGTATTGAAAAGGCAAATTAATTTCTTGTTCCTCTGTAAAATCTTGTACAAGTCCGCTTTGGAGAGACTCAAACCTTTACTTACAAAAGCATTGCGTAACGACTGTGATATTTGTCTTACTTAGTGCGGCAGAATTAAAAAAAGAATGTACATTTATTACCTGCTGTTGTCTGTGTATGTATGTGTTTCTGTTGTCTGTGTAATGTAGTTACGTTTAATTAGCTACATGTTTCACATTGTCCTTGTACTAACTAATTATTGTTTTGCATATTTTAACTTAAGTACTGGTACATAATATTCTTGGTGTCAGTGCCGGACCAATGCCAAACGTTTTTCAAGGATAACAACGTTTTTCTAAAATAAAATAAACAGCTATTACCTACTGGCTTATATTTCTACAGTGTAGTGATAATGGATTACAATTTATATGGAAAAAAGACCATGAATTTATAATTTTTGGGTAAAATAAGTTTTTAGTAAATCCATGGCCGAAGTATCATACTCATGATCATAGTTATGCCAAATGTATGTACTGCATAAAATTGATTTCGAGAAAATGACGTTTGAAGTTTGAGCTTTCCTTATATAGTCTATATTTTAAGGGTGGGTAATACGTATTTTTTTTATGTCGACTGTGAATAGATCTTGAGCACTTGAGCAGTTTTTGCTGAATGGTAATTTACCAATTTGGTGTTAACAAATCATTTTTGAACAATTTGTGATTTGGTACATTTTGGCAAAATAGATTAGATTATTAGATTATTTTTGACTGAATTTACCGTAGAGACGGTTCAGGTTATGTAAGACCTACCTGCCGACCTACCTGTTACATGTAAATGATGTATCAAAATTTGCCTCTATGCTGTCTATGCATTTTGCAATCATGCAATGCTCGTTTGAGACCCGTGTCCAGCAACGGGACGTAAGGGACCGTTCATAAATTACGTCACGTGAAATCTTGCTCCTTTGGATTCCCTCGCATTGTGACATAATTTTAGCGACCCTATAAATATGAAGTAATTAAATCTAGATCCGCTCCCCCTTTCTTAACTTCTATTATTATAAATATAATATATTCTACATTAATTTATATGGCTAAGCATTTCAAATGCTAAAAAATATGTAGGTATATAAAAAAACATCTACATGATCCAAAAAAAAATATTTCTCATCTCTCTCTCATCTAGTGATACTTCCTGCTGCTTGTTTGAGAACGTATTTTTGAACGGCCCCGTAGTCTTGGTCTTTATTGGAAAAACTAAATATTGCTTATAAATGTCTGTTTGTAATATTGTGCTCTCAAAATATCTGCAAATTTTTTTTAATAAATTAAGTATAGCTCGCATCTAAAGCGTGATAATTTCTATCTGCGCCTCATAATATTATACAACAATGCTGATGACACCTAAAGTTGATTAATTAATTGTGTATGTGTTAGTATTGTATAACGTCCAATAATGTTAGCAATTTTTTGTTAATTTGGTGTTAACTAATGTGAGCAGATAGTTCGAGATAATAATATTTTTTGACAGGTTTTGTAATCATGATTTTAAAACGCAGATGTTGCCTCGGAGGGTAACCAAGAAATGGCAACCAATCCTTCGTTTGCTGATAGGAGGGCGGATAATCCTGATAATGAGGCTAAGGAAACAACATTTTTGGAAAGGCTGGGCGCTGATACTGAGACAAAGATGGAGGACTTCTTCCAATGGTGGGGATGTCTTATGGCTTCTAGGCCGTGGCTCGTACTATCGTTAGGTGAGTAAAGTTCAGAAAAAAATAAAACTGGCTTCCATAGAAAGCATAACAAAACGTAAACGTCACAACAAACTAAAATATCAATTTTGACGTGGCAAAATACGTCCCGTTTGCTTTGAAATAGTTTACATAGCACACCATAAATCCTTCTAGTAATCTATTATTATTCTATATTATTTTTTCTTATGTTGTATAGGTTTTTGCTTCGTGGTCGCACTGGGCTTTGGCATCAAATACATGATAGTGACGAAGAACCCAGTAGAATTGTGGGCGGCACCCAATTCCCGCTCACGTATGGAAAGAGAGTACTTCGATAGCCATTTTGAACCATTCTACAGGTAACATATAATGTCTTTCATGACGTTGTTAATAAAGAAAAAAACTACCAAATAGTACATTGTTACCCTAGGGATGAAAGCAACTTATTTAGTATCGAAACGGGGTATGGCACCCGAGCGTAGCAAGGGCTCCAATAGTTCGAGGGACTAAATAACTCTTTATTCCGAGGTAAACACTGTGCTTTTCATTACGAATACGAGGAAACTAAAAATAAAAATCATGAATTAGATAAAGAAAAAATGGGAGGCTTTAAAAAATTGAATGTGGAATCGCCGTTTTTCCGCCGATTTTGTTTTTTTTTCTGTGGCCTGTCAGCTATTCAGCCATTATTTTTCATTTTAATCATTGAAAAAATATAAATCTTCGTTATTTTAATGATATACATAGTTGCAACTATATTAAAATAAAGTCATATAAAAACAAATTCTTTAATAAAATACTTAACTTTGTTATTTCAATTTTACATCGCGCTGTAATTGACTGGCTGTACAGAAAATAGAACTGTTTTTTTTTATAATCACTCAGCTGTCAGTTGAAAGTAATTCTCCCTAGGGCTGAAAAGTATTACTTTCAACCCGCTCCTCAGGCAACTTCAGGCCTACTTTCAGAGTATGAGTAATGAAATATAAATTTACACATTTGGTAATGTTTCCTTTAATTTATTATTTTCACCGAGGATGTATTAAAATATTTTGCCGGCTTGTCGCATGTCGGTGACGCGAGTTCATAGTATTTGATTCATCTATACTTCGCCAGATGAGCCTACAGAAGTTTTCACTGCAAATAACATCTTACATAAAAGTACCTACATGCTTTGTTAATAATAATCCCGCGAGTCTTAAATACGACAAAAAACCTTTGTTTCTAGAACGGAGATGTTGATAATCAGTGCTAAAGGATTACCGAATATCGAGCACCAGACGCAGTCGGGGAACCTAACATTCGGGCCCGTGTTTAACTCTACCTTCATGTTAGAAGTTTACGGATTGCAAAAAAGAATACTTGGTAAGTCTTACGCAGTCTCATGTTGTGATTTTGATAGTAATCGAATATATAAACAAACTATCAATCGCCCTATAACATATTTAGTATTAGCCGTTGCCTAATAGCTTTGGTTATATCCCATGTTTCCGATATAGTAGCGATACAAAGTGTGAACATAATGAAATCGAAAATAATAGTTTTGAGCAGGATCCCTGAACCTGCATCTCCTGGAAAACTAATCTAGATATTTTGCCAAATTAGCCAACGTGACAACCATTCAGGACCACTAATCTCTATAACACATCCTTTTTAACGCCTTGGCTTGACGCCTGCGCTATCTGTCGGACGTATTTGCATACATTTTTCCGACCAGGTAAGCTTAATTTATTATTACATGATTAAGACTAATTAATGACGCAGCCCATAAATATTTTTAATATTTATGTGGCTGAGCATGTAGTGCTAAAAAATATACATAAAAATATCAAAATAAATAACAGTTTTTGGTCTGAAAAACAAAAATTTAAAACTTAAAAGTAATCAAAGTTCATTCGAAAGTTTTTGTGTAATGCGCAAATAAACAAATAGAAAAAAGTTCAAAAATTTATTGTTATGGAAATAGGCTAATGTAATGATATTTTCTCAATTACTTTCAATGTATAGACAGATGTTTTATAACGTTTTAATACAATTCCATATAATGAAGATTGGTGATTCCTTGAATAGATCTGCTCGACTGGGAGAGTACAACTTTGTGCAGAATAACGGCGGAATAAATTCCTACGATGAATGAGTTCTGGGTTGGAAGGACTCTTCATCCCCTCTACTTATTTTCCATCTTCCATTTCCACTTCTTCCCCAAGCGATCTGTGGTGTTTCTAGCGTCAGTCGTACCTTATGCTTGTTAGTTACTCTTTTAGTATTAAAAAATTGTCCGTAAATTGTCCTGTAACTGAAAGGGTATGTTGTGTACATAGAAAAGCTAATTGTATTTATCTACAGCTTTAGGTAACGAGACTGGTATCCAGGACATATGTTTTGCCCCACTGTCGAGCCCCTTCAATGGAGCCGTGAAGCCGGAGGATTGCGCCGTCATGACTGTTTGGGGATGGTTCCAGAACGATCCTGAGAATTTCGATACAGAACAAAACAATTATCTTGACGTAATTCTAACTTGCTCTAAGTGAGTACTTTTCTTTTCTAAACTTTTAAAGAGAGCACTGACTGCGGTATGCTGCGGTTTTGCTGTGCCTTTTGTATCGATGAGAAGTGGTGATTGCTTACCATCAGGTGGACCACTTACTCGTCTGCCGTCGACAATATCCTACGAGATATAGTAAGATTCTTCCCGGAATTATAATGCGTCACCATACCTTTAGTTCCGCTTGCACATCTATCACTTAAAAATTTGTCGAGGGTTCTGGGTTAAATTCCCATGTTTTTATTAAAGACACCCTCCACTAAGGAATAATCTTTGTATTGTGGGAGACTTTACAAACATACAATTTCACGGACACAAAATACACCCAGACTAAGAACAACCATTTGTGAATCACACAAAGAGTCCTGTGTGGGAATCGAACCCACAACACTCAGCTGGGGTATGAGACCCTCAAGTATATACCGGTTCGTAATTTGTGTACTTTAATTGTACAATAGTCATCCATCCATCCGCCTTTTAACGTCCACTGCTGGATATAGGCCTCCCCAAGAATGGGGGATAGTGCCGTAATCGCCACGCTTGGCATGCGAGTTGGCGATCGCAGTGGATGTTGTTAATACTTGAAGGAGTGCTGCTGCCCACTCCCCTGGTATTTCCTCAGTCGGCTCTTACGACTCCCATGGGTGGAGAGGGGTGGGACAATTCTAAAGCCGGCCCCACACGGCAACATTATGTAATTATTCCAAAATGGCTTATTTTGTCACGAATGTTTAAGAGAAGTGAACGGAAAAGAATGTTAGAAAACAAGATTTTGTAAACAATTTTCTAGAGGAATAAGCTTTTATAAACCAGGATAATATAATTAAACATCATTGATGTGGAGTTGTGACCGAATTGCATTAAAAATAGATTAACAAAATAAGAAATAAGATCTTTTGAAACCTTTTTGTAGTCTCCCATGATACAAGTATTATACTAGTATTGCTAGTATAATTAACTACAAAAACATCGGTAACCATTGACCATTAATTGTATTGTTATTAATCACGGCATTAAACAAAATCTTACAGAAACCCATACCTGCCGGAATGCTTGTCGACTTACCAAGGACCGGTGCTCCCAGCGGTAGCTTTAGGCGGGTTCTTAGCCCCAGGCGAGCCCCTTAGCAAGCGCTCGAGATTTAATGAAGCCACCGCGCTTATCCTGACCTTCCTCGTCAATAACAAATATGATAAAGAACAGGTATTGTCACAATGTAATTAGCGTCTTTTAGTACCGACTTACAATCACGATGGTAATGAACTTGAAATGCTCAGCTGCTCATACGTTATAGAACAAATTATTTGTGAATGTGGAAAATTGAGTCGTAAAGACAAATGTGATGTGGAGATTGGCCATGGCCGTCGGTCACTGCGATGGTTTAGCGGTCTAGAGCACTTCCCCGGATTGAAAGGGACGCAGGTTCGATTCCCGCTCGCACTAAAGTTATTTTTTTTCCAGTCACAAATAATTTGTTCTTTGAAATTCTGTTACTATTAGGATTTCTTGTTAACCCCTGATGATGTCACAATATTAACATTTTCTATTCGCAGTTGAAGCCTGTATTGAGCTGGGAGGCGGAGTTCATAAATTTCATAGAGAACTATACTAAGAACGAAATGCCTCCGTACATGGACATCGCGTACACTTCAGAGCGGTCCATAGAGGATGAACTCGAGAGGGAGTCGCGCTCCGACATATCGACTATAGGCGTCTCATACTTCATTATGTTCGCGTACATCGCTATATCTTTGGGCACCTTCACCAATTTCTCCAGGTTGCTCATTGACAGTAAAGTCACGCTTGGACTAGGAGGTAAGTCCCATATACTTAAAATAAAAAAGCAGACAAAACGTAATACACATTTTTTTTTACTGTTAGCAGTCTCCACCATAATGAGAAGCACAATACCAGTTAATTTTTCAATCTCTCGCAGTAATATTGAGTAAATAAGTTAATTTTCTTCTTTGCCAGACAAGGGAATCGAATACAGTGATAAGAAAAACATAGCATCACGCCTGTATTCCTCTCTAAGGGGTAGGCAGAGGTGTATTTACACACCCACGATTCGCCAGCTATGTTTAAGCCCCACGTAAGCCTGTTGATATCTGCCGGGCACATTTCCAAACTCCGGGCAGCTACTGAGTTTTTTTTTTTATTACGAAAATCCTTAATTAAAATTTCCCGACCCGGGGATCGAACCCGAGACCTCATAATCAGCAGTCGCTTACACTACCGCTTCACCACAGAGGCATTTTACTATTCGGATCATAATAATAATATAATAATAATTCTTCATTGCAACAAGATTACAATACCATGTATTCCTGACTCATGAGCTAGGTATGACCTGTATTACAGGAGTCAGTGTCTTCCTCCTTAGTACAACAAAGATTTATAAAATGTGTCATAATTTAAAAAAAATATATAATTAACATTATACAGTGTTTATTAGTAACGGGAAATATGTTTGTGAAATCTACATAGGTACTACGTATGGAAACAGGGAATACATCACAGTTTAATAAATGCCAATTAGAAACATTGCTATATTTATATGTTTTTTAAATCCGGAATAATAATATTGCATTTTTGTGATAAAACAGAAACAAATATTTGTTTTCAGGTGTGTTCATCGTACTAGCATCAGTAGTTTGTTCTGTGGGTATATTCGGATACGCTGGAGTACCCGCCACCTTGATTATTATAGAAGTCATTCCATTCCTTGTGCTAGCCGTGGGGGTAGACAATATCTTCATCCTCGTGCAGACTAGTCAGAGGGATGGCAGAAGACCTAATGAAACAGTTGCTGAACATATTGGAAGGACGTGAGTTTTTTTACAAATTTACTAAGTACTCAATGCTTTGCAAATATTATTTACTCATTTAAAGCACATGAATATTGTATTGCTATCTAATTAAAATTGGCCGTGTGGGGCCGGCTTTAGAATTGTCCCACCCCTCTCTATCCACGGGAGTGGTAAGAGCTGACTGGATACCGGGGAAGTGGGCAGCAGCACTCCCTCGAGTATTAACAACATCCACTACGATCGTCAACCCGCCTGCCAAGCGTGGCGATTACGGCATTATCCCCCATGACGGGACCACTCGTTATGGCGTTCTCGTGGGGAGGCCTATATCCAGCAGTGGACGTTGAAAGGCTGATGAATGGATGGATGATCTAATTAAATGGTAGAATTTGAACATATATTGACTCTCAATTCTAATTGATTTAGTTCATATCGTGGAAGAAGTTCTATGTTGATTTATCATTTTGTTAGCCATATCCAACATTTTCTTGTGGATTTTTGGTTAGGTTTTTATTTGACAGGCACCCATTAAATATATAATTACATAAGATTACATACTAGAAATAATAATCATTATAAATATAACAGTAATGTAAGGTTTTCAATACATTTTCCATAATTTTTGGGGTAACTTGGCGATTAACTATTTTTACTTGCAACACTATGAGTATTTGTCAGAACGCGGTCTTAGTTGTCTATATAATGCATTATCTATGCTCGATAGTCAGTCAGTAACAAGTATAGTTTTTTATCTATGGTCAGCAGAGATGCGCAAACTAAATCACCAATGAGATCAGGGATTTATAAATCTTTTTCTTCGAAAGATTTAAATCACTCTTTTAAATCTTTAACTCTTTTAAATCTTTGGTTACGAATGACGTTATTCATTCAGTTGATCATAAGTGATGCAAATATCTATTGATTCATGTAGTCATTCTCTCATTCCCTCAAGTCGCAACTGGTTTTGAGCTAATTACTAAAACAACAGAGTCTAAGTTTCTGTGTACCTATCGTCATTGTATTTCAAGAGTGCGTTTGTGCGTGCCTACAACTTATGTTATCTCTTTTCAATTCACAATATCCTTTATCTATTGTCTCATTCTAAATCTACGTCCATCATTCCATCTATTCTATTCAATCCTAACGTAGTGAGCTAGTGAGTTAAAGACGTATTTTCGAAACCAAAGACTTAAAGATTGATTACGCATTTTGAAAGGATTATACATCTTTTGTATCAATCACTCCTGAGTAACACATCTCTAATGGTCAGTAAGCTTGTGTCTATCGAAGCGTGCGGACGTAGTTTAAGTGACAGTAGATTGTACAGAATATACGAATTTTCATGTAAATTCTGTGTGTTTAATTATAACAACCTTTGGTGCCTGACATAAGATCGGGATAGCTTACAGTTATTAAATGTTTTGTTTGGAATTTATATGGCGTGTGAAAGATTTCTTGTAAAAAAGAATTGGGAGCTGTTATGGCGACATGTTTGCTCGTATAGAAATACCTTTTAATGGTTATGCGACCCTATATTTTGAGATGGAATAGAGACTATAATAACATTTTTATGTTGTACAATCATTAGTCCAATAGACTTCATAGTGTCAAGTGTTTATAAAAATAGACATAATTCAAGTGAAATCTCCTTAATACTGATTTAAGGTCGATAAAACGAAAACACGATACTAAAAAGAGATACATATATTTCTATATGATATAGCCTATGATAGAATAAATAAGAAAACTCATATACAGTGTTTCCTATCATCTTTGTCTTCTGTCTGGAAGTTTGATTGGTAACGAAGGTGTGTGCCCGTAGGCTGGGGCAGGTGGGTCCATCGATGTTCCTGACATCCGTGTCGGAGTCGGTGTGCTTCTTCCTGGGCGCGCTGAGCGACATGCCGGCCGTGCGCGCCTTCGCGCTGTACGCCGGCGCCGCGCTGCTCGTGGACTTCCTGCTGCAGGTCACCTGCTTCGTGGCGCTGCTCGCCATCGACACGCGCCGACAGAACGCCAACAGGTGCTCCTCACTATGTACTATACGATACTGTACGCCGGCGCCGCGCTGCTCGTGGACTTCCTGCTGCAGGTCACCTGCTTCGTGGCGCTGCTCGCCATCGACACGCGCCGACAGAACGCCAACAGGTGCTCCTCACTATGTACTATACGATACTGTACGCCGGCGCCGCGCTGCTCGTGGACTTCCTGCTGCAGGTCACCTGCTTCGTGGCGCTGCTCGCCATCGACACGCGCCGACAGAACGCCAACAGGTGCTCCTCACTATGTACTATACGATACTGTACGCCGGCGCCGCGCTGCTCGTGGACTTCCTGCTGCAGGTCACCTGCTTCGTGGCGCTGCTCGCCATCGACACGCGCCGACAGAACGCCAACAGGTGCTCCTCACTATGTACTATACGATACTGTACGCCGGCGCCGCGCTGCTCGTGGACTTCCTGCTGCAGGTCACCTGCTTCGTGGCGCTGCTCGCCATCGACACGCGCCGACAGAACGCCAACAGGTGCTCCTCACTATGTACTATACGATACTGTACGCCGGCGCCGCGCTGCTCGTGGACTTCCTGCTGCAGGTCACCTGCTTCGTGGCGCTGCTCGCCATCGACACGCGCCAACAGAACGCCAACAGGTGCTCCTCACTATGTACTATACGATACTGTACGCCGGCGCCGCGCTGCTCGTGGACTTCCTGCTGCAGGTCACCTGCTCCGTGCTCCTCACTATATACGATATGACTCATCAACTACCGTAAATGATGCAGGTGTAAATTGCACTGCACACTTAGTGCAAATGATTCTGAGGCAAGTAAGATTGCTAATGTTCTTGATACCGGTATAAGAACTGGCATGTTCCTATTTCTGAACTCAGAACTTTAATGCAGTTTTTCTGTAAGATTCCTTTGCAAGCCATGTTTTATGACACCACTTATTATTGACACAAAATATCAGAAGGCAACAAGCATTCTAGTTTCTCCTCAAAATAGGAATTTATCACAGAGTGAGATATTCGTTTACTAAGATGTAATGGTGTGTTAAATAAATTTTCGAAATGTACATACGTATACAAACAAAGCTTGGTAGTATTGTTAGTGTTGTTAAGTCCATGAGTGGCAGTTATCACTTACTACTATCAGGTACATCATAGCTTGTGTGCTACTATAAGCGTTAGAAAAATGCTTTAGTAAGAATTTGACTGAGCCAGTACACTCAAACGATTTTTTTTGTCAACATTTGTTAATCAAGGCTTTAGTGTTCATGTTAAATAAATAAATATTCACGGATATTTACACACAACGTCCTCTGGTCCCAAACTAAGCTTAACGCTTGTGCTATGGGTACCAGATTACGGATATAATACATATACTACTTTTTTTTTTGTAAATACACATATCATAGATGGAAAACACCCAGACGCAGTACATTTATCTGTGTTTATCACACAAATAATTGTCCTGAGTAGGAATCGAACCCACGACCTCATGCACGGAAGTTGGTTACACTACCGATCACGCCACGAGGCCTGTCGTGTTATTGCAGCATTATGCATACCACGTAAATGGCATGATCCTAATCTGCCAAATAGGTACTGTACTATGAAGCACAAGTTGTGGTTAATTTTTGCCAAACGAGACCGTCTATGATCCTTACATGACTTTATTTTGCCCATGAAACCTTTTGCATGAACCCAATCTTGATCGATATTGTACACCCATTTTGTAGGGATATTTTATAATAAAGTGGTGTCGGCAGGTTCGACGTGTTCTGCTGCGTGCAAGGCACGAAGGCGGAGTCGGGCGCGGACGGCACGGAGGGCGCCCTGTACAACGTGTTCAAGCACGTGTACGTGCCCTTCCTCATGAAGCGCGAGGTGCGCGCCTCGGTCATGATCATATTCTTCGCGTGGCTCTGCTCCTCTGTGGCTGTGAGTACTCTTGCCTAATTAGGTAATAGCGATATATGGCGTCGCTATACACCAAACAGTTTCTTTTAGAACGTTTGTCTGATTTTCTGTTTGTTTGTTCGGGCATCACGAAAAATTTACTGTACGGATGTTGATAAAACTATTGTTTGATAGCCCATGATTAGTTTTAAAAACCCATGATTAGGTATAGATTTTATGCCGCTACTATATCGGCAACCTAAGATATAGCCTAAAAACTCGCTTTTGGTTCTGGAGGAGCCGCAGGCAAAGGATAGTATTAGCATAAAATACTACCTCGGTGGCCTAGCGGTAATGTATTGGGTTCGAATTCCGCATCAAGCTAGCAAGAAATTACTGGGCCTTTACGCCGAGAATCTGTTAATAGCAGCTTGGAGTTAGGAAGTTGGTGGTGTTTCACTCCGCCCCTTTTAGTTGTTATGACAGGAAAAAATGTACCTAACCGCACACCCCGTCGTTCGGGGCAACGAACAGGGTAGTGTGGGGCCCTCACCCACTAAAGAAACCTGCCGTGTGCCGTCTCTCCGCCTGTATTGGCAGACCACTGGAACTGTGTTACATTGCTTCAGTGGTGTTTCACCGCTCTGTGCCTGAGCTCTCTCTGGTCGTGTAGGAATGTCGTCCAATCAAATGATGAGAGTGAGGGACAGAGAGAGGAGTTGTGTGCGTACACACAATCGTTCACTATACTCCTGCATAGTTAGCTAGTGTCTGGTGACACTGGGCGCTGTGACCGAAAATTGGTTTGGAGCCGCTTATTATTATATTGTAGACTAGCGTTTCTCTCTAAAAGCTAGTTTTTCGGTTATATCTCAGATCCCCCAATATAGTAGCGGGAGAAAATGTATACCAGTTTTTAAGTCTAATCAAGACCTCTCAAATAAAAAAAGTTGCATCTAAAGCCGTTCAGTAGTTTTTGGGTGATGCGCAAACAAACAAACAGATAAACAGACAAAAATTCTAAAAAAAATTGTTCGTGTCTAAACGTCTATATAGCATATCAGTCAATTTTTTTTCAAATATTTTAAATGTACAGACAGCAGACTCTGTTACAGCTTTATAATAGTATAGATAGAAGATAACACAACATTAAAATTGCTATACAATATTCCAGGTTGCACCACATATCGACATAGGCCTTGATCAAGAGTTATCCATGCCTCACGACAGTTTCCAGCTCAAGTACTTCCAGCATCTCAATCGTTACTTGAACATCGGTCCTCCTGTGTACTTCGTTGTCACTGAAGGACTGGACTACTCTGATACGGATACGCAAAATATGATATGTGGGACGAGGTTCTGTAGACCTGACAGTATAGTTATGCAGCTCTATGGCGGTAAGACTTCTTTGATTTGAGACAATTTTCAATAAAAAGCTGTAATCGTGAAATTAATAATTGATGTCTTTCTCTTTAATTGATATAATACTTCTATATTAATAAACTCAATAACGTTAGATATATATTATTGAGAGAGCATTTAACAAATGCGTTCTGTTATATTCCTCTCATGTTAGATTAACTATACCTATCGTCTAGACTCGGCATTATGAAGACATATAAAACAATGTTAGAGCCCGCCGAGAGTCAATCTGCGCATATAATTCATATCTCTGATCCTAATTAGGTTGTGAACTTTTTAATAAATTTTAGAGTTTAATAAAATATTTATTTTTAAAATGAGTTTTACCGTCCGTATATATTTTTTGTTTAAACGTAAGCATGCGATTGTATCTAGACGTACACCTCGCCTCTGGCCTAAGGTAATCTGAAGGAACTTCGCGAGTTACAGCAGGTATTCCGTTGATAACAACGTTCCGGCATAATCTCATGCACAAACGATTTCCTCGCGTAGGAAAGGATTGCTTATATTGGCTCACAGTTTCTAGGATACCTTATTTTCTGTTAAGAGAGTGACAAGTTAATCTGTTGCATTGTTTTTTGTAGCGACGCGCAATCCAAATGAGACGTACCTGGCTCAGCCGCCGAACTCGTGGCTGGATGACTTCTTCGATTGGGCATCTTTAAACTCTACTTGCTGTAAATACTTTCCCTCGAACTCCAGCTTCTGTCCGAGCACAGGTGACTATGTTATATTACACTTTGGCGCAGTAAAATTGACGGAGAATTTTTTTACTATGATGAGACTAATTGCAATTCAAAATGTAGCTCTACATTTCTTGATTATTATTGAAGATGTCGGAAAAAATTATAGCCATTGGGAGCTTTATTGACGTGCGCCGTGTATATCGTTAGACTCAAGCAAACATTATGTGGGCGGCACCACCTTTGTTACATATTAGCCGGAACAGACGGCTACACAGACTTTAAAAATTGGTATTCTGTTATAGGTAACATGGTACTCTCACAAAAACAACAAATTTTATAGTTGTCACTATTACAATACTCCTTAAGCTTATTCTCTAATCTAAAAAAATATTTATTTTTTTGCATTTGACGCATTCGTTTAAGGTTTCTAATAAAATCATAACTTGTGATATTTGCTGGAGCATAAAATGTTTTTTGAAAATTGATGATGGAATCTATTTTAAAATAAAAAATGGGATAAAAACAATTTACCATAAAAAAATATGATTAGCAGTAAAACTTGATTCAAGATTACTTCATTAACAAATCTAACAATGCGTTACAGGTCCAAATGAATGCAAACTATGCAACATCCCACTGGTGGGTGAAGAGAAGCGTCCCAGTCGCAGTGACTTCAAACAATATGTCCCATACTTTTTAGAGGATAACCCATCCGCATCCGGGTGCATTAAAGGCGGACACGCAGCCTACGGTCAAGCCGTCAATTACAAAACATTAAATAAATCAGAAAGTCAAATCGGAGCAACTTACTTCGGTGGTTATCACACAGTACTCAAGACTAGTTATGATTATTATTCGGCTTTACGTGGAGCAAGAAGCGTAGCCGCTAATCTAACAGAGACTTTGAACAGAAACCTCAGAGAGAGAGGCAAGAACACAACGGCTAATGTGTTCCCGTATTCAGTGTTCTATGTGTTCTATGAACAGTATTTGACGATGTGGCCGGACACGCTCAAGTCTATGGGCATTTCTGTCCTCTCAATTTTCATCGTGACATTCCTGTTGATGGGCTTCGATTTGTTCTCAGCTTTGGTTAGTGTTTTTTATATATTTTTTAACATTTATCTGCTCATTTTTGGATATAAGTCTTTTCTACATGAGAGGAGGAAAGTGGAAAAGACTGCAACTGCCTTGGTGGTGCAGCGGTAATGTGTGCGACTGCTGATCATGAGGTCTCGGGTTGGATCCCCGGATCGGGCAATGTTTAATGAGCTTTTTCGTAAAAAGAATAATTCTCAGTAGCAGCCCGGAGTTTGGAAATATGCTCGGTAGACAGCAATAGGCTCGCCCTCTGTTACATGGGGCTTAAACATAGCTGGCGGACCGTGGGTGTCTAATACACCTCTGCCTACCCCTTCGGGGATACAGGCGTGATGCTATGAGAGGCAATGTTTTACTATTGCACAAGTGGCAGGTGGTATGACTTAAGATTTTGACGTCTTATAAATCGATGAACGCCGGCTGCATGCACGAAAAAGTGTCACGTTCCGAAAAATGTATGGTGATCGATGCATTGTTTGGGAAACTCTCAGAAAACATATATGTCGTTATCATATAAAATGATCGTCCGTAAATCGACTTTACAGACAACCATATATTTTTTTTTTGTTTTCAGTTTTTCTTCTTGCAGTGATATACAACTTTATTTAGAGTTCCATATTCAACTGTTAGATTGGGTTTGGTTTCGTGAAAAGGAAAAATATTGTGATAGTTTTTATAGTTAGTTGATCAACGCACAGTGGATATGGTATACATCAGTAGGTCTTCAAAGAATTCAATAGTAGTTAGATCATCCATCAGCCTATCAACGTCCACTGCTGGACATAGGCCTCCCCAAGAGAACGCCACAACGAGCGGTCCCGTCATGGGGGGATAATGCCGTAATCGCCACGCTTGGCAGGCGGGTTGGCGATCGCAGTGGATGTTGTTAATGCTCGAGGGAGTGCTGCTGCCCACTCCGCCGGTATTCCCTCAGTCGGCTCTTACGACTCCCATAGTAGTTAGATGCGGGTGTTAAAACCTTACAGTTTTATTTGTACATGTTTAAATACTTTTTAGGTGGTGGTCGTGACCATAACGATGATTGTGGTGAATCTTGGTGGTGTAATGTACTGGTGGGGAATCAGCCTTAATGCTGTCTCGTTAGTCAACTTGGTAAGTTCTTGTTTAAAATATTGTATTACTACATTATAGAGATATAGTATACTTTTATTAATTTATTGAATTTATACATATACAATATTTAGTATATATTTGTACTAGCAAACCAGACACGAGTTGCTTAGGCACACTTATAATATTATACATTTTACTAGTGGCAGAGCCATGCTTATCCCATCATGAATGGGCTGCCTTGATTGGGGAAGTACTACCCTCTCAGAAAAGATCAGCGTGTAACATCGGTAGTTAGTTCTACTATTGTTTTTCGTATGATAAGTGAGAGCGCCGGAGGCCCAAACCTCCTCGCTTCTATCCTCTTCCTAATATCCTACCTATCATTCTCTTTTTATTATCCTTCCTAACCCTTTTCTTGGAGATGGCGACGCGCGAGTTATACTTCTGGTATTGATGTTGCTAACGTCTACATCTATAAGCTACGGTAACCGCTAACCATCAGATGGGCCATATGCTTGTCTGCCACTCGCGTATTATAAAGAAAAAAATATTGATAATAGTTATCTACGTTGACCTAAATGAATATCCGTACGGTGTGGTGTCAGGTGATGGCGGTGGGCATAGCCGTGGAGTTCTGCTCACACATCGTGCACAGCTTCAGCGTGGCGGCCGGCGGCTCGCGCGTGTCCCGCGCGGCCGAGGCGCTCACGTGCATGGGCTCCTCCGTGCTGTCGGGCATCACGCTCACCAAGTTCGGCGGCATCATCGTGCTCGGCACCGCCAAGAGCCAGATCTTCCAGGTCACTCCACACCACCTCGCAACTTCTATAACCATATTGAATACATCATAACAGATTTAACGGGTTTACACACTCTTTTGACTAATATCCACGTACCACAAAGATGCTTGTAAAGAACTGCAGTGCTGTACTGGCCCAGCATGGTCGAAGGCCATATAGTCTATATTCACAATACTACTACTCGCCAACAGCGGAATTAGGTTATGTTTTGAAATAATTACCTCTATATTCTGGCAATCTTGCGTGAATTATGGTCACGAAAAATCGGATTAATAGTTACTTTATAGCTAAGAGTATCTTATGTGGTGGCGTCTAACGGATTTGGATGAAATTAACACACACACTCATGTATAGTGAATATTTATTAGGAAGGAAGAAATGCAAGTAAAGGGTTGGACCGACAATCTGACCAAAGCTCTAATTTTATATTAAAACTTAAAAAAGTACTAATGATAGTACTGAAGATCATCACTAGATGGCACTGTTTATTCGGCAGGTATTGTTTTTTTTCTATTCTGGTGAACTAGCGACCTTAATATTATATAATAATATGTAGCAACCGATCTTGATAAGTTGTACGTATATGTTAATAGAAACGACCTACTAATGAGATCTATTTCGCCAGGTGTTCTACTTCCGTATGTACTTGGGCATCGTAATACTGGGTGCGGCCCACGGTCTCATCTTCCTGCCTGTCATGCTCAGCTATATTGGTAAGTCGCATTTGTTACCATTGTGCAGATATTATCACTTTAGTGACGTGATCAAATGTTAATAATGATTTAAGTCGCATCTCGTTGTCGCCTTTCTAGGCAGAACTTTACTTGAGCTCCTAATCAATAAGATGTCTATCATATGGCTGAAATAATAAATTATATTTCCGTAAATCTGTGATACCCTAGCGATGAAACCATAGAACTGTCTTAAGAAGACGGTATCAAGTTCGATCCTGACATTATCAATGTATAGATCTCAAAAGGCACACATATCTGATATGTCGAAACTACGTGTAATACACACGTAGTTGACAAATTATCATTACTGGATAAAGGAAACACATTGTTTTTGTATTGTTCGTTGTCTTTATCGTTGTATTGTTTATGAGTTCTTTCTGTTTATTATGGTTTATAATCTGTTTTAAATTGATGAAAGGAAGAAATTAAGTCATTAACTTAGATCTCGTCACTACAAGTGTCCTAATTCGTGTTGTGCCTTACAACCACCTCAATTATTATTATAAACTATATTTTTTTTGTATGGAATGTTAAATTCACAGTGTGGAGATTTCTTTTAAAGTTATGATTAACATATACTCATGTTGATCTTTTTGTAATTTGAGAACTAACTCTTATTAAAAATATATAAATACTTCTAGAAATTTATTTGGTTTAAATTTAAATTCTGTCATTACAATATACAGAGGTTGTCATAAGTATTCACGAATTAAAAAACATTCTGTACAGTTTTATTTTACCTGCATCAAACACACGTGTCTTATAAGTGTATCTTTTTTTTTCGCATGTAATCAACGCCGTAGTTAGGGCCTTGTATTTAAGACGCATACATGAGAAAGGTCTTTACCACGTGCCCTTACATAATAAGGCCTCAGAAGGCCGAAATATTATGGCCCGCAATAATATTATGTCCTAAGGTCCTTTGGCTATGGCGTAATATTCGTAATTCATGATTTTTTTTGACAGCGCATTTATTTTATTCGAACCTGCTTGTATATTGGACCTTTTCTTCGTTTTTCGCGTTTTTGTGCTAGCTTTGTCAGTGTTTTTTTTTATTTTTTATAAACTAACACATAACCGTTATTGCTTTACTAACAAGGAGGTAAGGTTTCTTCATATGAGCTTGTGGGGGAAGGGCGGTGCTACATACTCATTTAATTATTATATGTATATATATTTATGTTTAAGATTATCTTAATCTATTAATTTTAATAATAACACTTCTACCGAGAAATCTAACTACAAAATTAATTATTTTAGTAAATATATTAACAGCTTGTTGCAATTCTAAATACACAAAGGCAAGGGCCTTGTTCGATGCCCGCACGAACATATATTTATATATTCAAACGGTTTGTATGTGTGTAAAGTTCCCCGCAAAAGAAAGATTTGTTTTGTGCCGCGGGAGTTAAAGGAATTATTTTCCTATTTGCCATTGGACTATGTTATGCCAAAATGTACCAAGCTAGAAATTGTCCAAAAATTAGATTTACATTTATAATATGTATATAACAATTAATGTTTGTTTACTCGTGTCTTATGCACTGCCATAACGTTCATCCTGTCATCATGAAATTATACGTACATAATTATAATCTGGTCTGGAGAATAGGACACAGGTTACTTTTTAAATCGATATGTTTCCTATGGGACAGCCTATAATAGCTGAGACATAGGGACGTGTGGCGGGGTTTGCTAGTTTGATATAAAAAAGATAATATGCATGAACCAGCCCTGTATGGACTATGTCATAGAAAACTAACTTTAAATGTAATTTTGTCGAAATAAATTCTATGCCGTTGGTACATTTTGGCGTAATATGTGATCAATTAATAGCTTTAAGTCAACGTATTTTTTTTTGTACACGCTAGTGCGTGAAATGTGCTACGTATTAACCCGTGGGTGCCAATATGGGAGGATAGTCGAGGTCACCTAAGGCTTTTTTCTTTCCACTAGGATTCCCTGTGTCCACAACACAGGGAATCCTAGTGTGGGTGTAGTGTTATTAAACTATGTTCGTATTAGTGAAAAATAAATGATTTTTGATATACCAGATATTTTATACTTAGCTAGCGTCATGCAGGTGATCGAATCCATCGTTTCAGGTTCCCCAGTCAACAAACAGAAGCTCGCCAATCAAAGGCTGAGGGGCAAAGACGGGGCGGTCGCGGAGACGTCGCTCACTCGAGTAAGAGCCGCCAGCGGAACACCTTACTCCGAATATTATTTTGATTCGCTTCCCTCGTGAACTTGCATAGAGCGGGAATTAATATAAACATTACGAACGTATTTTATGTACCAACCAAATAACATAGTATAATTTATAATTTAAATTACAAAGGTGGGTCTTTCAAATTTTATTTTGCCTGGTCTTAAATCGAATATGACTCGATTTAAGTTAATTTTCACTTTTGAACTTTGGTTACTAAGAAAACATATTTAAAGGACTAATCGATTATATATTAGTAACTGTGTGTCCCATTCGATTTATAAAATGAAGATATTTGAGTCCTTGTGAATTGTAATTCAATAGGTCTGGTTAATGTTGTTTATTAAGTGCTTATATTAATTCTCGCTACAAGTTCTCGCACTAACGCATCGGTGTAATGTACAGGAATGGGAGGGTACAAGATGGCGGCCAAGTGTGCATAGCTAAATAGCACATGAAGTTACTATTTGAGTTGCTAAACGCCTTGCTAGAAACATTGTGACTTGTATGACCAATATCGAGAACAATCTAAAAGATTCTACGTATTTTCAGTCATTACTTTGATTAATTGTCTATTATCGTAAATTATACCTAGAATTGCAAATTTAAACAAATTTTTCGTTTATATCGAAAAATTTGTTTAAATTTGCAATTCTAGGTATAATTTGTAAGACAAATAAACAAACTTAAATTGTCATAGTTATCAGAATAGTAAATATTGAATTTAGTTTAACCAAGATAGATTAGCTGGAGTGATTTATTGCTTA
The DNA here is from genome assembly GCA_948253155.1 of Leucoma salicis. Classification (NCBI taxonomy): domain Eukaryota; kingdom Metazoa; phylum Arthropoda; class Insecta; order Lepidoptera; family Erebidae; genus Leucoma; species Leucoma salicis. The sequence continues at coordinate 5,074,990 of OX411819.1, read as the reverse complement.
CTATCGATTAAAAAAAAAAACATTTTTAGAATAATCGATCTTACTCCATCCCCGGTTATTGTGGCGAATACCAACGTGTAGAAACGGCATAATGCTTTAATTTAACGTTTAATGATTAATTTTAATAATTTCAACAAGACCTAGGGTCGTGAGTTTAACATCCATCCTGTATAATTTATATATATATTATTTTCTTTTTCACGTATCTAGTTTATTTGATAAAGAAAAAATATTGGTCATTACCAAATCATAATGATGGTTTAGTGCGGATGTTTCCTTTTATTAATTTATTGTTATTAGCATTTATTGTACACAAGGCCATTGTGTTTGCGATTTATTACATTTAAAAACATATAATTTAACGTTTTCTTATATGGTTATTCTCTCAGTAAAATGTTCAATTTAGTCACTTGTGCCTAGTGTATTTGTACGACAAATACTTATTTATTCATAGCTAATTATTTTTAAGAAATAAATATAAAACCATAAATGTTCTAAATCGCAAATATCATGTCAAGGAGTGGGTTTCTAATCAAAACGGTTCATGGGATACCCTTCTTCTATGATTAAAATATCACGAACCCTTTCTATTGTAAATTGCATGTATATATCATCTATTATCTGTGTGTAGTTAATAATCATTCCTAATTATTTTGAATTTAGATTTTTTATGAGTTAATTATTAAATCGATGTTCTATTGAGTGTGACCGTGTTATCCAGTACATAGAATTTTTGAGACCTGCTAAATGATGTCGTCTGTTTCGTTTTACTTAAAGCATTGTGCAATTCGATCAAATAAAATAGTTAATAGATATTACATATTTACCATATTATTAATAAGAATTATAAAAAATAATAATAGTTAATAGTATAACAGTATTTATAATATGGTACTTAATGGGCTAGACACTGGTATAGTTTTATGCATCTTATATAAATATACACTATGTACTTAAAGCTAGCCAATATTTTATTGAGAACTCTAATTTTTCCATGAATTCTTATCTCGATTCCTAGGTTGTAGCTGATTCGATTAAATAATTCATAATCGTGCTGGCGCCTATAATTTAATATTCCATGTGTGAGATGTAGTTATTATTTAGTTTTGCACGCTTATATAGAGGATCGCTTATTTTTTGTACACGTTTTGTATGTGAGTATTTATTTAATCAAAAATAAACGTCGATAAATTTGAGAACCGCCTTACAAGCTTTCAGTGTGTGAGATTATTTATTTTTTTATACTAAATTTGATAAAAATAAATAAAACGATGGGAGAATCGCTACTATGCAATGTTTATTTGAATTATTTTGGCCAAAGGGCCAAATATAATTTATTTTGTTGAGTTTTTTTTTGTATATTGGAGAAGATTGAGATTATTCCTTTACTTGATCTGCTCATTTGTAATTGTGCATGATGAGGGTTTCAAAAATAGTTATTTTTAATACACATTCGCAACGATACCGATTATAATAAGGAAAAATATAATCGGTCGGGATATCGGCAATATTTAGCCGCTCTAAAGTAAGATGTTAACAGTATTAAATATTAAACGGCTATTCGAATATATTTGCTATTAGACAAGTAACAACATACTGTTAATAAGTAAAATTGTTTGCGGTTGTACTAATACATAGATAGTATTTCCAAGAAACTTATCTTTGAATGGTTATTTAAAAAAGTTCATAATACCTAGGTCTATGTATGAATATGAACCAACTGTAATAAAATTCCCTTAATTTGTTCAATATCTTAACGATTAAAGGAGATACACTCTATTATTTATATATAATGTGATCCAAAGAGGATCGGTAAGGTCTTTACTTGTATTCATAATATCATTTTATGTATTCGATTTATAAAATTGTGCTATAATAGCTGTTGCCCGCAACTTCGTCTACGTATCAAATTAAATGAGAATAACTTTTAACTAAATAATATAATCCCTATATTTTTCTTCAATTCAAGCTCTATTTACCTATAAAACCTTGATTTTAAAAAAGAGAAGATCCACAATTTATTACGTCCTAAAAGTGTCCACTATAAATGAGTGCAGATGACGCTTTCCTGCACTCATTTCGTTTAGTGTAAATTCGACGCGCGAGCAGTCGCAACGGATCAACATGCCCAATAATACTAAATTCTGTTTCCAAAAACTCGTTGACTGAATTGACTTGAATTTGTTACTATTTTATAAAATTAATGTGAATGATAGCATTTAAGAAAGATTATATAAATATACAATTCTTGCCACGATTTCTAAACACAATTGTGGATCCTTAATATTATTATAGATCAATGATAAAACCGCATTATAATCTGTTCAGTAATGTCATAGCTGTGCTCTAACAAGCAGACAGTAAAAAAAAAAATCGTTTTGTGTTCTATTACCTCTTCCCTCAACATTTTTGTTACATACTAGGGTTCAACAGATTTATTATTAATATGAATAAGTTTAGTAAAATTAAAAATAATCTGTGGAATGATTTCTTTACAAACCGTACTTTTGATGAATATTGACAGGTTCGATTTCATTGACGATCCTTTCGTTATTTGGATCACATTATTATTACATTTTATGTTTAACTAACAAGAAGGCTCGATGTACTAATGCTGGTAAAAGCTGTTTGGTGTTGGCGTAGTTCCTTCATTACAAAGCTTATAGTATAGGGCTATCTGTTTTTACAGGTACCCTCTGTAAAACAACACGGAAATTAAGAACAAATTTTATTTATTTTGTTTTATTTTATTATATAATTTGTTTTAATAGTTTGTGACTTATCAGAGAAATGTATGTAATGCCCTCTTGAGTTCCTATTAAATATAAATTGTTAGATGAATAAAATGGAATTCAAATGAAATTGTTTAAAGCAAACCATTATAGGAATCTCCTATTTAATATTAGTACTTAATTTAGAGGGACATAGTTATATATATCTACAGGCTTTTATCAGATATTGTGATGAAATAAATTATGCTTTTTTTTTAATTTATTCCTTTTGTTTTATTTTTTTTAGTTGTAAAGCACCTATGCATGGTATGAGTGTACAGCGATTTTGCTAGGCACGCATTTGATTTATGCATGTAATCCACATAAGACATGCTGATTAGATTTTTAGATGGCGAGAAATTTAGACACATATTTAGAAATATTTCTCGTCAAGTATAGTGCACTCAGGCATGGCTCCATTATCATTGATTTTGTTATCATCACATAGCATACCGTACAGAGTATTGTTTAGAAGAAAGGTCCAACATACATATAACTACAATTAATATTACAATTTTCCTCCTATGCCTAAGGAGCTTCTGAGCCCGACTCAAAACAACGTAAGAAACTTTTATTTATTACAAAAAGCACTATCATTGCAACTAAAACTAATGTGCACGTAATTAATTTTGTTATACTTAAAAAATGTTTTACGTGTGAAAAGTGAATTTTAAACTTAAATTGAACACTTTTTAAGAATAATGTGCACTTAATAAAACACGATGTAGGAAGTCTTAAGTGCTGAAATTGTGTGGCAGCGTCAATTTAGAATTCGATAAATTCGTCACTTTTTGGTATTATAATTATCACTAATGTTGCAAGTATTGAAAATGTTGTTATTTGGCAACACTAATCTTATGATTATATACAATAATAAAATTAACTATAATTTTTATTAGTTTTCAACTTTGAAGTAGGCAAGTTATTAAAACAGTCTACATAACACAAAAAATAAATATAAAATGACTATGGCCTAGAAAGTGATTATATAAAAAGGTCTTAATCTCTACTTCATCCCCTCTTCATCAATAAATCGTATGATAAACTCTTGTACCAATTTTTTAATTGATATTTTCATTTGAGTAAATATAACACATTGAATAAATTCAAGTGTATGCAAATTTGTGATTTTATCATACTACCCTCATTTTTCAAATTTTTCTTTTTTATGTAATAATCACCAACAATGCTTGGTTTAGTACACGTTTTATAAATGTTCCGCATGATTATATGGTTAAGTTTCTTATCACAATTGTTTAATTACTTCGATGTCTATATGTCAGCATGAATATTTCAGAATTTTGAGAAACCAAATTTCAATATTTAGGCACTCAGTATAGTCTGCAAGCGTGTATGCAGTGTGTCTAGTATTTTTCAACAGATAAAAATGGTTTTCGAACCATAAAGCTTCAGATTCGTGTTTTCTTCGTTAATACCTACTTTTTATAGTCATTCAATTTTGATTTTATCAGTAACTAAAAATCGATTAGTTGCTAAAATGTAATATACATTTTGATTATAAAATAATAATTACTATTTTGTAAAATTATCTTAATATTGAATATGTAAACTAGAGGCTGTTCTCCTTAATTATTAAGTTTATTTTGTGGAATCAATAAATTTCTAGCAACTTTAAAACGCTGGTGACTGAATGAAATGTACCATATTTATCACCCCGACACACTGCATAATCGCAAGTTATGATGCAAATTGAGTTAGCGTACGTGGATGTTATGACGTAGTGTTATGTTGTCAGGCATAACCCGATATCGGGGACGTTGGCGAGTGCAGTCGCGAGGCGGCCCTACCTACGGCAGTCTAGACTCGACCGTCGAGCCCCTCGCCTCAAACAGCGGTACCGTCAACGGCCTCACCGATGAAATGTAAACCTCTGTGGAGAAAAACTAACATTTATGCAAATAGCTTGAATGTACACGTCATTACCAAATACTTTTTTATTTGCAAGTAGTTTCACTGTCATGTAATAGATGGCGCTGTTTTAATGTGATTGATATTCTATTCTCAAATAAATTTTAGTCGGTCATGGACATAAATTATCAGTGGTATAATATGAAATATTACAATTAGTAATAAGATGAGTAAATAATTTTTGCTCCTTTATTTCAGGTTAAGCGTTAAACAATTCTAGCAAAACTATTTGATAGTGAAAAATATATATTTGCTTGTGATATGCTTATAAAATTTTAAACAATAGAAAATCGTTAATCCTTTACTTTTCTCACAGTAATTAGCATAATGGCTGTGTTATCAGATAAAAAAAACAACTTGAAATGGATTTTGAGAAACTACCAAATTAACGTATTTTTTTAAAATATATAATAATTATAGTTTTTAGTAACTTACTAATGATTATAATTTTATATTTTAAACCCACCGGCTGTCACCACTTGGTGACAGCGGCACCTGATGGTAAAAAGCAGAGATAGCATAACTCCGGAAATCTTCTTCAGCAAATACTTACTGCCTGTATACTTCCGTCAACTTATATTGGCGCAGTAGATCTGCGACTCTAACTGAGGGTAAGTATAGAAGAGGTAAAATAGTTCATTGGTAAGTAATGAACTCTGGGATATGGCGAGCTCCAGTTATGAAAGTACTCATCCCTTAACATGTGTTAGATATTCTCTCACCCTCTATTTGGCCCGCTCGCCTTTATATTTTAAGGGCTTCAGTATTGTTAAACTTTATTATCGTGATGGTGTCATTGACAAGACCATAGGATGGTAGGATACCAGTGGGATACCACCTCAGAATCCAATTTATTAATGCCCAAAAAAAATTATGATTATATATATATATATATATATATTGTACAGCAAGATTTTTACAGCCATATTTATTACAGATATTAAATTATTTTTCTTTTCATATTCAACATCTAAAAATGTTAGAAGTTTTGTTGTTTTTTTAGAAAATCACTGACCCACCCCGAGATAAGTTAATATAAGATAATTATGTAAATAATACCCATTATTATTATTATTATTATTATTTTAAACTGTTATATATTGTTTTAAACTGAGAGAGGTTGTAAGTAAACCATAAAAAACTTAAACTAGAAACTAGAATGCGTATCACCGTGTAACCATTGTTACGTAAATATTTTGTTATTTGTGAAGCGTTCTACGATAATGACTACTATTATTCTTTACACGAAATGTGCGCTCTACCATTTATAGTGTCTATGATTTTTATGAAGGAAACTTACATTCCTGCCTGAGAGATTTTTTCTAAAATTTATGAATCACTGGGCTGATGTAGTGGACTGACTCCGGTTCCCTTCTGAATGAGACCCGCAAATATCAAAAGCCTAACATCGAATTCCAGAACTGAAACAGCTGGTTTATCCACCTGCGCTATTTTAGTGCAGATTCATTAGAATTTATAGGAAAATCTCTTACACGAGCGCTTCAGTAAGTAGACTCTAATTAGTCTAAGTAACTTTAAAAAGTGAGCCGATTATAATCGATTTAGTTTTTAAATTTGACGTTCTTTAGTAGAAGCAACTAATGCAACGAGTTAGCAATCGAAGTTGTCTATGGATGTTTTTCTATTTCTTAAAAGTAGACAGCGAGGTCATCTTGATTGTAAGTGGAAGCGACACAGCAATTGGTAGTCCGGTTGATACCTACTTTAAAAAACTACCATTACCTTTAGTGAGAATAAATTTCCTATGTCATTCTCCTTTGCAGTACGAAATGCATAGAGAGAAGAGTAAAAAATGTTGATAGCTTGTGAGTTTTGCTATGATCACAATGTGATGGTCGTAACCGGGCGAAGATGGCTTGCGCACTCTTAATAATAAAAAAAGAACTACACATCAATCTTGAGTTCTTCACGAGGCGTTCAAAACAGTGATTTATGAAAAATCTGACACACTGTTGTAGGTTTGCTACATACTTGTATAATATATAGAGCGATATCTGTTGCAGGTACCTATTGCTCATCTGTGTACAACTGCAATTGCTAACCAGTTGCCATTAGGGTGTAGTAGCTATGTGTTAGGGTAACATTTGGGTTCAATGCTATTAATTATAGCATTAATTGAGAAATTAAGCGTACATTTTAATCTTGAATGTGTTAATTAACGACGCTGAACCCAAGTGTAGCCGTAGAGTAAAATATTGGTAAATTGTATATAAAATTTTCTATAAATATTTAAAGTTTAAACTAACCAAAGTTTAAAGAAAATTGTATTAACATTTTTAAGAGCTTTGAGTGTCTAATATATAGTTAAAATTATATAGATTATATAATCTAGTAAGGTATTGATATAAAAATAGTTTATTAAATAATATACGGCCTGAAAGAGCGCGACGGTGGGTATATTTTGCAGTCTTTGGCTGTTATAGGTATAAAATAAATCAAAGGCATATAAAAATATAATATATATTATAGAGGTAGATTTTAAAGCGTGCGATTGAGACAAGCGACCGTGCAACACAACATGAGACACCTATAGGTATGACAACTAACATGCTGTTTGTCTTTCTCGCTTATTAAAATAGCTTTTCGCTGGCGCGCAATCGAAATATTCTTATCTCTCTCATACTAAAGCTGTCTGTCCACCAGTGCTGAGAGGAAAAAAAGCGGATCCGTGTAGCGCCAATATCCAATAGAATTGCACTGCAATAGACAGAGTTTTGCGCAATTCTGTGCGGTTGATACAATAGACAGATATTTGCGCAATTCTATTGGCACTGCTACGCTCCGCTCCTCTCTTCTTCGCAACGGTGGACAGGCAGCGGAAGACGTTTTGTGGTCTGTATTTGTCGCGGTCGCCTATTTTGGTCGTATATCTCAGTCTGCCTTTAGTGAAATGTCAATTCATTATTATGATGATATTAGGTCTATGCTTTCATATAAAAAAATCTAAATATCAAGAAGCGGAATGGTAAGGTTAGCAAAGCTTTCTTTTGCTTGTGCCTTTATGAAGTCAATTGGACGTTAAAGGTTTAAATTAGTAGTAAATACCTACAGATGGGGCCGTTACATATTCGAGACTTGTTATAAAACAAATGATTGGGTAAAAAAATATAAAAAATTAGAAGTGATGAAAATAACAGAAGAATATGACTAAAGGTTTTAAAAAAAAGGTTTTAGGGATTTACAAAATTACATGCTAAGGGTTTAGGTTAGGATTGTTTATGTACCTCATTTAAACCTCAATATACCTAAATTATGTCGTGCTAATTTTATTCTTAAAAATATTCAACTCTATTCAGTAAAATGTATCTAATACTGTTTGATGTTGTAAGGGGTCTGTCAAAACCCTCTTGAACATAGGTGTGGATTTGCCCTTAAGGCTTAGTGCTATCTTAGGGCTGCGTGAAAAATACCGCTTCAGTACCTACATACTAGAACATTTTTTTTGCCCTAAGACAATTTCGCCTCACTTGGAAATTTGCCTAGTGTAAATCCATCGCTGCACGAAGACTAAATCGACTGAGGGCCGGTTTCACCACCTGTTATTAAAGTCCCGAGTAGCCTATTTATCAAATAAGAACTGTCAAATTCATAGGTACAACAACTGTTAAAGACTGAAAATTTAATTGACGAATAGGCTAACCGGAGATGGTGAAATCGGCACTTTATTCAATTCCACCAATAAATATATATCATATAGATTTTTATTGGAAAATATTTAAACGACAATTTTTGTTATATCTAAGACATTATCAGGCACTTATCTGTAGTATTAATTTCTATGAATCTTCCTTTGTAACATAGCAACAGTCTAATATCAGATAGGTTTATTATTTGAAATTGATGTTTGTACCTACATACCTAATGGTCTAGGTATGATCTGTAACTATACCATAAAATGTATTTATTCTATCGAATATATTTTTTGACGATTTTTGTAAATAATTTTGATTAACAGTTTTTAATTACTTTGTATAGTTTGTCGATTTATAGGCATTCTAAAAAAACGTTTCGGTTTGTTTGCTAGCTCTAAAATTGTCTACGACTTTGTATATGACTTAAAATGAGTTTAAAGTAAAATAAACGGGTCTTTTTCGCGTATAAATTATGTGAAATTTTTAACTACTAAAAAAACTTTTTATGTAATAAAAAAAATATTTATACGCGAAGAAAGACCCTTTTATGTTACTTTAAATATGTGTACAATTCGCGAATCTTTAAAAGTTACTATTAAAATGAGTTTTATATAATAATGTGTACTATCATTCGCGTAAATATCAGTAAGTAACTGTGTTGTATCTATGTCGGTACAAAAATGTTTATATTGTGTAGTGTGTATATAGCAAATACCTATTTGATGTCTATTGAATTTTTGAATACCTAATGTAACTAAACTTATATGTCTTTATCCTTGAGACACCTTTAATGTATGATGTAAAATCGGTGTTAGAGTTTATAATAAAGAAAAAAATACTTGGCGTGTGTTTTCATTATGATTCGTTGTCTTTATAAAGTAATATGCCACTCATGTATCTAGTATTTTTAACAGACTTCAAAACAGTAGGAGGTTTTCTTTATAATATTAGTATTATTATCATTTCTAGTTCGCCAGAATATATAAATATCAAGTGAGTGGGATAGGAAAGCGCATAAATGAATGCACAAATGGTGGAGTGGTTTAGATACCGCCCTCCCGTCCGAGTGTTGTGGGTTCGATTGCCACACAGTACAACTCTTGTGTGTGATCCACAAATGGTTGTTCTGAGTCTGGGTGTACTTTGTGTCCGTGAAATTGTATGTTTGTAAAGTCCCCCGCGATACAAGGATTATTACTTAGTGGAGGGTGTTGTCTTTAAAAAAAAATATAATACAAGGTTGTCAAGTAAATCATGTACCTACCTTACTTTCAAGAATATGCCATAATATTCCTTAAAATGGCCCTTAGATATCCTAAAAATGTTTATATAGGTATTTAGATCTAAGAAAAAAAAAACATAGCCAATTTGAGAACCTCCTCCTTTTTGCAAGTCGGTTGAAAAATGAATATAGATGTAGGTAACATTTGCCATTGACATATTTAGCAGTCATAACTGGTAGTTCATAATCTATAGATACGTTCGCGGATAAAGAAAATTAGCGGAGTCGAATGATGTGCAAAACGCTACTAATAATAGGTAAGTTCCTATACAATAGCGAACTACAAATTCTCTTATTTCATTATGGTGGGAAAAAATGTACCTAACCGCACATCATCAGGTCTCACGATTGGACACGGGTCTCGTCTCATAGTGAGAGGAATCGGGAGTTGTTGAATATGGTTTATTATCATTGATTATCGCTACACGGCGAACGCTCGATTTGAACGTCTTTCGGAGATTTTTACCCACGTTAAGGGGTAACTTTGTGGACAGAATCAACCTATCACGGATTTTCAGACGTACCTAAAAATTATGATATATAAGACTTATTATAATTTGCCCTAGGGAATTGATTGACTCTTAGGGAGTACCCAAAAGGGTAAACCGCCGTGGACTACGTGGAATTAATGTCAGACATTTCTAGTAATCTGCTAATACAGGCGGAGAGATGGCATACGGCGGGTTTATTTAGCGAGTGAGGGCCCCACACTACCTACCCTGTTCGTTGCTCCGAACGATGGGGTGTGCGGTTAGGTAAATTGACTCCCGCCTTAACAAAAAAAAAATATCATTGAAACGACTCAGAAGCTGTGAACGCGCCATAGTAATACCGATATGTTTGACCTTTTTCCAGTCAGATCATGCATGAAATTAACTTTGTCGACATCTATTTCTGGACCTTTTAATTAAGAAATCATTGCTATTATCCGCCTCAAACGGAATTTAATTATTATACACATTTTGAAACAAAACTACGTTTACGGAATCTATCGCGTTTACTTGATTTTTATGCTATCCCGACGTTTCGAATACTTTACAGCATTCATGATCACGGGTGGACATAGATGGTAGATGTCCAAAGCTGATATGTTGTTTCAACGGTTTCGCCGGTTCGGTTCAGTTGATTATTTTAAGTGATAGTATCGAATTATTTGTGCACTTTGTATGGGTATAACTTAATTACAAAAACATTTTATTATTGCCATACAAAGTTACTTTTTGATTATTGCGGTCTGCTTCATGGTTACAATACCTACTATGAGTAGATACAGTCGTGGTCAACTAATTAGGGACATTCAAGATAGTGAAGAGCTAGGTATAACCGGTTATGTACATATAAATATAAAAGCCTATTGATTTCTCAGCACCTATTATTTGCATGATTTGGTCCGATTATTATGCTATAAATGGGTGTAAATAAAAGATTAAATAAATAGAAAGAAAGAAAGAAAATATATTTTATTTTTGATCACACATGACAAGTTATGTACAACTATGTAAGAAGAACAAATCAATTAGTAAATGCGTGAGGACAAAAATAAGGTACCCATTTCAGCTAGTACTGCAACACCTTGATGCTCCAGCGCTGATATTCTGGTGGGCCCACGATAGGGTAACGAATGCCAAGCACGTAGCTATGCCTTAGCAATACCTAAGTATGTATACAGGATTTATATTCTTACAACAATTAAATCTAATAATAATGTATATTAACATAAAAAGGAACAAAATATATATAAATAAAATAAATGAGTAGTAAGAAATAATGTAAATATATACTTACGAAATAATGTTAATAATAAATAGATAAAAGTATTTAATATCAAAGGTTAAACATGTATTAAATTTTAAGGTAGGTACAATTCTGTAGCTGGACATTTAATTAAGGACAGTAAAGTATAATGAAAAATAGAGTTAAACAAAACTAATAATCTGCAGTATTATAATATCTTTAACAGCTCCATTTTATAATTACGTGTAAAATCAATACCCAGTAGCAAAACCATTGTTAGTAATTACCGCTTGACACCGATGTGGCATAGACATTATCAGTTTCTGACATGTTTCGACAGGAATGTTTGCCCATGCCTCACAAAACGCTTCATTAAGTTCATCTAAAGTTGTAGTACGATAAGTGGCAACTTTTTTCTTGATTTCGTGCCAAAGGTGCTCAATTGGGTTGAGGTCCGGGCTATTTGCTTCGTCAGAGAATAATACATGTTGCCATTGGGCGTAGGTCCAATGTCCATATTTACGAGCAAACGCCAAACGAGCATTTCTATGTTCTTTCTTCAACAACGGTACTTTGCGAGCCACTCTTACGAACAACCCTGCTTCTACCAGACGTCGTCGAACGGTCCTCGCTGATACACCGGATGTTTCGTCTGCCCCAAATACTTCGTGTTTTATTAAAATAAAGCCTAAAAACGGATCTTTCTTAGCTAACCTGGTTATCATTCTATCTTCTTGCGGAGTTATTTTTCTCGATCTTTATGTTCTGGACACATTTAAAGCTGTGTTATAGCGCCTGAAATGTTGCACTGCATTACATACCATAGTTATTGAACAATTTAAATGTTGTGCTATCCTTCGGTATGACCAACCACGCTCGACAAACTTCATGATAATTTTTGTAGTGTTGGATCGCAACTTTTATTTTTGCCCATTTTTCTTCAAAATAATTCTCAAAACTTAAAATTAAAAATCTGGATTGCCGCCAAAACTACCACAAAACAATAAGAGAAGAAATAAAAAAGTATTAAGTTTCAAATTCTGAAATTAGAACGCAATACCTCAGTGTCCCTAATTAAATGGCCAGCCAGCATTCTTTGAAAAAATAGCACTATGATAATCTATCAGCTATACTGTAAAGAGGTTTAATGTTTAAGAAGTTGTTATTGTTTGTATAATCGGGCACATCAATGACTAATTATACTTACATCATTCACAATTTGGCTCAACTAGAGATTGTCCCCTAATTAGTTGACCTCGACTGTATATGTACCACACTACACATATGTACCACTACGAATACTAACCACCAAGTAGGTACCTGGTTCGAATCAAAAAATTGATCCAAGGAGTCGTCAGTGTGGCGCTGTATCTAATATCTCCAACCTCATTTTTTCCATGGTATAAAACTAAATTACTAGTAGATACTCGTAGGTAGCGTAATTTAGTAAGGAATTAAAACGAAAATATTGGTTGTAACAAATTTAATTGGTACTTATAATATCTTTTTTTATTACCAAGTCAGCAGGCGCACAGACATTAGCCGTTGCCTCGTTTATAGAAGGACATGACATATTATTCAAAAAGTACATTTTAAAAACAGTATCTAATTACAATGAAATTAAGTTATTGACTTATGGCATTTTGTATTTATGCAATTATGCAAATATTATATATTGATGCAATATAATTTCTCGCAATCTTCCTGTAAAGCTTACTAATATAATAATATGGGTACTTAAACTAGGTGTCTGATTGGCTGACTTTGCATATTAGTAATATAAGATTTTAGAGAGCAAATCCCAATAGTTTCTCTACAAAAATATTTGTAAAACAAGCGATTAAGTCATTAAATAACATTTCAAAAACTAAAAACGTGTCTAATAAAAATTCTTCCTTTAAAACTTAAACAATTTATCTAAATAGGTAGGTATATACCTACTTACTACTTTGTACAAAAATAAGTATATCTACTTACTTATTAAATCTGTTTTTAATTATCTATAGAGCAACATTAATTAATGGTTCACTATAAAACTATTACGATTTTACCATTTAAATAATATTTAATTATTGGGTAGACAACTTTATTTTATACAAAATCATTTACCAATTCAATAATTTTTGGTAAAAATATATCGTCATTCAAAAAACATCACAGATTTAAGACTAGCGTTTAATTGTAATTTTCCCAAAAAATCTCCATAAAGGCCTGCGCAAACGAGAATCAAAAAAATCCCTGAATCGTGAATAAGATGTCCGCCGATAACTTGCCCTGGACTTAACGCACACGGTGACAATTTAGTGCTATGGAAGCAAATATTCTCAGTGTTCATTGTGTTGTTATTTATGAAGAGAAATAAAAAGATTTATGATAAAGAGAAGATGTTTCAAAAGAGGATATTGGGTCCATTTATTTTGGCTCTATTAATTAATGGATATTTTCGTGCCAACAAAAGTTCGCTGCACTTTATTCTATTTTTTTCGGGGACTCCCCCTTACTTTTGTACGGATCGGACTAGGTCTATCGATGTCCTCGATTGTTCGGAGGACTTTTCGTACGCGGCACTTTTAATCCATTGTGTGCGTTATTCAAAACAGTTGTAATTGATCTATTTTGAAGGACGAAATAGTATACGCCGGGGATCGTCCCTCGTTTGGGTAGGCCTTAAAACTACTACTACCCCTTCACACACTTATTTCTATCCTGATAAAAAGTTCAGATGAAGTATGCTGGAACCAGCAAGTCTACTATTACATTTTGTTGTTTTAAAACAGGGTGCTTATAATATAATAAAAAATATTGCATTTTTAAAATCAAGTGAATCTATAGTTCAAATAACTAAAATGTAAGTATAAACAATATACCTGTTGGGCTTCAATCCTTTGATAATTCTATAAAATATATAAATATTAAAATATTAATTGATCTAGAGATCAATGAAGATATTATTTTAAACATTTGTCGTACTGGAAGTGACCTTAACATTTAATCTAATACTATAATTATATTCTATTCTAATTCTAAAGGCCCGAATAGATGATTAGCGGAACAGTTATCACCGTCATCGCCCAAGAATTGAGCAAAGAGTTCTTTATATCTCGACAAGGTCAAACCACCTTTTCTTCTGTCGTCATCCTGAAAAAAAAACTTAAAATCAAACTGTAATGCAAAATGCCCCACGGGATTTTAACAACTGCTGCAAGGGCAAGAGGTATTTTTGTATCATCGAGATAATACAAGATCGAGAGAGAGTTATACAAATGTACTCTGTGGTGTTGCCGAGAGAGTAGGTAGGTAGGTACTTAATAATTATAAACATGAACCTTCTACACTATACCTACTATATTTTTTTTTAAATAATGGCTACCAGGTTGAATTATTTGCCAATGATTTATTGAGGGTATATTTCTTCACATTAAATATCTAATAATTCATCAAACAGTCTCAGCCGAAGTCAAAATCATATAAAATTACTAGTAGAGCCTTGCTTATTCCAGCATAAATAGGTCAGCTCGATCGGGGAAGTCCCACCGTCTCATAAAATATCAGCGTGAAACAACAGTAGTTAGGTACCCCTACCGTTGTTTTTTGCATCGTGAGAGCACTGGGGGCCCAAACCCTCTCCCTATCCTCTCCTTATTATCCTTCCTATCCACCTCCTATCCGTTTTCTTGGAGATAGCGACGCGCGAGTGATGCCTCTGGTGTTGCTAGCGTCTTATAGACTACGGTAACCGTTTACCATGAGGTGAGCCGTATGCTTGTATGCCACACACGTAAAATAAAATAAAAACTTAGTTAAGTTAAAGTCATTTTACTGTAAGTTTCTATGAGGTTTTGGAGGCAACACAAGTGCATAAGTGTTGGCAAGTGATGTAGTGCAGTGTAACGTGTTTTTGTGTTGCCACAAGGTCTCTACCACTTTGCTGAGGCACGACTTTAGTCTGAGGGCATGACTGATTATTAATTTAATATCTATTTTATGACTGAATGTCATAAAATAGATATTAACAATAATTATTATATGAACAGTGCCCACCGGGAACTCGTTGACACCGCTGCGCGCTCGCCCTGATGATGAGCATCGAATATGCTCGAAACCCGGGTCGACTAAATCGATCCTCAACGTGAGTTATTACCGGTGATATATTTCTAATATGTATCAAACTCACGAGAGTTTCAATACGAAAACTGAATGAATTGTTTGACGAATTAAATTTACTTAATGCAGCATGGAACTGAAAGCTTAGGCTGATTACCATAATCAAAAAAGAAGAGGTTACTTGTATAAATATGTAATACCATACTCTATGTGCGCATCGATTATTTTTTCTTCGACACTTTTTCTGTCCCACTGTTGGGCACATGTCTCCTCTAATGTTGAGAGGGATTAGGTCATAGTCCACCACGCTGGCCCAGTGCGGGTTGATAAACTTCACAAGCCGTCGAGAAAATCTCTCAGGCATGCCGGTTTTCTCACGATGTTTTCCTTCACCGAGCAGTGATAAAATGTAAATACATACACACATGATTTCTACAAATCTCGAAAAGTTAGCTGTGTGCAGTAGGAGGTCTGCACCATGGACTGAGACGGTAAAATTAATTTTATTAATTTGAAAGTTTGCAATCCAACAGATAAAAAGTTGTATTTTAGAATTTTTTTGACGCCCTCTCACGAGACTGTAAATCTTGATTCATTAGACACATGTAGGCGCGGGAACATAAACAAACATTGACCTGACAATATTACTTACGTAATTTGACTAAATAATTGGGTTTTAAGAAGCAAGTTCTAGGAAAGGAGCGTACGCGAGTCGTGCATGATTGGAATACTGCCAATAAGAAGAAAGTTCTCATTGTAATGTTGCATAATTTTATTTTTAAATTATGCTTTTTATAACACATACGTGTGTTACATTTTAGTAACACGTCGTCTATAAATATAGTTATGTGACGTTTACGATGGTAATTATAGAAGAAAATAATATATTTTTTAAACTGTTTAATGTTGGGAAGTCCCAAATATATTGGAGCATTTATGAAATGTATATCAAAGCCAAGACATATACGATGTAAACAGCGAATTATAAAATGTTGGTAAATATAAGTAATAGTTTAAATGGACGTATTTAAATCTCTTTGATGAATGTTAGATGTTATAATTCGCGCGTAGAAACTACCGAGGACGTTTTAAATATAGTAAGTTTAATATTGAGTAGCTATATACAGTGGTATTGAATTCGATTTCTCTCTCGCACGGCACACAGATCTAACTTTGACATTTTACGAAATAGTTTTAGATTATCACTGCTCAATGAAGGAAAATATCGACACTTCAACATTTATGCTTGCAGCATCTCTCCTGTAGCCAATGAATTAGCATGCGGGCGATTGGACCGAGGATTGTCTTCAGCCCACGTACAACCTACCGCGAAGGTATAAATTTCAAGCTCTCTTGTAAAGGCTTACGGCTGGGATTGATGCTATTAGATATAAGCATACTGGTATCTCAAATTTTGAGATTACATTAAACATATTTAGTTACTTAAAAGTTTTACTTTATCTAAATAATTATCTCTCGGAAAAAACACAAATTTCACAAAATAAAAATCAGAGCGGAGCTCGATTTTTGGCATTCGATATTTTAATAAGTAGATACATAATATTTAAATCTATATCGGCATTGTTTGCCAAGACTACATGGGGAGCACCCAATAGCGTATTTCTAGAACATCGCGTATTAGTTCTAGCTCATGCAATCTGTATAATATTTGGTCTCAAGCGTATCGTGTGTGCGCATGACTACATCCTACAAATTTATCATCCCGTTTACTAAGAATAAATTGGTAGAGTAGCATAGATATTATCATGGCCCAATGATATTATTATCTATCGTGTGGTCACGAATACGTATCTACTAGGTACTAAACCAAAGACCTGTCTGTCTCATAAACCCCGGCTAATAAGAAAAGTAGACTAAATTTAACTTAGTGACACTGTGGTGTAACGATTAAGTTTCCCAAGGAGGATGACCATCGGCCAATTTGTCCTACCTGACTGTTTAAAGGAACATAGAAATTTAGAAATTGCATATGCCTACACATGTGTATAAGCTTCTGGTCAGCCGGCTACGTCTTTTAGTGCCGTAGAAACTCTCAATAGGCAAGACTTTTTTTTATTTACGAATAGTTGCCGAATATCATCATCATTCGTCATAATTTTTTCATGTCGGTCCTTTCCATAGATACGTCAGTATATATACTATATCTACGTCCTTTCACGTATCCTCTCTTTATGATGCTCTATGTCCACCTAATACCCCTTTCCTTGGAGATGATGACGTATATAGTGATGCCTATGATATTGGCTATGTTAATCGCTTACCATCAGGTGGGCTATTTTATTATTTGCCACCTAAGAAGTATAAAAAAAATTATTGACGGAAAATCCAAAAATACATTTTGCATGATTCCAGATTCGACTCCAAGACTTGTTGGAATCTGCACACTTATTTACATCTAGGTCAAAGGTAGCTTGTTGATATTAGGGGATAGTAATAAAGCTAGAAATTAAAGAATTTGCCCATTGCATAGTAATCCCTTTTACGGAGTATGTTTCTAACTTTATACCCCAAAAAAAATCATAATAATATTGTATCTAATCAATGGAATTGTAGATAGGTACTTACATTGAGCAGTGTATTGAAAGCCTCATCCAAAATCTTTATGTCTTCTAAAACCATTCTTTGTACGCAGTCATATCTGTATTCTTCAATGCTTATAACACCATCATTATTTATATCTATCATTCTAAAGTTGGTCTCTATAAACGCCTTCATCGCTTGAGGAAAGTCCTCGTATCTCCGACCCACGCAGCTGTTCTTCACGGCTTGTTTGAATTCGTCAACAGTTATCATACCGTCCTAAAAATACTCATCATTCAGAACACGTTAGTTGTTAAAAAATAATAGATACATAAGCGGGAGCCTGTGCGTGCGTGGCCTGCGTGTGTGTTAAGTGAAAATTAGGTACATTAAATTAATTCTAGTTGTAATTGTAGTTGCTATTGAAAATTTACGCCGTCCCGTAATTAATCGTCTATTCTATTTTGTCACTATTGTAGCTGTAGCTGAGTATTAAATATGTTGCGATGTCTCATAAAAATCGGATAGATTTTATACCCAACACGACGCTACCTAAAATAGTTTTATGAGTAACATTGTTTGTGGAATAAAACTCTTGCAATTCAATAACAGATTATGTTATCAGAATAACTACTTCAGAAGATACAACTGACTAATATCTATTTACATAACTATTTAGAACCTACAGACGTAGAATTCTTTTTGAAATAAGTGCACGTCTAAAAACTGATATCGTCAGCGCATTATTTTGGTATAATTTTTGTGTTTGTTCAATCAACCATTTGAAAAATGGAAAACTAGTAGATAAGTAAGAATATTTCGATATTTTTATAAATATTTTAAGCACTTGATATGCTCAGCATTTTACCACAAGTGCGTAACTTCACATTTTCGCACTTTGTGTTTTAAGTTGAAAAAAACCCTATCGAAACCAAAATGGTCAGTTTTGAACGGTTTCTATTAAGCCGTTCAAAAGGGTTACACACATCGTGTGTTTTTCATTAACTGCTTCAAAAAACCGTATCGAAATCCCTTTCTATAGGTAGGTAACCCAAACGGTCCCTTCCATGGGTAACCAGTAGCATGTGTATGAGCAGATTATGTCCATCTAATTCGGCGCGATAATTTATCAAATTATTTTGATAATTTTGGGATTAGAGATTTTGGAGCAATTGTTTATACTACACAGAAGCAAAGTATAGAAGAAGTTGAAGAATATTTTAAGAGCTACAGGAAATATCAGCGTTAGGCTGCGTCCACCGAAGCTTTGCCGACACCGCTTAGTGTAAATTGTGGGGATAACCGACATAATCTGGCACCTTGTCGAAGTCTGCTAGTTGGGCGATCTCCTCCCACAGACTTAACATCACGTGCTGGTATTTCTGCAGACGTGCTGTGCTGCAGTCGCCCTTGCCCTCCAACACACATGTGCGGAGTGCAAGGCAATGAAAATCGCGGGCGTCTAAGTACCCGTTGTTGTCGATATCTGGAACAAGCATTATATGTACGTTATACGAGATCATCATATTTATATAATACTAACTGATGCCAACAGATTCACACGCGATGAAAAAAGTTTTTACAAATATTAACAAGAAGATTGGCATGTAAATAATAACAGTCATGATAGATAATCACATTATTTTAAGGTATATGTTAATTTTACACGCTTTTTATTATCTTCACCTGTATGTTTGTTTGTTTGTGTGTGGGCTTAATGGCAGCGTATGCAATCGACTCTAGAAAGGTAAAGAAAACAAAGCACCAAATCCGTATACTCTGATAGCCGATCAGTCCTACAGGCCCTTCAAAGGTACACTATAACCTCGGGTCTTATATACGAGTGTCATCGAGCCCTGTCACAGGTATGTATCGACAACGATATAACCCTACAGTGGATCAAAGGACACAGCAACGCGTGCGCAAAAAAGGCACAGCAAACGCGGTAATGACGCTGCCGATGAATTGGCAAGGGGGGGTTCGGAGATGATAGTGGAAGGACCTGAGCCCATTCTACCCCTGCGGTTCGCTTGGCTCCGAAACACACTACGACGAAACATCAAGGTAGAACACCAAGAATACTGGTCTAACTTAGGTACATGCAGGCAAGCCAGAGAGGCCCTTCCGACAATCTACCCCGGATTGTCACTAAAGCTGCGGCGTTTGAAGAGGCCTCAGCTCCGGCTCCTAATGGGAGCCATTACATTATGGACATGCTTTATGGAATAAATACTTATTTACTCTAGGTGTTACAGACAGCCCTCTTTGCAGAGCTTGCATGGAGGCAGACGAAACGGCCGCCCACGTCATCCTTGAATGTCCGGGTGTGGCAGAATACCGGGCACTATACCTCGGCTCTCCGAGGTCGCTCCCAGAAGTCGTCGGCAACGTCAAGTGTCTGCTAGGCTTTCTGGTGATGCTGGGTTGGCAAGAGTAGTGCCAGCAACCCGTCACGCAAAATAGGCGCACTTACGACGTCGAGTTGCGGAAAAATAGCCCGCGTTTACAATACAATACAAAAAATGTTTGTAGTCGACTCCATTGGGAGCGATTTTGACCCATTTTAAACGGTCAGATTTTATTCAAACTGTAGATTTATCGAGGATCGATGACAATACACTAATTTGATAAGATTATTCCATTATTTGCAAAATAAGATTTGTTAATTTATATGTAGGTACATATAACTTTAAAAAATACGCTACGGAATCTTCGAACGTGATTTTCAACCACTTCAAACCACTTCTTAGTTAAGTATCTATTTTTCGAAATTATGTGTGTATTTGTTTAAAAGAAGGGAAACGTCGTGATGAAATCTTTACAGCTCGGGAAGTCTGTCAACCCGCATTAGGCCAGCGTGGTGGATTATGGCCTTAATCTCTTTCACTTTGAGAGGAGACTCGTGGCCAATAGTGGGACAGTACAAGATTTTAAAATAAGGATATACATATACAAAGACACAGTTCTGTTACAGCCTGTCATGGTTTAGATTGTTGATTTACTAGAGTATGATAAGAATCCTGAGTAGGTTGCTACAAGTGTATGGTTCACTAATATTATAGTGTTATGTCAGCGCATACCGCAACGGGAGACCAAATTAGCTTTAGCTGCCTAATTGGCTGCCATAGCATGTAAACAATAGGCAATAATTAATTAAATAGACCTTGCCAAAAATCACTGTTCATTCCGAACCATCATAGATTTTTAACCACGGATTTTGTGGTGATTGATAACGCGAGAGCACTCAAGCGAGATGTGATTTTAATTATCGATACTATTATCACAGTAAAAAGAAATTATTTTTAGTCTAAAATTTAAATTATGGTTAGGTACCTATTATTACTCTTTACTCTGTGCTATTATAAAACCCACGTATGATTTGACATTTCAGATATCTGAACACAAAACATTTTTTTTTGAATATTCCTGTCTATTTCTAAATGAATTTTTAAGGAAACTTTTTGAATAGATAGCTCTTGATTAGGCTTAAAAACTGGTATTCGTCAATCAGACGGTACTGCCAGAAATTGCGGTCCCTACCCAGCTGTAGTCAACTAGCTTTAGGCGTAGGTTTTTTTTTTCATTGGCCGATGGCGGCAGACGAGGGGCCGCGGTGGCCCACTTGATGGTATCTACTCAATTGGTAAAGTTGGCAACACCAGACACACAGCCAAGCCACTGCTTACTGTGGATAAAGAGCTCTTCTCAAACCTCTTTTAAAGAAACACAAAGTCTTAACTGGGGTACACCGCAGCAGGAAGTTTATTTCAGATCTGGACCCAAGTTGTTTTTCTTTCTAAATTGGCTTTGGTGTAGGAAGTCATACGAGCAGCTTAAGCCGCCCCTTGCTGAAGGTACACTGACTAAATAATATCTAAACCCATCTGGTAAGGGCCGGATTTACTCCTGTTTTATTTTGTTAAGGCGAAAAAATGTTCACCTGTGTTGGTGGCCACAAGAACAGCATAATAGCGAAGGAGTGGCTTGGCTGTCCTTTTTTAAAATAATATGTCTATGACAAGCAGGGGCTTAGATTGGCCGCCTGCCAGGACCGATACCCTCTGTAGCAAAGGACTCGCCGGCTTGATATTATGGCTCCTTGTTTTATCAAAGTCAATGAGTATTTACAGGTGGGCGCTGGTTCGCCTCTGTCACAGTTATCTTTAAAAAAGAAATGTTGTTATTGTGAAACGTTTGGCAGGCGACTGTTCAGATCACGTAGGTGTTCTATTGTGTGTTGATAGACGAGCGCCCGCATTCGCCTCTATAGATACTTTACGCAGGTCAATGTCGAGTAACTTCTATTTTAATCGTGACAATTAAAGAAGTTCTAATTTAGACGTTTGAAATAACATTTTTTATAGAAGAAGCCGTATATATTGCACGCCTCATAAGCGAAGCGTTGAGGTGGGTATTACTCTCGTTTCATGCAGAACAACTGATTTTTCAAACTTAAAATGTCTCTGTTTATCATATTATATTGCACTTGTAAAATAATATATACACACACATATCTAGAAAAAACACTATTTTTAACACTCATGATATTTTTGATGCCATTTTTGTTATTTAAACTAGTTAAAAACTGTTTAAAAAAGTTCTGTCTTAGACGTGTGTAGTACGTGTGTGCACTTCTCATATATATTTTAATATGTTACAGTTGTATAATAGTGAATATACAGCTTAGCACGAAGTGCTAGGTTAAAATAAACGATTTTTGAATATGCTCATAATTTGTTTTGATTATTACATCATTCCTGACTATATCACAATATAGAGGATTTATTACAATAAGATTTCCACGAACATTTTCTTCTTGGTGAAAATAGAGCGAGATATAAGGGTGTTTGTTTATTTACGACCGTTCTGCCGGACACCAATTCTCTAGCCCTTGTAGATTATATTGTACAGCATAAATGGTAAAAAATTAATAATTTATGTTTTAAAGATATTTTTTATTATAAATATTAATGGATGAGCCACTGCTCGCTTGATATTAATTCACAAAAGCTGTTTATAGAGATAAGAACATTAAGAATGCTGCCAAGCCGTTTTTTTACGTTTACATTTTCAGGTGGGAAATGAACAAATGCTTGGCTAATATCTCGCTACAACCATAACACACTGAGTTTCACGGTCGGTGAGACGGAAGTCAGTAGTACGGAACCACAGAGTACATTTTTTATAACTGAGATACGGAACCACTCGAGCTGTTAATCCCACTTGGCATCCAACCATGGCAATTGCTTACTTGTCTCGTATTATTTTTTATAAAATATCAAGCATTTTAAAGCTTTCGTAATGAACTAGTGTTTAGAAATTAATAATGGAAGTGGATGGTCCGTGTGGTGACGGACTAAGAACACAAGTGTCACCACCCCATTCTTTCTCACGGGTGTCGTATGAGGCGACTAAGGGAAAGTAAGCAATTATAATCCGTTCCATGACTGGTCGTAGGGCTGGGTACCAAGTGGGAGTACTCACTTGGTATCAGGCCCGAGCGGGTTAGTACCACCATCTCCCGTGTGACCGGCCATGAAGCACATCGTTGCGTTTTGGATGTAGCAGGAGAGGCCGTTGATTCTTTCATTTCATATCGTTAAAAATGAAATGGTGAGCAGCGGCTTGATAATACTCTCGGTATAGTTGAGTCCATGAGCGATGGTTACCATTTACCATCAGATGGGCCGTGACGCGTCTGCCACTACATGCAATAAAAAAAAAATTAGCAAGCCCAACAGACTTGCCCGAACATTAGTTTGGTTTGGATGGAATATTTTTTTTCATACTACGTGGGTGCCCACCTTATGGTAAACAGTTAACGTAGGCTATAAACGCTGGCTACACACACATTAGGTACTCGCGCGTCGTTAACTCCAAGGAAAGCCATATGGGGTGGAGAGGAAGGATAATAAGGAGAGGAAAAGGATTCGGCCTCAGGCGCTCTAACTCACCATTAGAAAAACAACAGAAGGACAACCTTCACGCAGATCTTCTATGAGAACGTGGTACTTCCCCGATTGAGATGGCTCATTCATGCTGGTACAAGTAAGGCTCTAAAACTTCGCGTATTTTATAAATTAAAAAAGAATCAAATATTGTGTCATATTTTGTTGTTAAATATCTATAAATACAATAGAATATTCGAAAAAGTTGGATAAAAGAACATCAATAAGAGAAAAGACCTTGCTGAAACGCTGTGTGAATGAATACCAACCCGCAATCCACCCAAACAAACGCCATAAATTTAATCAAGTCAATTCAGCATTTTAAGAAGAGTCCAGTAACATAAATAAACATGTACAGAAGAATTATATTATGGTATGGAGATGTATAATACTAGTTTATATTTTTGTCCGTGTGGACTAAGAATACAAGTGTCACCACCCCATTCTTTCCCACGGGTGTCATACGAGGCGACTAAGGGAAGTAAGCATTTCCACCATTGCATTACTGGTGGTAGGGCTGTACCAAGTGGGAGTACTCACTTGCTATCAGGCCCGAGCGGGTTGGTACTACCATCTCCCATGTATGAAGCACATTGGTGTGTTTTGGTTGTAGCAGGAGAATAGCCGTTAATTCGTTCCTTTCATATATATCTGTGAAATAAAATGGTTAGCAGCGGCTTGATAATACTCCCGGTATAGTTGAGTGAATGAGCGACGGTTACCTTTTACCATCAGGTGGGCCGTGGTTAGTCTGCCACCATATATAAAAAAAAAAAGATACATACTCTTTTAACCTATTTATGCGAAAATGGATGGATGTAGGTACAGGGGGAGACCGAGACTCACCTACCTAGACCAAATCGGTCATGTATTGAAGAAAGGTGGAGTCAGGAGTCTCCATAACCGACGAGCGTGTATAAAGAGAATTACGAATGTTCAGGAAGCGAGAGATGTATGCAAGAATAGAGCCTCTTGGCACTTTGTCCTCTCTGCCTAACCCGCAAGGGAAATGGCGTGATGATAAGTTTATCGAGCTGGGTCAAGTCCAACGATTTAAAAAACAATAGCTCTGCTTGCAATATGAATATGTCGTTGATAAATTTAATAAACAACACCAATTTATTTAAAAGTTATGAAGTTTGTTTATTACCTACATTATTTTCTTGATGAATAGAAATCTCATTTTTGTGTTTAGACTAGTTTTAAAACTTGAGGCAAAATATTAAGATACCACATTCTTTCCTCATTATGATTCCGTTGATCTGCTCTCTACAAATAATACAGCAAACTAACTATCCACTGTAGTTTTCCGTCTCAGATAAAAACTGGGAAGTAAACGAATTGTAAAACAACTCCCAAAAACTCACCATAAAGGTATCTCACAACAAAAGCAACTCTGTTGTCCCAGGAGTAAGCCATTTTGTTTTATGGAGGAGTCAACGATCAGATGTTGTCGAGATTGTATCTGATATTTATCGTGTAAATCGCGGCGGCGGTCGCGGTTCGACTGGCGGGCGCCGCCCGCGCCTTCCCGCTCTGAATAAACCAACAAAATAATCCAATATTACAAGACAACACGTCACCAGACGACACCCTAAATATCTCTACCAAACACCGTGGTCAATTTTTGTACAGTTTGGCAGAGATAAAGCTTACTAATGTTGCACCACCCATATCATTTCAGAGCCTATGACTGCATTACAATCCATTTAATTTAAATATTGAAATCTGTATCATCCCACAATCAAATAGGTAGGCACCGTATCTAAATATGAGATTTCAAATAAATTTAAAAACAGTCACGAGCAGGATTTGAACCTGCGTCTCCTGAAATAACGTCCTAGATGCAATGGATGATAATTGCTTACTTCCCTTAGCGCCTCGACACCCATGGGAAAGAATGGAGTAGTGACACTTATATTCTTAGTCCGTCATCACACGGACAAAATTCTGGAATAGTGGCGCTGGTGGTCGATATATATTGCGTACATAGTGCCGGTAGACTTCTGGTGGGCTGGAGTGCCGCGCGTACAACCGCGTTGGAGCCCCGGCTTGCCAGGTGCTACAAGTGCATGGCGGTCGGTCACACCCGGCCGCTGTGCACCAACTGCTTCGACTGCAGCGGGCTTTGCTTCAGCTGCGGTCAGGCAGGGCACCAGGCGGCGACCTGTACTGCCACTCCACACTGCCCCGCATGCGCGGCGGGCAACCGCCCCGCCAACCACTGCATGAGGCGGGTGGGGTGCAGGCCTCCGGCCAAGTCAGGCCCTAAGAGGGAGGTGGGCAGCCAATCGGCCCCGGCTGCCCAACCCAGCGCGTCTGGACCGCCGCAGCACATGGAGGAGGATGTCGTGGTCCGTTTTATGGACCACGACTCTATCCTCCTCCAAGGGAATCTCGGCCGCTCCGCCAGGGCGCATGACCTCTTCCTGCAATCCATGGCGGAGCGGTCGATCGGTGTTGCCGTAGCCGCGGAGCCCTACATAGTCCCCGATCGCCCCAATTGGGTGGGTAGCGGGGATGGCTCCGTGGCGGTCGTCGGGTCGGCGGCGCCGCATTCCCTGCCCTTGTCAGTCAAAGACAAGGGCACGGGATGTGTGCCGGCTGAATGGGGAGGGGTCACGCTGTATGGCGTGTACTTCTCCCCCAATCGTAGTCTGGCGGCTTTCAAGGTCTTCCTGCACAGCCTGGAGACCTCGATACGGCGTATGGCACCGAGCCCTGTGCTCGTGCTGGGGGACTTTAACGCCAAATCAACGGCGTGGGGGTCCCCCAGGACGGACGCCCGAGGTGCGGCGGTCCAAGAGTGGGCGGCAGCGGCGGACCTCGTGTTGCTAAACCGAGGGTCCGCCCTAACGTGCGTGCGGCGCGGGGACGGGTCGATAGTGGATCTTTCGTTCACTAGCCCCAGTGTCGCCGCACGTGTAAGGAGCTGGCGAGTCCTGGAGGAGGTCGAGACCCTATCTGACCACAGATACATTCAGATAGAGGTCTCCCGGACCCTTCAGGACGCCAGCAAGGGTCACGCGGCGGACAGAACTCACGCTTTTCCGCGATGGGCTGTGGGTAGGCTTGACCGGGACCAGCTGGTGGAGGCGGCCATCTTTTAATTTTGGCTGCCTCCTCCCCTGACGGAAGACGTGAGCGCATACGCGGCATGCTTACGCAGATCTGCGATGCGGCCATGCCCCGCGTGCGGCCCCCGGCCCGACGGAAGGGGGTCCCCGGAGCTGGCGGACCTCCGTGCGGCCTGTATTCGTGCCCGGAGGTCCTACACCCGCAGCCGACGTCGCTGAATCCGCGACGAAGAGCGGGAGGGTCAGCTGTATGCGGCGTACAACAGTGCGCGCGCCGCGTTAAGGCTGGCCATCTGTCGCGCCAAAGACGCGAAAAGGCAGGAGATGCTGGAGGGTCTCGAGCGTGACCCCTGGGGATGCCCGTACCGCGCGGTGCTTAATATATTATACCGAGAGTATTGTCAAGCCGCTGCTCACCATTTCATTTCACAGATATGAAATGTAAGAATAAAAATAAACGGCTATCTCCTGCTACAGCCAAAACGCAACGATGTGCTTCATGGCCGGTCACACGGGAGATGGTGGTACCAACCCACTCGGGCCCGATACCAAGTGAGTACTCCCACTTGGTAGCCAGCCCTACCACCAGTCGTGCAATGGATGATAATTGCTTACTTCCCTTAGTCACCTCATACGACACCCATGGGAAAGAATGGGGTGGTGACACTTGTATTCTTAGCCTGTCACCACACGGACAAATCGATTTTGGCGGACACCCTGTTGTGTGTCTAGAATTTTTACTTTATCTGTAAGCGCTGCTACTCTTATTTTAATTCTAGCTATCACTGCTCTTACTATAGACATAATCAGGGTCGGACTGGGCCGGAAGGGCCTGGGTGGCTCCCGTTAGGGCCCGAGACAGGATAATGGTAGATGGGATACTATCGAAAAATAATTAAATATACAAATTATTAATAAAATTCTCAACAATATGTATTATTAGGTAGGTACCTAAAGCATAGTTTCAGCTAAGCTGTCAATAACTCGATCGTAAAAACTCGTTCTCGTCGTCCTTGTTTAGATCCGATTCTGTGTTCTAGCCTGCGCGGACACCCTATCCTACCTAACCCCCTACCCACCTGACTTGCAGCTAGCCCCTCAAAGTAAACCCCTGGGGGGCCCGCGCAAGCTGGGGCCCGGCTGGCAAACGCCACCTCATATGTGGCCAGTTCGACGCTGGACATAATAATTATTATTATTGTTGTTGTGAAGAGTGTATGCACGTATAGCTTGAGACTTAGATTTCAAATTCAATAAAATATTTATTTCCTCAGCCTTAAAATCTTCAAGAATTCACTAATAATCAACGCGAGCGCCTGAGGCTAGTGCAACCGCAAGAAATATGATGTCGATTGCAATCGTCACTAGCGACCAGATTCCGTAGAATTGGAATCGTAAAAGCCTTTCATGAGAAGAATCCGGCAAGAAATGGTCATGGACCACTTTTATAAATCGCCGATATACAATTACAGTATGATACGTTTTCTTATAAATAACTAAAATGAAAAGAAAGATCAATCAATATGAAATAGGTACTAGGTACTTATATCACTATACCAACCTAGTACTAATTATTATCAAACGTGTGCCACTTAATTAGGAAAGGCGTCAGTGAAAACGGTACTCAAATAATTAAAGAAATTAAATTAATGTTTTAAAAAACTAAAAGACAATATGCACTGATCCCGCCACAACACCACGCCCACAATTGCGAGACCGAGCAGTCAGTAGCACCCGTTCACGTGTCTGACGAGGTTCAGTCATCATCACCCTCGCCATATTAGAGGTAAGGGTATGACCCGGGCCATGACGCCGCCACCGGTACTGAATTTTTACTGAACATGACAGATCTACTAGGCGATCCAGCCACATGAACACAGAAAAATATTACCAAAATATTTTTGATCTATCTTTTTTAGCATTTGTCATGCTCCGCCACTTTTTAAAGTACAAATTATTTGGGAATAAGGAAAAAGAGATTTTTGTACTAGCGGGAATCGAACCTGCGTCTTTTCCAATCCGGGGAAGTGCTCTAAGCCACTGAGCTATAGTACAGGTCTTTCGACCATACCAATCTCCTTATCACATTTGTTTTTACGACCAACGCCATCTATCGGAAGCATTTACATGCATTAAACCGATATAGTAAGTTTAATTTTGCAATTAAAATTCATACTATTTGATGGCGCAATTTTTTAAACATTTTTGATCTATATTTTTTAGCATTTGTCATGCTCCGCCACTTTTTAAAGTACAAATTATTTGCGAATAAGGAAAAAGAGATTTTTGTACTAGCGGGAATCGAACCCACGTCTTTTCCAGTCCGGGGAAGTGCTCTAAGCCACTGAGCTATAGTACAGGTATTTCGACCATCCCAATCTCCGTATCACATTTGTCTTTACGACCAACGCCATCTGTTGGAAGCATTTACATGCATTAAACCGATATAGTAAGTTTAATTCTGCAATTAAAGTTCATATTTTTTTTTTTGATAAAACAACGTTTACGGAATCTATCGCGTTTACTTGATTTTACTACTATCCCGACGTTTCGAATACTTTACAGCATTCATGATCACGGGTGAACTTAGATGATAGACGTCCAAGGCTGATTAAAAAGTGGTGGAGCATGACAAATGCTAAAAAATATAGATCAAAAATGTTTAAAAAAGTGCGCCATCAAATAGTATGAATTATAATTGCAAAATTAAACTTACTATATCGGTTTAATGCATGTAAATGCTTCCGATAGATGGCGTTGGTCGTAAAGACAAATGTGATAAGGAGATTGGGATGGTCGAAAGACCTGTACTATAGCTCAGTGGCTTAGAGCACTTCCCCGGATTGGAAAAGACGCGGGTTCGATTCCCGCTAGTACAAAAATCTCTTTTTCCTTATTCGCAAATAATTTGTACTATTACCAAAATAATCAATACCTGATCGCCAATCCGCCTGCCAAACGTGGCGATTACGGCACTATCCCCCATATGAAACACATGTTGTGGCGTTGTCTTGGGGAGGCCTATGTTCAGCTGTGGACGTCAAAAGGCTGATGGATGGATGGATGAATCAGTAGGTACCTAAGCCTATAAAAGAATTTGTATCGTACAATTTATAGTAGCTACCCTACACATATTGTCAGCGTTACCTATCACATTTTTGTATTTTCTATAAAATCACACAGCATGACTGAGTTACACAAAATCTATATTTCTTTTCCAATGCTACAAAAAGAGTATGTTGAAAAAACGAATGGTATATTGCCTTATAAATGCATAATGTGTCTTATGTGTGGGTGTATGTATGTAAACCGTTATTACGCTATTATTACTACGCTACTATTAGTGAATGTTTTAGCTTTGGATCTTAGAGTATACCACCAATTATTATCCTTAAGCTGTAACAGAGCTGTCTGTAGATTTAGGATCTTTGAGAAAAATGAGCTATAGCACAAAACATTTTTGAAGTTATACTTCTTTTGGCGCGTTAAGGAGAAATGATGAAAGTAAATTTTTACGATGCGCGCGCACACCGTCACGTAAAACCGACACCCTGAAGTTAGCTATAGTCAACATTTTAGTTTTTGATGTGAAACATCTAATGCGGAGGGAGGGTAAAATTGTTTGTTAGCGTTCAAATCTTGCAAGTTAAATTTGACACACTTAACGGTTTCCGATTGAGCTGAAATTTTACACGCATGTGTATATCACGTGACAATGCAATACTATGATGACATGGAGCTGATGTGATGACGGAGCTGGAAGGTGGAAATAGGAACTCTATAATAAAATGGCGCAACCCCATCGAGTTTGGGCTCGTATGATTCATCTTGCCGAGTACTTTGTGTCTAGATGGTAACCAGGGGCTGATGATGAAGCTGGAAGGTGGCCATAGTAACTCTACAATGAAATGACGCAACCCCGTCGAGTTTGGACACGTTTGATTCGTCTTGATGAGTACTTTGTCTTTAGATGGTATCCAGGGACTGATGATGGACCTGGAAGGTGGCCATGCGAAACTCTGTAAGTAGATGGCGCAAATCCATCGAATTAGGACTCGTTTGAAATGTCCTGACTAGAACTTCAGTCATAGATGATATCCAGGGTCTGATGATGGAGCTGGAAGGTGACCACAGTAACTCTGTAAAGAAATGACGCAACACCATCGAGTTTGGAATCTTTTGATTCGTCTTGATGAGTACTTTGTCTTTAGATGGTATCCAGGGTCTGATGATGGAGCTAGAAGGTGGCCATAGGAACTCCGTTATAAAATGACAAAACTCCATCGAGTTTGGGCTCGTATGATTTGTCTAGACGATTACTTTAACTCTAGATGGTACCCAGACGAAACTTCGCAATCCTATCGAATTTATACTCGTTTGGTTCGTCTTGTGGAGTACTTTGTCAAGTTATGATCATATTATTTCTACAAAATAATTTCGACGTTTCACATCTGCTAGACGTCCCGCGACATCTAGTTTTTTTGTGATATTTAAATAAACTTTATTTAACTAGATAATGCGTTATTATAAAACTTTCAATGTATTAAACACCTTTTTTCTATTGTTAGTGTCGTTTTTTCTACAAACGTAGAATAAGGCGAAAGATAAAATTTTTGAAAAGATTTTTATCTTGTTACGCCAAAGAAGTATAACTTCTAACGCGAGTACATAAGTACACACACAATTTTTTTTTTAGATTTTTTTGTCTGTTTATCTTTTTTTTAAGCTTTACGCAAAAACTACTGAACGTATTTAGGTGCAATTTTTTATTTGTTGTTGATGTATACAGTTTATCCCGCAACTATATCGGGAACCTGAGATATAACCTAAGAACTAGCTTTTGGCTGCGGCGGTGCTGCGGTCAAAGGATATTTAATAACCAAGATTGTCTTCTTACTGGTAGTAATTGGTAGTTTGTGGTAGATTTTTTGAGTACTAAATAAAAACAAAAATTTTACAGTTTTAAGGAGTTTAAAGAGGAGTAATATACTCATTTTAATATACTAACTTAAATTCTCATACATTGTAAGCATAAAAAATTTTAAGTAGATATTTTAATTGTGTTTCTAAACGAACATTAGGT
The DNA here is from genome assembly GCA_948253155.1 of Leucoma salicis. NCBI lineage: Eukaryota > Metazoa > Arthropoda > Insecta > Lepidoptera > Erebidae > Leucoma > Leucoma salicis. Next base: position 5,042,868 of record OX411819.1, on the reverse strand, counting down.
GGGTTAAAATAAATAAACCAAACATTTTGTAAAATCATATACTGTGGGTAGATGAAACCGTTGATAATTAATGAAATAACTGCGATATTGAACATGACAGCCCGCTATCCCCGTTACTTTACTTTACTAGGTTATTTATCTAAGCCTCAGACTAAGAACCTTAGTCCCCGAGCCGAGGTCCTTACCCCAGAGGGGGTGCCCCCGGGTAGCGTTGCTTAAATGTCGGGTTGAGAGCCCTCTGCGCTCACCAATTGTCCGGGTAAGGTTGTCATAGCCGTCTGAGGCTAACAACCAGTCACACACAAAAAAAAAAAAGAAAAAAAGAAAACAAAAAATGAACCTTAGTCTGAGATCTAAGCTTTACACGACCTGACTTTGGCGAAATCATCGGGACCGCCAGAATGAAGAATTGAATTGAATTGAAGCTTTACACGTTTACACATATATCAACATCAGCCAGTGCTACCAACTCCTAAAAAAAAATAGCCCTAAGATCATGATGAAATACCCCTAAATAGCCCTAAATGCAATTCAAAAGCCCCAAAAAAAAGCCATGTATTCTGTATTTATTCAAGGATACTGTTATGAGTTTTCAGTTTTACGTAAGGGACGATAATAAAGGGACCAAACAAATTTTTTTGTATTTACCTTTTATTTGTCACAAAACGTGAAAAATCCAAAACTGACTTCTGGGTTTTTTATTGTTAACTGCCACATCAAATATTTTTTCTTACAAAATTTGGTGAAAACTTACCTTTTTATATCCCAAACATATTGTATTTTTTTTTATTCAAAATATTTATTTTTTCGCCTTATTTTGATTTAATATCTAAAAAACACTCATTTTCAATTTAACAATAAAAAACAAAAAAGTCGGTTTTTTGGGATTTTCGCATAAATTTTGAGGTTATGTGAAAAAAATGTAAATAACAAAACTTGTACTTAGGTCTTTTTATTACCTACAATTTTCCTATTAATTTTTTTTTGCGATGGGACTCGTAGTTTTGCCGGATTGCGTGATAAACCATTTTCCACCCTTAAAATATCATTCCCTCCCAATTCCTGACCTCAAATAGTCCGTAAATTATTTTTCCTTTTATTGTTGTTATATTTTCTTACTTTTCCAACAGTTATCATCCTGTTCTAAATTTGTTTTACTTTTTACCATTTTCGGCCTATTTAATTACTTTTATTAGAACTTTTTATAACTAATTGAAGATCCACATTTTTAATAATTTTAGATAAATCGTTTTGAGTCCTGATTTCATCATTTAGCGTTTCATTTGAAATCTGAATAGGAATGTTTACTGACATCATTTCACGGCAGATGGCGTTCAACATGGCCATTGAAAACTGGCTTTTCCATACAATTTGTAACCTGTAATTTGATAAATTTTATTTTTCTCTTAACATGCCTCTGTGTGCTGTACCAAAATGTACATTTATTTTCCAAAAATACAACATTTATAATATGGGAAAAGTCACAAAAAAAATCTGGCTACACAGCATAGCGTCTTTTAATTCTACATCTTAACAATATCGCTGATCAACCGGATTAAACACAAAAAATAGCAAACAATTCTCAGGCAAATAAAGCAACTATCTCGCCGATAGCGCCCATCTGCGCTCAGCTTTGTCTGTGTATCCCCATTCTTGATGTCATAAATGTTTGCCACATACCAAGAATAATTATCTATACATTATATGGATGCGTGGAATATTGTTTATGCCTCTAAAAATAGCCCTAAATATTTTTATGCCCTAAAAAAAGCCCAATACGCATTTTTCAGCCCTAAATTTGGGGCTAAAAGCCCTAAGTTGGGTACCCTGACATCAGCTGTCACTTGCTTTTGCTTGTCACTATTGACATTTCAGATTATAAAGAATTTCGTCTTTCGTCTGCTCTGTGCAAAGAGTATCTAATAGTAATAAACCGGAAAGCTCTGTGGGTTTGTGTACGAAACGAAAGCAGTTGTTGTTGTTAACCAAAATATTTTTAAATAATAACAGAATTGCTGAATATTTAATTACTTTTACGTCTAGTATAATCCGTAAGGTTGTGTATTAATAAAATGTATTTAGGAACAAGTAGAAATGTTTATTTTGTTACACTTGGACTAATTGGTAAGTGGGAACTTATGACTTATTAAAAATAATATTGCTTCATGGTTTTGTGTTACAATTTGGGGGCAACAATTATAGGAAAAATGCTCAAAATTGTAATTATATATGTTTCCAATTAATCATACATTGGAATACTCTAGTATATAATTTTAAGTTACCAAAGCAGAACTAAAGTTAAAAATGCAAATTTACATAAATTTCAATATTTATAAGTACATTGAACTTGCCTATTTATTTTATGATGGAGCACGAGGCATGCTTTTGTATATTTTAATTGTTCGTGTCTCTTAATGGCAGTCCCAAAAAATAAATAAATAGATAAACAGAAAATAATAATGTCAATTACTACTGCAACTATAACTTTCTCTTGATAGAAGTCTGTGTAATACCTCTGCTTAGCCCTTCGGGGATAAAGGCGTGATGCTATGTTTAGAAGTCTATATATGAAAAATAATACATATTTTTTTCCATTTAAAATTATTTGGTACCTATTAGAAAATAATATATTATCTCATCTATTTACAGCACTGGTGACTGTTACCAAACAGTTTGATATCACAGATGAAGCAGATCTGGAGACGAAGGAAGATGCAGAGATTGACATTCCTAATGTAGATGAATCGGAATCATTACTTTCAAATGTTGTTTCCGATGTAAATAAAACTCTCACTAGCATTTATAACACAGTGACCTTAGCCAATGTTACTGCAGAGAACAACACTCAAAGTGCTAATGAAACAAGGAAGCTAGTAAAGTGCAAGGAAATCATATATGATCAAACTGAAGAAGTTGAGCCAATGGTAGAAATCGTCAATGTTACTCACTTAGCCAAATTACTCCAAGTCAAACCAGATATTACAAGTAGGGACACAGAGGCGGACTGTGTACTAGTTCTATTTTATGCAACAGCTTGCCCTTTTAGTACACATGCAGCACCATATTACAATGCCCTTGCACGCTCCTACCCTAACGTGAAAATGGTAGCATTAGATGCTCTCAAGTATGGCGGAATAAATACTCAATATGGTATTGTTGGTGTACCAACATTGAAAATGTTCCATAATGGAAGACCAGTTGGAAAGTTCAATGGAACAGAGTATAATATCCAGTCATTTAGTAAATTTGTTCACACTATCACTGGCCAATATCCTCAAAGTCTGTTAGTTACATCAAAGGATTTCCAAGGACCAGTTTCAAGCGTCCTTGAACAAGACACTGATTATTTTCTGATATTGTCTTGGCTATTTATAATAGCTTGCGCTGTTTACTATTTTATGCAATCGAAATGGTGGATTATGATTGTAGAAATGGTTCAAAATAACTGGAGAGAATCAGAAGCTCAACATGAACATAATGATTAGTGAATTTGTAAAGATAAAATTTCTATTTGAGCAGAGCTATGTACTATCAGTGGTTAGTTAAATTATATTTAAATATAATTAAAAACATTTATTTATATGTTGTTATTTTTAAACACATTAAAGTACTTGACATGCTTGGCTATTTACCAGAACAAGGCCTATGTAAATGTGAAATAGAAAATGATAGCGTCAAGGGGGAAACTAGTTCTTTTGGTTTACCAGACGCTCGCTTGGCAGACCAACTGAGCCGTCATGATGATAGCACGGAACCATCAATTGCCATCTTACATTCTCACCATCTTGGGTAGCGCTCGCGCCATTTGTCCGATGTATTTACAAACATTGCTCCAAAGCTTATCATATTACGACTGAAAGTGAAAGTTTTAAGGGTTCTTTACATTTGGGCAATAGAAGGATGCACATTTAAAATAGAGCGCCGTATGTATTTAAGTTATATGTCATAGTTTTCAGTGGGATGTCATGGCGAGTGGTTGATATTCTGTCATAAACTCCAGTAAATTTAGAAATGTGTAAAATAAAAAGTAGTAAGTGGGCTCCAGACTATATGTATTAAAATTTCATTATAATTGGTTTAGTAGTTGCATTGTGGAAGCGGAACAAACAAAGAAATCACACTCATTTTTGCATATAATGCAAAAATATTGAAATCGTTTGAAATATATCTATAAAATAATATAAATATATCTACAAAATCTATAATGAAGGATAATATGAACCTAGTTTTCATGGTCAAGAAGAAAAATCGAAGTAGATTCTTTGACAAGCAGATGTCATATTTTATTTCACAGAGTACTTTGCATTTGTCATATTGTTTGTAGCGATGGGTTGTAGCGGGTTATTTAGTTAAGGAAACGAAACTATCTATCGAATGTCAATAGCGGTTCTTGAACCATGCTATTTCAGTAGCGAGCAATAGCGGGTTTTTGTTACCAGTAAACTAACGTGCGCGCAAACGAGTGAGCGTTGCGTTCAATATTTCGGTTATAATATGACTATGTGTATTGAATCGTATCTACTATCTATATGCGAAATATTCATTGGATATATCATTGAATGTATCTGAAGGTTTCAAATAAAATAATTTGACAGCAAATATAACTTTTAGAGAATAGTTTAATCGGTTTGGAATATCTGATATTATAGGTATCTATTTAATTCAATAACTATATATTGACGGAAATCTATTGTACTATGAAACAAATATTGGATGTACCTACATGTATCATTTTAGATTTTGATACATTGAATACATGTACCTATATGATTTTCTGAATTTAAATATTATTAATTATTATATATTATTAATTTAATATAATTATTAACACGATAATTTTAAGCAGTGGCAGTGGATTTTGTTAATACTTGAGAAAGTGCTGCTGCCCACTCCTCCGGTCTTCCTTCAGTCAGGCAATTCTAAAGCCGGCCCCACACAGCTTAATTAGGCGTCAACCTGCAACTCTCATTTTTAAGTACCTAATGAAAAGTAACATAAATATGCTTACAAAGAATGCATCTTATTTTAAAAGTTTTAAGGACTAAAGTGCGTAGTACGCAAACGGCGTGTGCTTGTATGAAAGAGACAAAATGATGATTGACGAAAGAACCGATGTTCGAGTCACGTGTCGCGCGATCGCGATATCTGTTAGCCAAATAGCCACAGAGTTAGCTGTTAGCTGCCGACAGCGATCGAATATTACCGAACGGTCAACATTGCGTGATTTGCGTACGTGAAACGTTATGACGTGATTGAGTTATTAGCTGTTAGCAGGTTATTGCAGTACGGCGAAACTATCTAACAGCTATTGTGCCGATAGCTAGTTTCAATAACCATTTAAGTTGCGCAACGATCATCTCATCTCTAATTGTTTGTCATGAGATGGAGAACGTGACGATGATATTTTTTAAAACATTTTTTCCCATACACGTTAAACGGAGCACAAATTCACTAGTAATGGATATTCATTACGTAATAGCTAAATTGTACTTGAACTTTTGATAACATGGGCGCACTATCGTTTATAAAATCTAGCAAGGGGAAGGTTATATTGGCAACGGTGGCAGCGCTTCATATTACAATTTACGTGGCGAAACCTTCGTTTTTCAAGGGCGAGAATACAGCAAAACCTGAAGTAAATCCTCCTAGGTACTTGCCGGAAAATTGATTGGCCTTGTAGACAAGCCGGAAATTAATCTATTGATGATTTATAAAAAGGCAATTTTATTTGCACCGGCTCTGTTTCGCTTTGTCTGTGAGACGACAAGGAATATGAGTGCTTCAGGAAAACATCAAGTATTCATCACGCGTTCGGATATGCCACAATTTGGCGTAGATTTATTGAAAAATGAGTAAGTAAATTAAAGGGTTGTGGTAAGGTACCCAAATTAAGGTTCGGGTTTGTCACTGCTCACACGGTGTCAAGTTGTAACATAGCTATCCATAGGCAGTAGATGATTTTAGTTTATTGGACAATGTACAATCATGTTTGTTTCATCCATCCATATGTGTTAGGTGTAAGGTTCTTTGCAATGTGCAGCATTTGCTCTCGGTTCATCTTAACTAAAAAATACATAACATCATTTTCTTTTTGATTTATACTTTCCCTCATCTCATATGCTGGTTATAAATTTTCAGTCTGGTTATTTTGCATATTTTACACTCTTATTTTCTAGTCTCATATTAAGTTGGTTATAAATTTATGTTCTTTACTATATATAGATATTTTTATATATATTTTTTGCATTTGACATGCGACATGCATTTTATAGGATTTGCGTCATTATTAGGTAAAATCTTAATTGTAAAATTAAGTTTACCCTGGTCGGTATAATGTATGAAAATACTGCCGACAGATGGCGCAGGCGTCACCCAAAGACGTTAAGTATGAATGTGTTATCGAAATTAGCAGTCAGGAGCAATTGTCACGATGGCTGAATTGGCAAAGCATATATATATATATATATATATATACATACATACACATACATGAGAGGAGTAATAAAATAAATATATCTAAGTTCCTATTCAAACTCGCTGTTACTCGATACTTCACCTGCATGGTAGTTATTTTTATCTTTAGACTGGGACACAGATTAATTAGTGTGTGGACTGGGATAACTTTTTTGTTTTCCTACACTTTATTTTGCATATACACCTACAATTTAGTCTATACACTTACTTTGTTTTAGATAGTCTTATTTAGTTTCTCATTAAGTGAATATTGGTAATTCTTGTGATAAATATAAAGTTCTTAAACCACATATATTTTCTGGTCTAAGTCAGGCTCTATATAGATGTGAAAACCATATATTAAAATCTGATAATAAGAATAGTGACACTGCACATTAAATACAATAGTTCAGATATTGACTTATTGTACAGCTTTATGAACCTAACTCTCACATATGAGAATTATCCGTCCGTATGGTGACGGACTAAGAATACAAGTGTCACCACCCCATTCTTTCCCACGGGTGTCGTATGAGGCAACTAAGGGAAGTAAGCAATTATCATCCACAACCATCGCCCATGGACTCAACTATACTCTTGGTATGAGTCCAAAAAAAAAAATACACAAATTATTTAATCAATACACATATTCAATTTATTTTTAGATGTGACGTAAAGGTTTGGGAGCAGCACGGGTGTCGTATGAGGCAACTAAGGGAAGTAAGCAATTATCATCCACAACCATCGCCCATGGACTCAACTATACTCTTGGTATGAGTCCAAAAAAAAAAATACACAAATTATTTAATCAATACACATATTCAATTTATTTTTAGATGTGACGTAAAGGTTTGGGAGCAGCCCTCACCTGTACCAAGAGAGGAGTTCCTTAAATTAGTGCCTGGCACAAATGCCATATACTGTTCGCTGACGGACAAGATTGATAAGGAGTTGCTGGATGCGGCTGGCCCAGGTCTCAAGGTGGTTTCTACTATCTCGGTGGGATATGATCATATTGATGTGACAGAATGTAAAAAGAGAGGTATCAAGATTGGATATACCCCTGATGTTCTCACTGATGCAACTGCGGAATTAACTGTGAGTTGATTACTTATAATTGATTTATAAGTACACATCATCATCTTATACTGGCCTTTATTATTGCTAATGTATTTTAAAGGTTTTTGAGGTGCAATGTAGATTAGAAGAAACAAAATAATTAAAATGTAGAGTTGATTGCCACCATAGAGATTAGAATTGAACCACTTTGAATATGGAACAGTTTTTAAAAACTTGCAAATATATATTTGTTTTATTACATGCGAGCTGATATTCCCAACACAATAATTACAATTTTTAAGTCTCTATTTGATGCCTCGATAGAGGGCGCCGTTACGTTTATTTGTATCAAGAGTTTTGTTGTCAAAAAGGTATAATAAGGTAGGTAGGTATTTTTCTTTCATTCCTTTTACTGTCCCACTATTGGACACGGGTCTCCTCTAATGGTGAGAGGGATTAGGCCATATTCCACCATGCTGGATAAAACACATCAAACAACACATCCACCTGTCTAGATAGTACGGAAAATAATTGGAGGAATTTGATATTTATATTTTCAGGTAGCTTTACTTCTGTCAACATCACGACGTCTCCCTGAAGCAATACACGAAGCACGGACAGGTGGTTGGGTGTCCTGGGCCCCCACATGGATGACAGGGCCAGGCCTTGCTGGGGCCACAGTTGGGATTGTTGGTTTTGGTCGCATAGGCATGGCTGTTGCACAGCGTGTTAAAGCGTTCAATACAGCTAAGATACTTTACTTCAACCGTAGTGAAAAGCCTGAAGCTAAAGAATTAGGTGCAATCAAAGTCAGTTTTGATGAATTATTGCAACAAAGTGATTTTGTTATCTGCTGTGCTGCACTGGTCCCTGAAACTAAAGAGATCTTTAATAAATCTGCTTTTGAGAAAATGAAAAGAACTGCAGTATTTATAAATACAAGTAGAGGGGGTACTGTAGACCAGAATGCATTAATAGATGCATTGCAAAATAACACTATAAGGTCTGCAGGATTGGATGTGACTACTCCGGAACCTTTACCTATGGATAGTCCATTGTTTAAGCTAAAGAACTGCGTAGTACTACCTCACATAGGCAGTGCTTCCATTGAAGCAAGGAACACAATGAGTGAACTCACGGCAAATAATATATTAGCCGCCTTAAAAGGATCCGGTATGCCGGCCGAGTTGAAGTGATCATAGCGAGTTTATTTATAAGATTTTGATTAACTAGTATTTTATTTGAAATAAATATATTTTTTTTTTATTTTGCCGTGTGGGGCCGGCTTTAGAATTGTCCCACCCCTTTCTACCCACGGGAGTCGTAAGAGCCGACTGAGCGAATACCGGGAGAGTGGGCAGCAGCACTCCCTCGAGTATTAACAACACCCACTGCGATCGCCAACCCGCCTGGCAAGCGTGGCGATTACGGCACTATCCCCCATTTCTTGGGGAGGCCTATGTCCAGCAGTGGACGTTGATAGGCTGATGGATGGATGAATGGAAATAAATTTATTATGAAATAAAATTATGTTTACAGAATCTATCGCGTTTACTTCATTTTCTATATCCCGACCTTTGGAATATTTTACAGCATTCATTACATATTATTGCGGTCACCCGTTGTTTCCGGGAACGTATTTTATTTCATGACTGACATACGTGTATATATCAGATAGTAAGTATTATAATAAATCTATATTTATTTTATTCAAAATTGTTTTGTTTTATAAGTGGTGCCGATTGATGGTTACGTTACTGTTATTATTATTATCTTCTGTTTATACTATTATAGAGCTCAACACATTGCTTATTTCTATAGATAGATATAAGATAATTTAGTTTTTTTTTAATGTGTTTGGCTATTTTGGCGTACCACTGGAGTAATGTTCACATTGTTCACACAGTTCCAGTGGTCTGGCAATACAGGCGGAGAGACGGCACACGGCGGGTTTATATAGTGGGTGAGGGCCCCACACTACCTACCCTGTTCGTTGCCCCGAACGACGGGGTGTGCAGTTAGGTTCATTTTTTCCCGCCTAAACAAAAAAAGGCGGCTGAACACAATATATTTCTTAGAAATATTATCTATTTGTTAGAGCATCACGCTAAAATTACTGAACAAATTTTAATGAAGTTTTTGTTTGATAGCTCTAGATTGGACTTAAAAATTGGTATACGGTTTATCCCGCTATTATATCGGGAACCTGAGATATAACCTAAAAACTAGCTTTTTTTTGGCAGAGGCGGAGCCGCGGGAAAATAGTAATAGGTATTAACCTACCCAACTTAACTATTTGATATTTATGAACTTAGTTATGTACATGGTATTTTGTACTCTGTAGGCAAGACAAGACACAAAATGTCTCAGAACCTAGTTTATTATTATAATTTACATTTGTAATGTAATTTAATTGTGACTGTGCCAAATAATTGTGACTGTGAAAAAAAAAATGACTGTACAAAATATGTAAATGGTAAAAAAAACTTCGGTTCTTCATTTGTAAAATCTTTTACGGCTGAACAGTGTAGTGCTACACAAACGTGCTAGTCAATCGTTTCAGTATTAGGTAGTGTGGGAAGCATATATATATATATTTGCATAAGGTTTTAATGCGATATAGGTATCGCTTCGGTTGATGCTAACGTAGCTGCTTTATGTATACGTTGCTTAGGCCTCTGTTTTTCATAGGGCACTCTGGGCACATGCCCAGGTCCCCACGATCGATGGCCCAAGTTCCTACTGTGTTAGATTGCCGTCTTATAATCGATACTGCCTATCGATATATCTTTTTCGCGAAAATCAAGCGATAGGTAACGAGTGTATTGCACCAATTGACGATGCGCGCCACACTCTGGAAGAATGCCCCAGCGGGTGCCAACGCCACGCCCTGTCGGCTGTAATTGGAGGAGACCTGTCCTGCCGGCCATAATCACATCGCCGGAGCAGAATGGCGTGGTAGGGGCCGTTGTGGTACCACCGAAGGAATGTAACATAGACACAGTGGCCCGCCAATAAAGGCGGAGAGACGGCACACAGCGGATTTCTTTAGAATAGAATAGAATAGAATAAAACTCTTTATTGGAATACTAAAAAAAAAAAAACTGTAACAACAAACACAAAAAAAGAAAGAAATGTAAAGCTAAGGCTTAACTTAACTAGTCTTCCAATTGGCGGCCTTATCGCTCAGAGCGATCTCTTCCAGGCAACCATGCATGGAGAGGAATTGAAGAGAAACTTGCCTTTCGAGTTATAGGTATAAGTACTAATTTGTTATAACTTATAGTAACATAAATTTATGTATTGAACATGTTTTACAAAGAGAAATATATAAATGTAGGTATATAACACTGTACACGTATAAAAATATAATTTTATATATAAAGAATATTGTATCTACTTAAATTAATATTGGTGCGACACAGTAGTTGTTTCCGACAGGTAATGTGTTTTGACCCGCTGTTTGAATAAGTTTAAAGAAGGGGATGTTCTTATTGTGATAGGTAGTTTGTTCCACAACATGACCGCTTCAACAGTAAAGGAGTTTCCATAAAAATTGGTTTTATGTTGTGGAACTTCTAATCTCAAGTTTTCTGATGATTTTAATGAGAAAGGGTGAGTATGAGTGGTATGAAGAAATTTAAATCTTTGCCGAAGATATTGCGGAGAAGAAGGATTAAAGAGGATAGTATAGAGAAGGGATAAAATGTGACTATCTCGCCGACGACGTATTGGGAGCCAGTTGAGCTTAGTGCGAAATTCGGAGACGTGGTCATATTTTCGCAGTCCAAATATGACCCTGATACAGAAGTTTTGAAGGCGCTCAAGCTTGTCTAGTTGTTCCTGAGTTAGGTCGAGATAGCAGATGTCCGCGTAATCAAGGATAGGAAGTAAGAGGGATTGTACAAGCGCAATTTTAGTGGTTGTAGGCAGAAAGTTTGTTAATCTACGCAATGAGCCCGCAGAAGCATATATCTTTCGGCTGGTTTGTTCAAGCTGTGGGCCCCATGATAGACTACTGTCGAAAATAATGCCAAGGTTTTTGACGGTTTCACTAAATGGGATAGTGACACCATCAAAGACTATTTTCGGAAGTGAGCCCCAGTCTATATGGATAATTTTCCGAGTACTGCCTATGATGATTGCCTGCGTTTTAAGTGGATTCACTCTGAGACCGTATGTTCTACTCCACTCGGCGATACGGAGCAGATCCAGGTTCATCTCATCAACTGCTTCAGCTAGCCAACCCAAAGGTGCCTGACAGTACAGTTGCAGATCGTCTGCATATAGGTGGTAGGATGACGTGAGACTATGTGAAATGGAGTTGATAAAAATAGCGAAGAGAAGAGGAGATAAGACACCACCCTGAGGTACGCCGGCTGATGTTGTACACCATGAAGAGTAGGTCACCTCAAAGCGAACCCTCTGCCGACGACCATACAGGTAACTATGAAACCTAGCTCCGACCACAATGGTATAATTTTTAGATTACATTTAGAACCGGTAGTAAATATAGTAACAAAAAGAACAACTAGGAAATATAATACAAAGAAAGCCAATTGGATAGAATTTCACAATGAATTAGCTAGGCAAAAATTAAATAGTAACATAAGTTCAGAAATCATACAAAGCATAACAAATATTGAAGATTTGGAAATAGCATTAAATAAATACGAAAAGATAATAGCAGATACTTGTAACAGAGTGATACCTAAGAAAAAACATCAAACAAAATATACTGTACCATGGTGGTCACCGGAGCTGGGGGAGATGAAGCGGGCCGTCGCCACCAGGAAGCGGAGAGTCCGATGTGCAGCGCCGGTCCGTAGAGCAGCAGTGGTCGAAGACTACCTGAATGCAAAAAAACTATATGAAGAAAAAGTAAAGGCAGCGCAAACTGCAAGCTGGAAGATGTTCTGTGAAACACAAGATCGGGAGAGTGTGTGGGAGGGAATATACAGAGTACTTAAAACCACAAGGCGACGAGAAGAGGACCTCCCCCTGACAAAAAACGGTATGACGCTGGGGCTAGAGGAGTCTGCCGGAGTGCTGGCAGAGGTATTCTATCCTGAGGACACAGAAGAAGACGACAATATTGACCACCAACGGGTGAGAAGGGCAGCTGAACGAGTGGGCCTCCAAGCCAGTGGCAATATGGAGCCGGATTTTACAAACTGTGAGTTAAGGTCAGCTGCTTTAAGCTTTAACCCTAAAAAAGCTCCAGGTGATGATGGCTTTACGGCGGACATATGTGCCCAAACTATATTGGGAGACATGGACTTACACTTGGAAATGATTAATAAGTGCTTCCGGTTGGGCCACTTTCCCAAAATATGGAAGTCTGCTGTTGTTTTGGCAATTAGGAAACCGGGAAAATCGGATTATACTGACCCCAAAGCATATAGGCCCATTGGTCTATTGCCAGTTATGGGAAAAATCTTTGAAAAGATGTTAGTCCGACGGCTAACTTGGCACTTACTACCTCGACTAAGTACCAATCAATATGGCTTTCTGCCACAGCGCGGGACAGAGGATTCCCTCTATGATCTGGTGACACATGTGAAGAGTCAGATTGACCAGAAAAAGATAGTCGCACTGGTGTCGCTAGACATAGAGGGGGCCTTTGATGGTGCATGGTGGCCTGCCATTAAAATGAGGTTAGCAGAAGAAGAATGCCCCGCGCAGTTACTGAAGACATTGGTAAGCTATCTCCAGGACAGGAGAGTCACTGTGCGATATGCAGGCAAGCAATGTACAAAATCTACGTCAAAAGGATGCATCCAAGGATCTATAGGGGGCCCCATCTTATGGAACCTCCTACTCGACCCACTGCTGAAAGGTCTCACGAGGAGGGGAGACTACTGTCAGGCATTTGCTGACGACGTGGTTCTCGCCTTCTCCGGGGACACAGCGGCGGAGATTGAGGACCGAGGCAATGCCGCGCTCGAGCATGTTTGGGACTGGGGGGTCAGAAATAAGCTGAAATTTGCACCACATAAAACAAGCGCTATGGTGATAACTAAGAAGCTTAAATATGACACTCCACGCCTGAGCATGGGCGGGACCGACATTGCCTTGGTAAAGGAGGTAAAGATTCTGGGGCTAACGATAGACTGTGGGTTGACATTCGGCGCTCACACTGCCAATGTTTGCAGGAAGGCGCTGGGTGTCTACAAGCAGCTGTCGAGAGCCGCCAGGGTCAGCTGGGGCCTCCATTCTGAAGTAATAAAGACCATTTATACAGCAGCCATAGAACCTGTGGTGACCTATGCTGCGGCTGCTTGGGCGCCAGCCACAAATAAGATCTATGTGCGCAAACAACTTAACGCAGTGCAGCGGCTGGTCGCACAGCGTATATGTAAAGCATATAGAACAGTCTCCCTCAACGCGGCTTTGATGTTGGCCGGGATACTCCCCCTAGATATACGTATAAGGGAGAATGCTGCTCTTTACGAGGCCAGAAGGGGGGTATCTCGGTTCTTGCCAGCGGATAGGGAAATTGAGAAGCCGATACCATCCACGGTAAAGCCACATCCTGCGACGAGCCTGCACCACAGGATCACTCATCTGGGCAGTGAGGAGGACATAGCGGCACTGGTGGGCGGTGCAGTAAAAATCTTCACGGACGGCAGCAAGATTCGGGGAGGGGTTGGAGCTTCTATCTCTATATGGGAGGCAGAGGCTGAAACGTCAGCCCGCAAGTTCAAACTGCCGTCTTATTGCACCGTCTACCAGGCTGAATTGTTGGCCATAAAGGAGGCGGCAACAGAGGCCAATAAAAGAAGATATAACAGATCCGCTATAATCAGTGACTCTAGGGCTGCTCTGGATACTGTGGTCAATAACGATTCCCTGCATATGCTTGCAAATGAAGCTCGAAATCAGATGAGCAACTGCCTGATGAGCGGGAGGGAAATTTCCCTATATTGGATCAAGGCACATGTTGGTATTGCCGGAAACGAGAGGGCAGACTACCTTGCCAAGCAGGCCGCAACAAATAGTAAAGTAAGGCCACACTATGACAAATGCCCGGTTTCATTCGTCAAGAAGACGATCCGTGAGGACTCTATTGACGAATGGAACCGGAGATATAAGGAGGGAACGGTAGCGGCAACAACGAAGACATTCTTTCCGGATGCAAGACAGGCTTACCGTGTTATCATCAACATTCCAAAACACAACATACTCACGCAAGTGTTGACGGGGCACGGTGGGTTCTCCGAGTACCTGTATAGATTCAGGTGCAAGGATAACCCATCGTGCATCTGTAATCCTGATTCCCAAGAAACTATACTACATATTATTTTGGACTGCCCAATACACCATATTTCAAGGTTTAATTTAGAACAAAGAATCGGTGGGAAACTAACTCTGGGAAGTTTAAATGAAATATTAAAAGACCCGGACAAACGAGAGCCCTTTCTTAGTTTTTGTACAAATATTGCCCAAAAGGTTGTAATAAGAAATAAAACCTAAAAATTATTGAGAATATTATGAGATAGCAATTGCAATTGTAGAAATTCCTAACTAAAATGGAAATCTTAATTTTGAAATTTATGAATTATTGTGCACGTAAAATGTTATTATTATTATAATTGCGTAAATTATTATTGTGGAGCTATTGTTGATTATTTGATTATTGATTGTAATATTGTAAAATTTAATTATTATGAATTGTATAATAAGTTTTATGAATTATTATTAATTATATTGTAAAATTTAATATTTATGAAGTGTATAATGTGTTATAATTTTCATTTTGCTGTGTCGTATTGTGTTGTCTTACTTAATCTGCATCTAAACTATCACTAACACCTCCTTTCTTGTCTTGGTATGATTAATTAAATATGATAATATTGTAATAAAATATAATAGCTTATAGTATAATAGATCATATAGTATGAATAAATTTATGTAATATAAATATGGTCTTCCACTTTGTGGTCAAAGTGACAAGACCAGTAAAATTAATGATAAATATATATATATAAATGTATGTATTTATTTGGTCAGACATTTGTGTCGATAAATTATCAATGAGCATGTTAATAATTTAATGAAATGTTATTTAGTATAATGTAATTGAATATAGTATAGTATATAATTTGGTATGTGTATAAATAGCTTTAGCAATAATGATGTACAAATGTTAAATCAGAAATGTAAAATAACAGTAAGAGAATATAAATAAAAGAAATTATATTAACTAGAATAGGAGTTACCTCCCATATTGGAGGACTAGGGTCATAGTTGCAGTAAAGGATAGGCGAAAGAATAGGGTAAATAGGGTCTTGGACTCTGTCCAAGGATTAGCTCGCGGGCCGGGCCACAGCGCCCGGACAGGAAAAAAAAAAAAAAAAAAAAAAAAAAAAAACTATGAAACCAGTCAATTACCGTTGGAGATATGTTAATGGAGCGAAGAATAGCAAGGAGAATGTCAAAATCAATAGAGTTAAAGGCATTGCTAAAGTCCAGGAGCGTCAGAACGGTAAGCTGGCCATCATCCATCCCTAAACGGATATCATCAGTGATTTTAATGAGTGCTGTAACCGTGCTGTGCCCTGAACGAAAGCCAGACTGAAAAGGATTGAGCAGTTCATTTTTGGTAAGAAAATAATTTAATTGTTCAAAAATTAGGCGTTCGAGAATTTTGGAGACAAATGGTAAAATAGAAATGGGGCGGTAGTCGGGAAAAGAGTCAGGATTAGCTTTCTTAGGCAATGGGATAATTTGAGCTTCTTTCCATGATGATGGAAAGGTGCCGCTGGAAACAGAAAAGTTAAAAATATGACAGAGGACAGGTAATAGGTAGTCAAGAATAGGAATTATCATATTACGGCTTATCATGTCAAGCCCTACAGCCTTTGAGGATATTGAGAGAGTGCTCTTCCTAACATCACAAGCGGTAAATTGACGAAAGACGAATGGAGAATGGTCAGGAGTTGGATAATTTAAGAGGTGATGCAGAGATTTTTGTTTAGTATCTGCGTCCATAATAGGAGAAGTAGAAAAATACTGATTTAATAAATGAATGTCTAAAGATTTCGGGATAGTTTCGTGTCGTGACTTACCAACTCCTAATGACCGAAGGAATTTCCAGACCTTTGACGGGTCTGCATCCTGAACTGATTCGAAAATATGGCGTCGTTGAGCATCTCTACACACCATATTGCAGCGATTCCGCAACCTTACATAACGTGCTTTGTTGAAGTCATTTGGATGGACTTTATATTTCGTTTTAGCGACTGCCTTTTTATGTTTTAACGTCCTAATATCATCCGTAAGCCATGGTGCAGGAACGTGTTTAATTTTTATAGGCCGAAGTGGTGCATGGATATCATATAGCTGAATGAGGAGAGAGTTAAAAATTGATACTTGGTCATCAATTGAATCAGCACCGATAACTGGTGACCAGTCTATGGCTTTGGCATCATTGATGAAATTATCTTTTTTCATTCCACTAAAATTGCGTTGTAGGATTATAGTAGGCTTAGGTTTTGGAGTACGGATTTTGTAGGATAGATAGACAAGATCATGATAGGAGAAATCAGCGGAGAGTTGCCCGTGCTTAGAAATATGCGGCAGAGATGATACTAGTACAAGATCAAGAAGAGAAGGAATAGAATTAGGAAAGTGATGCGTGGCATTAAAAGGAAGAATGTGCATATTGTAAGCGCGAGCTAGACTTTGTAATTTAAGGGAACGATAGTCATTTTTTAGTAAACAGGTGTTAAAGTCACCCATTATAATGGAGTGGCTATAAGAAGGAATAAGATTTTCAAGTATTTGGCCAAAGGACGTGAAATAGTTATTATGAGAAGAATTACTATAGAAAACTCCAAGAAGAATTTTTGTATGGGAAAGTAGAATTTCAATGAATAGATTTTTATTTTATTTTATTTTATTTTATTTTACTTTATTTGGGAAAATAAACGTTATTACATTGTATAATATATGCTTAAACAATGATATGCTTTTATATAATGTTAGTAAATGCAATAACCACAACATTTTCCACAGATTAGTTAGCTGTGTACAGAACATGGTATTTAAATAATATGTACTTACCTAGTGTTAAAAAACAAAATAGTGTATCCTACTTTAATTAGTTAATAGTTATCAAGTGTCATAAATTAGAATTTATATTAATATTCCTAAGCTTGTTCAAAATTTCTTTCTTAAAAATAGATTTAGATAGGTGAAATATATCAATATCAAAGAAAAATGTATTGTACATATGTGTAACACGTTGAATTGGAGCACGGTTACCAGCATTAGTTCTGAATGAACGTAAGGCAAAGAGTGGGTAGTTGCGCACTCTACGTTGGTGGATGAATCTAGGTACTACTAATTTAATCTCATTATTCAACGTGGTACAGTCTAATCTGTTATTAAGTATATCATATAGTGTCGACATCTGAAGAAGCGCTCTTCGTTTATCTAGGGGCAATATATTGTATTGAGTCAAAAGTTGGTCGTATGGTGCACGTGCATGTTGACATTTATAGTGCATTTTTCGAAAATATTTCTTTTGAACTCTTTCTATGGCTTTTTTATATTTGTCATACAAGGGGTCCCACACGAAGCAAGCGTACTCTAATTGTGACCGAATTAAAGAACAATATAATAGAATGAATGTAAATGGGCGGACAAAATCGCAAGCGGATCTCATGACGAAGCCGAACATTTGAGAGGCTTTTGTGGTAATTGCTTCAATATGAAGGTCCATGTGTAATTTGTCATCAAGTAATATACCCAAGTCTTTCAGATGCGTAACTCTGGTTAAAGTATTACCACACAAGGACTAATCAAATTTTATAATGTTTTTATTTTTTGTAAAACTTATGGCATGACATTTAGAGAAACTTAGATTTAGTTTATTAAGCCTACAGTATTCAGAGAGTCTGTCGAGGTCATTTTGAAATTTTAAACAGTCCTCATTACTCTTAATAACTTGATATATTTTTAAATCATCGGCGTATAAAAGAAAGTTAGCAAAGTTGAAGCACTTTTTGATATCATTAATAAAGATGACAAACAGTAAAGGACCTAGTAATGAACCTTGTGGAATACCAGATGTTACCTTAGCACTCACAGATTTGTAACCATTGACTACCACTATCTGACTTCTATTAGTAATATACGATCTAAACCATTGTAATAAATTGCCTCTTATTCCATTATAAGCTATCTTATTGAGAAGAATTTCATGATCCACACTGTCGAATGCCTTCTGAATGTCTGTGTAAACTGCATCCACTTGTATGCGTCTATCAAAATTCCAAAACATAAAATCTAAGAATACTGTTAGATTAGTAACCGTTGATCTTCGTTTAACAAAACCGTGTTGTTCCTGTATGATGTAGTTATGAATAATTGGGTAAATTGCGGCGTGTACTAATTTCTCAAATACTTTGGATATTGTACATAGTATCGAAATAGGACGATAGTTCTCTATATTATGTTTATAACCACTTTTATGGATAGGAACGACATATGCGCATTTCCAAACGTCTGGAACGTAGCCTTCAGTAATACATTTATTGAAGACAAGGTACAGAGGTCTACTTATGGACTGAGCAGTTAGTTTAAAAAATACAGCTGGTAGATTATCTGGCCCTGGACCTTTGGTTGTGTCAAGGTATTTTAATTCCTTAATTATTGTGTTAGTATCGAAGTACAGACTATTTAATAAAACACACTGATCAGAGACATCAGAAGGTGGTAACCAATCATGGGTTAGAGTTGATGGTATGAATACAGATTCAAAAAAAGAAGAGAACAAGCTACAAATAGTTTCGGGAACGCGGGATTCTCGACCATTATATATCAAACTGGATGGTATACCGGTCTTAGATTTTTTGTTAGCTACATATGTCCAAAAATATTTAAAATTATTTGGAATGGAGTCTTCCACATTTTTAATATAATTTTTGTAACATTTCACAACTTCTGCTCTGAATCTCACCCGGAATAGTGAAAATACCTCGTAATCTGAAATGTTTTTATACCTTTTCCATTTTTTCCAGGCTTTATGTTTATTTTTATATATGTGTATAAGGGATGGGCTAAACCACACTGGGTATCGTGATGATCTAGGCTTTGTTAAAGGTATATGTGTTTTTACAATACTGTAGATTATTTCGTAAAATATATTAATTGAATGCTCTGCTGATACATTCCCAATTAATTCGTCCCATGGGATTTTATTAAGGTCCTTGTTTATAAGCTCGTAATTGCCTTTAAAAAAGTTGTGTTTTGAAATAGGGCAACGGCTCATGGGAGTAATTTTAAATGTGAAGGGAATCATTGCATAAAATGGGGGATGATGGGCGTCTATGGGGATGGATATAAAATTATGAGGTTGGTGTGTGCTGCAGTCTTTCATATTAGTGATACATAAATCCAGTATTCTTTCGTTTGCATTTAGGAACATATTATACTGCTTAGCGTCATGGATAGCCATAAAACCACGTAATTGTTGGCAGATCAGGGAAGTACCAGAACATCCTAGAGAGTTAGAGTTCGGTAGAGGTTGCCACTTCGCGTCTGAAATATTATAGTCTCCAAATAGTAGAAAATTCGAAGTGCAACTATCTCTTATTATTTCGTTCGTGATCTCAAAGTACAAATTGTAAACAGCTAAAGGAGATTTATCCGGAATGTATACGGCACTAATTAGAAGACACCCTGAAAGATTACTACTGGGTATTTCTATAAATATAATTTCCAAGTATTTCAATGTTGTAATCTGTGAAGACACAGTCGCACAGCGTGGCCTGAGGTGTCTCATGACTGCGACTAATACACCACCTCCATCACGCTTTTGAGAAGAAGTAAGATCTCTGTCGCGTCTGTAGACAACGTATCTATCATCTATAAACTCCTTATCGTGTATACTAGGATTTAACCAAGTTTCCGTAAAAATTATTATATCATAACAGTTAGAGAGTATATTAAAATATATTGTTTGTAATTTAGAACGCATACCACGACAGTTTTGGTAATAAATGGTTAAGTTATTATTTCTATTAGCCATTAGTAAGATTGAGTATTTTAAATTGTAATATATTGTAGAAGTGTAGATGTCTTATATAACGTGTACGTTGTTGATTTATATAGTTTTTACATTTTATAGATAGTATAAATAGCTTGTTCAGATGCCGACCCTTACATATAACATTGTGATGTCTATGAAAATCCATAGTAGAATTATAAAAAAAAGGTAATAGTAATATTAATATGAGCTTAAAGTTAATTTGATATTTTTTTAGAGATATTGTTAATTTTCGCGATATCCTTGGATGACCGAATGGCCACCACCGCAGAATTCTCATTTTCCCTGGCGAGTATGGTTGAATGCTTTGTCCAGATGTATTTAAAGCCTTCATTTTTAGCTGCTGTTCGTGCTGCATGAAAAAGCTGTTTCTTTTTTAATGTAAGATGTTCATTAATGTATACTGAATGCGGGGTTCCAGATATACCAAGTAGATCCGATGTCAGGCCCTTTTTTAATCTGTAGGCGCTGATTATATTATCCCGTTTAATCCTTGTAGTGAATTTGACTATTATGTTTTTTGGTTTATTATCTTTCGCCGCATGTGGGACACGGTGTATTGAGATAACATCTTCTTTTTTAACCGAGCAACCTATTATTTTACCCAAACCTTCAAGAATAGTGATAAGATTTTCTCCCCGTTTTTCTGGCATATTTACAATCTCAATATTGCACTGCCTGGCTTGTTGTTCCAAAGTGTCAATTTTCGCTTCAAGTGCGGCCATCGTATTGCCATCTTGTTC
Organism: Leucoma salicis; assembly: GCA_948253155.1. Lineage (NCBI taxonomy): Eukaryota > Metazoa > Arthropoda > Insecta > Lepidoptera > Erebidae > Leucoma > Leucoma salicis. The sequence continues at coordinate 5,021,556 of OX411819.1, read as the reverse complement.
CTTCATGTTGTTAGATAATCCTTCTACCCGTTTCGTCAAATCATTATATTGGTTAGACATAAATTCATTAGAATCCTTTAAATCACAGACTTCCTTCGATAATTTCATATACTGCGATGATATTTTTGATTGTTCAGTTAGCAATGATCCGAGTTCTTTTTTAATTTCGGATTTATATTGGTCGAGTTCCATTTTCATGCTGCATACGTTTTCATTTATCTGCTCAAATTGATTCTTCATATCTTGACGCCAATCATTGAGTGTGGTCATCAAATCTAATTTGAGTGAATTAAACATATCACATAATTCATTATCTGGTGTTTTTTTTTTCCTTGTTGTAATCTTTACAGGAGAAGCAGGGGAAGGAGTATATGGATTACATAAATTTTGTTGCTTTTTGGGTGAGCGTAGCATAGTAATTAGTTTATAAACTCGTTTATTTTGTGTTAATTAAATAGTTAAAATATTAGCAATCAATAAGATGAGGAATATGCTAGTTAATAGACATCCGCATATATTTAATAATTTCGCACTGCGGCGCTTAACGTTCGTGGTGGAGTGGATAACACACTCGGGTAATCGTTCGATGTACAAAAGGCGCGGGTACGGATCTCGCCTCGCTAAATGATTGGGTTTTTGTTTATATTTCTTCAAATTAAAATGTTAATTTTTTCTCACCAAATGTTGCGGGTGCCAACCTGCTTCTGTAAAAGGCTGCCACGAGCAGGACAGGAATATAAATTCCAATATGGATGCCGGTGTATATGAAGACTTCCACAAGATAATACGAGAGGGTCCGATATGTAGTAGAATCGCGATAGTTTCTTATAAAAATTATTGAATATAAAATCAGATATAATATCCGAGAGAATCTGACAACACGTCCGTTCACAGCAAGATCTCGTTGGTGAATGATGATGATGATGATGCTCACCGGTCTGATCAAGAGGTGGTTGTGAGAAAGTACTAACCACGGAAAAGGGTATATGAGATCTGAGATACATGGCTACGCCTCCACCAACACGCCCAACGCGGTCATTGCGAATGAGACGGAAACCAGGCAAAGAGAAAGAAACTGAAGGCAAGGAATTATTTAACCAAGTTTCGGAAACTAATATTCCATGAATATTTTTAATGTCAAAGGACGCTTGCATGTCAGAAATATGGCCAGGAATACTTTGTGCGTTAATGTGGATTAGGTTTAAGTTTTTACATCAGAAAATATCGCATCTAAAGAATCGGAAAGAGTTGGAGTACTAGCCGATACAAAGCTATCGTCGCTACTACTGTGAGCAGAAGAAATAGATACATATTCATCATTATCACTATTACAGTCATCAAAAATATTTAACATCGTTTTCAGTTAATTTTTATAATATTGCTATATAATCTAAAAATATAATAAATACTACTAATAATAATACTAGACAATACCTGCCGATTTATAATGTTAAAATAAATCTATTATTATGCCAATTATTGCATACTAATAAAAAATAAAGTTAAAAACTACAAAAATAAATGTATTACACCAAAATCAATCACTTTACAAGTATGTAAATTGAACGACTCTGACAGCCGCAATAAGATACTACAGACAAACAAGATATGACAAGTCACATAATTTACAGAAAAGGAAAAAAAAATTGTACATAATGTCGTTAAGAAATAGGTAAAATGTTCTTAGTCTGAGGGTAAAATACAAATTCATAGATCAAATGCGACTGCCAAAGACGTCAAGTAGTAACTTCTTTAGTTTATACTCTTTGTCGTAACTATTGCTCATAAACTTTATTTATTTTGATAATAGTTTTTATACGAGTCTAAGATTCGTTTAGGCTGATGGCTGATGATCTTTAGTGGGTGAAGACCCCACACTACCCTGTTCGTTGCCCCGAACGACGGGGTGTGCATACCCCTTTCTCTCACCGGAAAGAAGGGATGCATAAACGCAATTCCACAGTAATAAAAAAGTACCTCTAATATGTGCACTATATTTTATAAAAGAACATTAAGGATACATAGCGACAAACTGTGCCTACCATCAGGTTCGTTTAAAAAGTTAGACGGAATTTCATTGCCTGCGGCCCTGCACAGTGTTAGTGTTATGGTACTTACCTACAATTAGGTAAAGTTTTACAACTGTATGCAAAATAATCAAGCATTCATTTTTTAATTTCTATCTCAAATGTTGGGTGCGGCCGTGCGGGTCTCCTCTAAGAATGAGAAACATTAGTGCCATAGTCCAAGTGAGTTGGCAGACTGCTATCCATCCATCTATCAGCCTTTCGACGTCCACTGCTGGACATAGGCCTCCCCAAAAGAACACCACAACGAGCGGTCCTGTGCTGTTTCGCTCATATGGGGGATAGTGCCGTAATCGCCACGCTTAGCAGGCGGGTTGGCGATCGCAGTGGATGTTGTTAATACTCGAGGGAGTGCTGCTGCCCACTTCCCTGGTATTCCCTCAGTCGGCTCTTACGACTCCCATGGGTGGAGAAGGGGTGGGACAATTCTAAAGCCGGCCCCACACGGCAAACTGCAAGACCCGAAAAATCTTTGCAGATTCCCTCAAGATGATATTCCTTAATCGCGCAGTGATATCTTGTGTTGTGAACAAATACGTACCTACCTATATATTTATGGAAAGTAAAAGATACGTGCACCTTGCAACTTGACTGGGGATCGTATTCAATACCTACCTCTTTCTTGGAAGTTCTAGATCTATCACCAGGCTTTCACTATTCATGCATTTTAACAAATAAATAATAGGTACTTCTTACTTGTCCTCACAAGCACGACATTTTCGGAAAAAATAATGGCTGAGTTTTAAGGTTTTTCATGAGCATAACTGTTATTTACTTGTCTATTCGTTCTAGTCAACATTGATAGTTACTGTAGAATAAAAACTAGCTTCCGCAATCTTTCGAAATCAATAAGCGTCGTAGATGACGTATACCGCCAATCATCGAATACGCTACGCAGATAATAGTCTATTATTTTAATTAATTGTCGTCACAGCTGATCTATTTCGATGAATGGCTTTTTCCGATCATAATCTCAATGATTACTTATTTGTTACTCGAGAACAGCCCCTTAAGATGAAATTATGACAAAGACTCTAATATTAATTGGATTGTGCAGTCGAACTATGGCCGTATGGGAATACTTCCCAAATGCTCTCCCAAATAACTATCGCATCTGGTTTTATGCATTCACGCATCTTTAAATTTTTAAGCAGAATAAAATATTTTTACGATATTGAACTGAAAAATAAACTGGATGTGTTGCAGTTCAAAAGAGAGCGTGAAAATTCAAAGTTCTTAAAGAATTAGTCATTGCGGAAGCGACAGGCATCCACAGTGGCTCTTGGAATAGCAGATGAAACAAATTTCAAAAACTCTTCGATAAATTTTATTAACCTGAAGCAAAATAAAACTGTGACGTTTTATTTTGGTTCAGGTTAAAAAATAAATACTTACCTTTGATTCATGAAGATATCGAGTAATAGGATCGGAATTGAAGGCGTTAGTGGTGATAGAAATTGAAACCGCTAATCTAGTTTGTGTACCCGCTATAAGTCACCTTAGACAAGACATGTTATCCGAATAAGTAGGGCAATTCAGTATGGTGTTGCACATGCACAGTAAACAAAAATGCATAGAAAATTTTATTTACTTTGTAGAATGTCCCAGTAGGCAGTCAGTGTTCCCTCCGGCTGGTTGTGCGTGTGGAGCTTCGTTTTACTTGGATTTCCTATGTAATCAGTCACGGAACTTGTTGACTTTAATGCGTATGGATGCACACGAGCTAGGTAAGTTAAGAGATTAATCATATACAGTACCTACAGGTTTATTTCAAAAGTTGACTGCCTCGGTGGTGTAGCGGTAGTGTATACGACTGCTAATCATGAGGGGGTTCGATCCCCGGGTCGGGCAATGTTATTGAGCTTTTTCCTAAAAAGAAAAATTCTCAGTAGCAGCCCGGAGTTTGGAAATGTACCCGGTAGACGTCAATAGGCTCGGCTTACGTGGGACTTAAACATAGCTGGCGAGTCGTGGGTGTGTAATACACCTCTGCCTACCCCTTCGGAGAATACAGGCGTGATGATGCTATGTTTCCCAAGTTGGTACCTATTTTTTTGTAGATACCTACCTATTGTAGATTCGATGTCTTGCTTTTTTGACTCTAGTATAGAACTTTAATCTTTACCTGTATATAATAAATTCGTGTCACGTTGTTTGTCCGCGATGAACTCCGAAACTACTTATCCGATCCGAGCTATATTTTAAAATCATTAACTTTTTTTTTCAAAATATTATGATCTCTTACAACACAATCCTTACAACAATTTATTCCGATTATTTCCTTTACTTATTGCAAAATTAACGAACGCATTATGTGTGCCACAGCAATGCGTGGCTGGGTCTGCTAGTATTATATAAATTGTTAAGCGATACTTCTCTTATCAAAACATTTATCGTGTTTCCTACACCGTAACGGAATTACTGTTTGATTTTAGACTTTTTTTATGATAGGTAAATACAAAAAGATGTCCTTCCTGGAATAAAAAACATGTTTGTTTACTGCGTTTTACTTGAACGAACGAATAACCTTTCTGGTTTTGTGTAACCTAACAATGCGAAACCTGATATAGTGTGCTAACGAATTACTTATATTTATAGTGCTTTAATAAAGCATGATGAATGCTTTGTTATGGCAGGATGAACACACAATGATAAGTAACTAACTAACTTATCATCACGCCATTTCCCTTGCGGGGTAGGCAGAGAGAACAGAGTGCCAAGAGGCTCTATTCTTGCATACATCTCTCACTTCCTCAACATTCATAACTCTCTTCATACACGCTCGCCGGTTTCGGAGACTCCTGACTCCACCTTCCTTCAATACATGACCAATTTGGTCTAGGTAGGTAAGTCTCGGTTTCCCCCTGTACTAGGGATGCCACCTTTTTTTTTGTGAAAATAAAGTACACAGGTTATTAAAAGTAGGAAAAAAAAAGTACATAGTACCAAAATAAAGTACGATTTATTTTACTCTATCTTTTTGCTTAATTGCATTACTTTTTGCATTTTTTAACAGTTTTGATATACCTTCCTAGTTATATATTTTAAAGCACATGCATGACATATTTAGCCATATAAATTTAGGCAGTGCGAAAATGTGAAATCAAAATCGAATCTTCAAAATCGAATCACGTTTGCTCGTGACTGTTATTTTCAATTTTACATTTTCGCACTTTGTGTTAATTTATATGGCTAAGCATGTCAAATGCTTAAAAACATCAGAATATCATCAGCCTTATTAAATATACGCTGCCATTTTTCTGCAGTATCAATCAAGTCAATTATATAATTTTTTTTTTGAAATAAAACTACCTTTACGAAATCTATCGCGTTTACTTGATTTTTATACTATCCCGACGTTTCGAATACTTTACAGCATTCATGATCACGGGTGGACTTAGATGGTAGACGTCCAAAGTTCTTAGATGTTATGGTAATCCGCAACCCCAACAACACCTTGAGTCATACAGTGTATCGAAAGAAAACCCATACTGATAAGTACCTGAATGGAGAGTCTCACCACCATCCTTCACAGTTGCAGCATGTAAAGAAAGTTTTACATGCTAATAAGCTGCAGGTTCCACGCCGCCGTCACAGAAACCAAGTGAAGCCACCCACAGTTGAGCGCCTCCCTGCAGTCCTGCCCTATGTTAAAGGAGTCACTGACAAGATTGGCTACATTCTGAAGAAAGATTCAATTAAAACCTACTATAAGCCACTCAAAAGAATTAGTCAATTTTTACCACCAGTCAAGTGCCATATACCCTTACAGGATGCAGGAGTGTACAAGCTGGATTGTGATTGTGGTCTCTCCTACATTGGGCAAACAAAGAGATCCATAAGAACTCGGATCAAAGAACACATAGCTGATGTGAAGCACCGTCGCTATACAAAGTCTGCAATTTGTGAGCACACACAGGACCACACCTGCCATTACATCAGGTTTGACAAACCTTAAATCCTCGCAAAAAAACATCGATATTGTCCTAGAATGATACGTGAGGCTATTGAAATTAAGAAACATCCCAATTTCAATAGAGAAGACGGCTGGGTCTTACCATCAAGCTGCAATCCTGTGATAGGCCTCACCAAACATAATACAAAATGGCACACCACAAGATTGCAAGACACAGTTAGCGCTTATTGTGTAGATAAAATAATTAGAGTATTTCCGCATAAATTTAATAATCCATAACTGTTGTTGCCTACTGAGTTTTCTGGCCGGATTTTTCTCAGCCAGGCCGCGTTCCAATCCGGTGGTAGCTTTTCAGTCTCGGCTTCTATTTAATCAATATATTTTATAATATAAACTAATAATCAATATTGTCTTCTTACTAGTAGTTTTTTTGATTACTTAAAAATTTTAATTGGTAGTTTGTGGCAAAATTTTTAAGCACTAAATATAAACAAACAATTTTAAAACTTAAAGAGGACTAGTAACTTTTAAAGATTCGCGAATTGTACACATATTTAAAGTAGCACAAACGGGTCTTTTTTCGCGTATAAAATAGGTGAAATTATTAACTACCTTTTACCCGACGTTTCAACTGCGTTGCAGCAGCCGTGGTCACGGGACAACCACTTTGGTTTTGCTCACATTCACACAAATTAAGTAGTTATTCCTATATTTTCCGGCGAATCACTGAAGTAATCCAACACAGTACCAGTGGTCAACTTAACAACTTAATAAAAAAATATATAATCAAACTCAAGGGGCCATTCAAAAATACGTTACAAGGGGTCAGAGTTATTCCTTGGGGTGCCAAAAGGCCATTATGATGCATAACTTTTTTTCAATCCTTTTTCTGGCCCCCTATTGCGATCCGTGCAATTGTGCAAATGGCTTAATTCTTCTCGTGGTGAGAGGGATTAAGTACATAGTTCACCATGCTGGCCCAGTGCGGGTTGGCAGACTTCACAAGCCCTTGAGAAAATCTCTTAGGCAGGCTCTTTTTTGCAGGTTTTCACGGTCACGATGTTTTCCTGTACTGAACAGTTAAACAAATACACACATAAAATATAAAGTTTAGTATTGAGACAGTGTGCGCTAAATGGGTATGAAAAACGTAGTGAAGTAGAGCACGCACTAGAGAGACTATTAGTAGTGGGCTAAGTACGTAGTAGGTACATATACATCAATGGCTAAGGCATAATTCTCTACCTAAAGAACTATATTTATTGAAGTTATACTTCTCTTAGCGCGTTAGGGAAAAATTATGAGAGTAAATTTTTACGATGCGCGCGCACACTGTCACGAAAAACCGACACCCTGAAGTTAGCTATAGTCAACATTTTAGTTTTTTTTGTGATATTTAAATAAACTTTATTACTAGATAATGTGTTATAATAAAACTTTCAATGTATTAATTACCTTTTTTCTATTGTTAGTGTCATTTTTTCTACACACGTAGAATAAGGCGAAAGATAAAATTTTTGAAAAGATTTTTATCTTGTTACGCCAAAGAAGTATAACTTCTAACGCGTGTACATATGTACACACACACTTTTTTTTTAATTTATGGGTGGCAAAAACAAGCATATGGCCCACCTCATGGTAAGCGGTTACCGTAGCCTATAGACGCTAGTAACACCAAAGGTATCACTCGCACGTCGCCATCTCCAAGGAAAGGGATAGGAGGTTGATATGAACGATAATAAGGAGAGGATAGGTAGGATATTAAGGAGAGGATCCATCAGCCTTTCGAAGTCCACTGCTGGACATAGGCCTCCCCAAGAGAACGCCACAACATGTGTTTCGCTCATATGGGGGATAGTGCCGTAATCGCCACGCTTGGCAGGCAGGTTGGCGATCGCAGTGGATGTTGTTAATACTCGAGGGTGTGATGCTGCCCACTCCCCCGGTATTCCCTCAGTAGGCTCTTACGACTCCGTGGAGAGGGGTGGGATAATTCTAAAGCCGGCCCCACACGTTAAGCCGGCCCCACACGGCAAGCCAAGCAATTAAGTAGAGGATAGGAAGTAAATAAATATTCACGGACATTTCACACAACGTCCTCTGGTTCCTTTTTTTATTTTTTTTATTTTAGGTGTGCAAAAATGTCCTACCGCACACCCCGCTGCCCGGGGAGACAACGGGGTAGTGTGGGGCTCTCACCCACTAAAAACCCACCGTGCGCCCTCACCCACCCTTACTACGGCGGATCACGGGTACCGCGTCGTTTCACCGCGATCCGCAGGCGGCAGCCCCTTCGGGCACCCTCTCTTGTGCGACGCCCCGCGCACGTGGGCGTCACACCTTCGCGGTAGGCTTCCGCGGACGGCAGGGTACTCCCCGACCCCACCGTCCGCAGCCTCGGCTAGGGCGGCATCAGGCGCAGGTAAGCGCGCGCACGCCGCCCCGCGCGCTTGTGGCGAATCGGGTCCGCGAAGGAGGATTCCTCCCGGGCCCTCTCCGCCACCTCCTTCCGCGAGATGACAGCATCGCAGAAGGCGGTCACTGCCAACCATCGCTCGCGCCACGGCCGGCAGCGACAGGTCCACGCCTATGACTGCAACGAGTTCCCGGCGCTGCACATCACAGGCCGGGCACGACTCAAGCGTGTGCTGCGCCGAGTACTTGTCGCAGCCGCAGTGGTGACAGCCTGGGGACGTCTCCCTCCTAGCGATCATGTGCAGATATTTGCCGAAGCAACCATGCCCCGACAAAATCTGCACCAACCGGAAGGTGAGGACCCCGTGCGGCCGCCCTGCCCATTCTTACAAGATCGAAGAAGATGGAGACGTCCCGGGCTGGTCTCTGGACCGTGGGGGCGCTCCAGCCGAGACTTCCACTTTAGGACGTTGGCGCGGCGGGCATCTTCTCGCCACGATGAGATTGCGCTCGGCGAGGGGCGGCTGCCCCCGCCCGCGCCGTCGACGCCCGCCGATAGACGTCGGCGAGCACCTCCGCCTCCAGATCCCACGGGGGGGTTCCGGCCAACGCGCAGGCTGCATCGGTCGAGACCGTGCGGTACCCGCGTATTGCCCTGACCGCTACGACCCTCTGTGGACGCCACAGAAGGGCCCCATTGCGAGCGGCCAGGGATTCCGCCCACATGGGCGTGCCGTACAGTGCCATCGACCGTACTACCCCCGCGTAGAGTTGTCGACACGCGAGACTCGTTCCGCCCAAATTCGGCATCAGTCGCCCGAGGGCGGACGCCGTGCTGACGAGCTTTGGCGTAAGACGGCGGAAGTGCTCGTCAAAGTGCCACCGTCCATCCAATACCAGGCCTAGATATTTGATGTGGGCCTGGATTGCGAAGCCCACACCGTTGACCGTTATCGAGGCGCTGGCGGGTGGGCCCCGTCGGCGCCCATGGAAGAGTAGGGCCTCCGACTTTTCAAGGACCACCCTAAGCCCCAGCTCCTCGATCCGCCTGACCACCTCCGCGGTACCTGAGGTGGCCAGCGTTGCTGCCTCCTCGAGGGTCCAGCCCCGGGTTGTGACGTGCGTATCGTCTGCGTAAAATTACGCCCAGCCCGGGAGGGAGCCGGCCACGGAGGACCCAGTCGTAGCTGATGTCCCACAGGAGCGGCCCAAGGACCGAACCCTGTGGGACGCCGCACGACATAGCCCTCCTTACAACGTCCCCTTCCCGGTCCACGAAGAGGACGCTGCGGCCGTCGAGGGCGTCCTCTGGTCCCAGACTAAGCTTAACGCTTGTGCTATGGATACCAGACTACGGATATAATACATAATATTACTTTTTTTTGTAAATACATACTGTTACGATGTATCCGAACAAATTACTAAATAAATTATAAAGTTGCATATTCAATTGATACCGGATACGATATCCGGAAATTTAAAATACGCGCGGTTGCCTAGGCCCCCTCCCCAGTTAGATTATCGCCAATGGTTCACATGATTCCACTCCCACAAAGGCCAGAATCAAATATTATTACCATATATGGCCAGCATGCGATCCCAGATGCGAGCAGAGTACGCCAGGGTTCGAGAACGTTCTATGGCTACTCCAATCGCAAGCGTATGGATAGGAAAAGTTCTAGAACAAAAAACTATCCACCAATGAGTAAGTCGGGGCAACAGCGCTAAAAAGAAGGCAAGAATAATAGGGTGATCATAGTACGGAGCGTGCTCGTCGCGATCCCTGCCAGCCTGTAATCCACAGGCTGCAATCCGGCTCGAATGCGAACCGCAGTGCGGGTTAGGGCGTGCCCCAGAGGCGACGCGTACCGACCCGTCCCCGTCGGTACGAACAACGGCAGATGCGGCGATGGGGGCCGCCACCTATCACGCCTTGCCCAGTTTGGCGAGTCGAGGGGAGCAGAGTGTCGAGTAGGCACGTGGAATGTAAAAGGTGGAGTGGAAGATAAGTTACACGAGCTGGTAACCGTCATGTCGAACAGACAGCTAGATGTGCTCTGTGTAACAGAAACCAAGCGAAAGGGTAGCGACGCCTGTGATCTTCTTGGTGGCGGGTTAGCTCTGTGGTCTGGTGTACCGCAGAGCGATCGGGCCAGCATGGGAGTGGGGGTGTTGCAGTCCGCTCGCTTGGCCACAGGTGTGAAAGACTACGGAATGTTTGATCCCAGACTTCTATGGGTCCGAATAAAACTAGGTGTCACCAGGGTCTTCATGCTCGCAGCTTATGCTCCCGTAGGCTCTTCGGTGGCATCGGATCTAGAGAAGTTCTGGGATAATGTTAGGGAAGTTCTGGATTTGGCAGAAGCTAGTGAACGCGTGATCGTATGCGGAGACTTGAATGGATGGGTTGGGACCAAGCATCCAGACTTCGAGGACGTGCTTGGTTCATTTGGTGATAAGAGAGTCAATGATGCAGGTAGGCTCATTGCGGATGTATGTATGGAGAGAAACCTTATTGTGTCAAACACATTTTTTCAACATAAGGACATCCATATTTATACATGGAGAAGGAATGAACAGAGAAGTATGATAGATTTAATGCTGGTAGACAGTCGCCTCCGAAGTAAAATTCTGGATACAAGAGCCTACAGGGGTCCCACTATCGACACGGACCACTATCTCGTTATTGCGAGATTTGGTGGTCTGTTCAGAAAGTGGAGACACTGGCGAGAGCGTGTCCACTTCGGAGGGCTTGAAAGAATAAAGATTGAAAAGTTGCAAGAAGAGAGTGTCAGAGCAAAGTATGTAGAGGGTGTCCGTGAACGGCTGCCAATGGCAAGTCAGCCGGGATTTGACATAGAAGAATGTTGGAGAGTATTGAAAGATAGTATGGTAGATACAGCGAAAGAAGTATGTGGATGCTCAAAGAAGCATAGAAAAGTAAAAGGTGATGCATGGTGGGATACGGAAGTAGCAGCTTCCGTAGACCAAAAGAAGAAAGCGTGGCTGGACTATGTATCTTCTTTGAACCTGAGTGCAAGTATGAAAGAACATAAGAAAGAAATATACCGGCAACTTAAGAATGACACCAAAGCCTTAGTGAAAGAGAAGCGTGATAGAGCAAATATGATTGCAGAAGAAAGGCTGACCAAAAACTTCGAGAGCAACACCAAACTTTACTGGAGGGAGGTGAAGAAATCTCGGAGTGTTTGGTCAGCTTTCAGAATGAATAAAATAAGGTCTAAAGGTGGAGACATTCTTACGCAAACACAAGATGTGTTAAGCCGATGGAGTGAATATTTTTGAGATATTTATGCGGATGTTCAGGGTGATGCTGGTGCCACATGTGGTCTAACAGATCAGCATTCGGTACCGGCATCCTCTGATGACATTAGTATGGATGAAGTTGAATGGGCTATTAGAAGTTTGAATAATGGTAAGGCAGCGGGTATTGATATGGTGTCTGCTGAGATGATCAAGCTCATGTGTCTGGGAATCCTTCCTGATGCTTCTCAATTTATGTTGGAGCTTAGGAATGGTTCCCAAGGACTGGAGAAGTGCAGTCATCGTGCCCTTGTTTATAAACAAGGGTTCACGTTATGACTGTGCAAACTACAGAGCCCACAAGTTTTCCCACTTGGTATGAACCACCAGTCATGCTATGGATGATAATTGCTTACCTCCCTTAGTCACCTCATACGACACCCGTGGGAATGAATGGGGTGGTGACACTTGTATTCTTAGTCCGTCACCACACGAACATCTTGTGTCTGTTATATAAAATAGGAATCTTCCCACCCAAGAAGCTCCTAGTAAGTATCTAGTTATCATAAATATATAACAGCTACTTGTTCCCACCTGAAAATAATCTTTGCGGTGACTGGCATAGACATATTCGGAATACATACGCTTTGACCATAGTAAAAATAATTTTATTTACAACAAACATTACATACGTGAATCAACCTTGCATCATTATTATGTAATATTTTAAATTAAATAATTCTATTACACAAATTACAACAAAAATGCAATTATCTCATAAATAATCTCAAAGACTACTTGTTTGGCGACTTATGTTTTGAATGTGTAATTATTTTTTTATCATTCGTCAAGTATGCAGATATGTATAATTTTATTATTTACTGTAACATTTAATTAAGGATTAAACAGGCAATTAGCAAATTTTATCTTAGTTAATTATTGACTTTCTTGTTGTTTAAAACGTTATTCACTTTCCGAGACTGCAATCGACGCGGGAATGCAAACGGAATTCATTAAAAGTGTGATCAGACTTTCATCTTGTTAACGAGGAATCTAAACGTAATATTATAAAAGTAAGACACAAAAATCATAACGGCGGTGCTCGGAAGCACTGAATAGTCTGATAAAAAACAAGCCAAGACTTTCTACGAAGCAATTAGAACATTAGCACACGAAAGTGCACTAGAAATATTTAGAGGCGACAGTGTGCGCCGCCGGGAAACGCGCGATTTATGTTCGCGCTCAGCTCAACGCGCATCTGCAATTTTTGGTATGCCACTAAACTGTTACACGGTTTTGTAATTTCTTTCACAGCTTTCTTCTTTTACGACGATGTCTTGACGTATTACACACCTACTTTTATGTTTTATATGTCGCGGCCCTAAATTCCATTCATCCAATAGTACATTGTTACCCTAGGGATGAAAGCACTCGAAATATTGGAGCCCTCGCTACGCTCGGGCGCCTAACCCCGTCTCGGGACTAAATAAGTCTTTATCCCGAGGTAAACACTGTGCTTTTCATTACGAATACGAGGAAACTAAAAATAAAAATCATGAATTAGCTAAAGAAAAAATGGGAGACGTTAAAAAATTGAATTTGGAATCGCCGATTTTGTTTTTTTTCTTCTGTGGCCTGTCAGCTATTCAGCCATTATTTTTCATTTTAATCATTGAAAAATATAAATCTTCGTTATTTTAAAGATATAGTTGCAAGTATATTAAAATAAAGTCATATAAAAAATAAGTTCTTTAATAAATACTTAACTTTATGTTATTTAAATTTTACATCGCGCTGTAATTGACTGGCTGTACAGAAAATATAACTGTTTTATTTTTTATAATTACTCAGCTGTCAGTTGAAAGTAATTCTCCCTAGGGCTGAAAAGTACTACTTTCAACCCGATCCTCAGGCAACTTCAGGCCTACTTTCAGAGTATGAGTAATGAAAAAGTCTTTTGTCTATGAAGGTTATATCTCAGATTCCCGATATAGTAGCGAGATAATGTGTACCAGTTTTTAAGCCTAATCAAGAGCTATCAAATAAAAAAGTTACAACAAAATCCGTTCAGTAGTTTTTGCGTGATGCGCGAATGAATAAACACACAAACCAACAAATAGGCAAAAGATCTAAAAAAAATTGTTTTGTGTTCCGAGACGCCTATATAGCCTAATACAGTATTTTTTTCAGAAATAAACAGACACAGTTCTGTTACAGCTTTATAATAGTTCGATTTATATGCGACTAATTAAAAAGCATTGAAATGATGTCGCCAAGGATTGCAAAGAGTTCGATCCCCAGTCAGGTTCAGAGTAAGACCACGCACAGCACACACCTATAATTTATCGGGATTTTTTGAAATTAGATAGGTGTGTGTTTACAAATTATCACTGCTCGCTTAAAAAATATCGTGAGGAAACCTGCATGGCTGAGAGATTTTCTCGGTGGCTTGTGAAGTTTACCAACCCGTACCGCGCTAGCGTGGTGGACTACTGCCTAATTCGATCTCACCTGTGCCTAATATTGGGACATTTTAGGGTTGATAAAAATAGTAGGTAGGTACATACAAAATTCTTTGAAATATAAATAACGACAATGAATTCCTTTTTGACCTACGTAGGATGGTTTAGAAATAAGCACGGAGTACAGAAAAATAGCGGAGGTGTTTCAAGGCAAAATCTCTTTTCTAAAGAGATTTTGCCTTGAAACACCTCCGCTATAAGCGTCGCTAAATGCGGGTGTTCGGGGGACGAGGTAAAACTATAGCTCCACCCCTAGATCAAAATCCATCTAGTGGTGAAATGTATTTTACAGCGTAATACAGAACATTTTTCATTAATTTAGTTTGTCTATTCACCACTATGGCGTTACAAGCACAACAGTTTGTTCCAGAACATTCTATATGCGTTAGTAAGGCTGGTCCACATTGTTTATACTAATTTACTCATCACGACGCCATCTTCCTTGCGGAGTAGGCAGAGAGAATAGAGTGCCAAAAGGCTCTATTCTTGTGTAAGTACATCTCTCGCTTCCTCAACATTCATAATTCTCTTCATACACACTCGACGGTATCGGAGACTTCTGACTCCATCCTGTTTTCAATAGATGACCGGCTTGGTCTAGGTAGGTGAGTCTCAGTATCCCCCTGTACCTACATCCTTCCACTTTCGCATTGTATATCTTCTTAACAGTTGCTCGTCTGGCATTCTTTCCGCATGTCCGAACCATCGGAGCATTCCCTTTCGCATCTTTACACTAATACTCTCTTTCATACCTGCTGGCTTTCTTACATCGTCGTTACGAATGCGGTCAGTCAGCTTCACTCCACAGATTCTCCGCAGAGATCGCATTTCAACCGCATTGATTTTATTATCATGCTCCTTTTTGCATACCCAACTCTCGCTTCCATACAATAACGTTGGGACAAGCACTGCCTTGTGTATTGCGACACGTGCCTTCTGGCTGAGGTGATGACTGCCGAGAAGTTGTCCCAATGCTCCGTTCACTCTATTATACTCTACTCTATCTCACATTGTTTATAATGTATATAGATAATCAGTATTGGGCATAGACGTAATGACGTAGGATCGTAGGATATTTTCGCTACGCTCAAAATACCAATGAAGCGTTGGAGTGAAAGATCTTAATCAAGTATAAACCGCTGCGAGAGTAACTTAGATTGCGAAACAAAATGCCGTATGCCAATGTATACCAGGATCAGGTGGATTCGTATGCACCTGTAATATAGGCGATAACTTTCCTATTAGATCTATAAGCGGCGTTATAGTTTCGCTTATCTTCTTTTGCGTTCAGGTCCTGACACCTCCTGGCCTTATTCCAGGCCAAATAGGCGAACTGCTTCTGACGTGCAGCCTCCCTAGAGGTACTGTTAAACCAGGGACGGGTACGACCGCTGACGGGTAACTTGGTGCTTGGGATAAATGAACCAACCCTATTAGTACAATTTCCGTCACGCAGTCCTAACGTATACATGCGGTTATAATGTCTGTATAAACAGGGAATTTAAAATAATAACAAATAAATCAATAACACGATGAAAAAAAAAACAATTTAATAAATAACATGACGTTAATAGTTATATTCGATAATGGGTTCGCTGGTGTGACGCAAACTTTTTGTTGTCAATTATTTCCGAATACTCACCGACAGATGACATGTAATTCTTTAATATTTTTTTCTCACATATCATGTAACTAAGTAATAAATCTTTGAAATAATTTATATTTTATAAAGGATTTTCCTTTATAAAAGCTAAATTTACTTATTTGTGACAAAAAAATCTTATAATTATGCTTTTATAATATTAGAGTGACGATATTGTGGAGTTGTAGGTATAATGCACTTTTCGACGACAGATGTCTCTTTGTAATCAAACAAAGAAAATGTGTTTTAAAATATAAATATATATAAATTTAAACAACTTACACATGAATTGATATGCCATCTTGTTTTAATTTTGCTCCTGAGCAATTTTTACACCCATCAACAACGCACTTCATTGTTAAAAGAATTTAATACCTATATAAACGTGAGAAAAGAGCGAACCGATTGCAGTGACGGTTCATTTGATACTACGGTTTTAGGCCCCGCCCACTGTGACGTCGTTGACCTAGTTGAAGGCGACATGACCTAATTGCCTTGCGGCATCTCCGCTATTTTTCTGTACTCCGTGGAAATAAGTGAAGAAAGACGCCATCGGATACTATTAATGTGTCGTATACACATCTAATTGTTAGAAACATGAAAATACATATTCACAATATATTTTCGTATATTTCTGTCGGTGAACTTCAGTTTCTCTTGCATTGGCATTATTTGTGTGTAATTCTCATAGTTGCATTTTAGGACACAAGTTATACTTTTAACTACCTCTGTGGTGCAGCGGTAGTGTGAGCGACTGATCTGATTATGAGGGTTTGATTCCCGGGTCGGGCAGAATATTGAGATTTTTTGTAAAAAGAAATATTCTCAGTAGCAGCCTGGAGTTTGGAATTGTGCCTGTTAGACGGCAATAGGCTCGCCTGGCGAACCGTGGGTGTGTAATACACCTCTGCCTACCTACCCCTTGGGGGAATACGGGCGTGAAGCTATGTTTTTATACTCATCTTTGCAGGGATGTGTGAATATGATATTGGTTAAGAATGAGTACGAGCTGATTATTACAATATCATAGGATTCTGGATCTCGTAGTGAGCGGAGTGGTTGATCTGATTTATTAGGATTATTGTAGGATTAGGATAGTGATTATTAGGTAATAGTTTTATTTTACTAGGTAACTAGATACTTATATCGTTTACAACCGAACAAAATATGTCTTTATCTCCTGTTTAATGTTGTTTTTTTTTCTTTTCGTATCGTTTATACCATTTCATGTTTTTAGAAAGATTAACCCAAGTAGCCTTCCTTTTTTATTAGTTAAGTACTAATATCAAAGGTAAAATATGTGATCCCTTCACGTAAACATCGTCAGGATACCCGCATGCCTGAGAAATTTTCTCGGGGGCTTGTAAAGTCTTAACCCGTATTGGTTCTGCTGTGATGGGCTGTAGCTATACTTAAGTATATGCTTTGCTCGCGGCTCCGCCACAACCAAAAGCTAGTTTTAAGGTTGTGTCTCAGGTTCCCGATATAGTAGCGGGATAAAATGTAAACCAGTTTGTAAGTCTATTCATATAATAATATAAATAAAGATGTATCAAAATCCATTCAGTAGTTTTTGCGTGATGCGCGAACAAACAAACAGACAAAAAATCTAAAAAAAAATTGTTTTGTGTCAGACACGTCTATATAGCCTAATACACACATTTTTTCTCAAATATCTTAAATGTACAGACAGCTCTGTTACAACTTTATAATAGTACCTGTAGATTAGTAGGATAATAATATGGTAAGCAGTAGGCTCCAAAATATTATTAACTTTGCCGTCATTACAACATGGTCGTTTTTTTATTGAATTAAAAATAACAGACTAGACCGTAGTAATAATTTCATTATATTCGAGTCACTCCTATAAAGTCATCGTATGCTATATCATTTGAATAAACGTTGGTTCCTAGAATCCGTGTGGGAGCGGTTGGAATATTAACTTGTATGAAGACGTATTTATTACCATCGTCACCCCTGATATTATCTATGCAGGCCGCGACAGCACCTTATGCATAACTTATATTTTTTTCATTATATTCAACTTTTTCTCGAAGTAATATTCCCTCAAGCATTAACATAAGCTTAAGGCGTGTTCTTACTTGATTTGAATATTATAAAACGGTTATCATAAACTCTCAACAACCAATACTTGTTTGTGTAATCTACTGCAGTTGTTCTGAGTGTATATCTCTGTTGTTTTTACACTACAAAAGCGACT
Source organism: Leucoma salicis (assembly GCA_948253155.1). Taxonomy (NCBI): domain Eukaryota; kingdom Metazoa; phylum Arthropoda; class Insecta; order Lepidoptera; family Erebidae; genus Leucoma; species Leucoma salicis. The sequence goes on along the minus strand of OX411819.1, from coordinate 5,003,489 downwards.
AAACTTATAGACGCTGGCAACACTAGGACTACCACTCGCTTCCTGAAATCAGCAAAGTTTTATCACTACAGAAATGTCCGTGTCATTAATTTGTGTCTTTGGAAAGTCCGCTGTGATACAAGGATCTTTATAGCTATACTGTGTTTAGTAGGTACATGCCCTTCAGAGAAACATTTGTACACAGAAAAATTGCAATAATTAATGTTCCTTGTTAGCACTATTTCTGTCATAGTCCAACAAAGGTCCTGTGGCTTAGTATTATCTTAAACTGCAAAGTATATTTTTGGACTTTTTGTATCTCATGAATTCTATTTTTAAATCCATAGAGCAAAGACCAAAAGAAAATATCTTGTGTAATATCCTTATTTAGTATAGTACTATGATCTAAATGTGGCCGTGTGGGGCCGGTACCAAGAATAGCTCCACCCCGTCTCTTCCTATGGGCGTCGTAAAAGCCGACTAACGGATTATCGGGGGACCGGGCAGCAGCGTTCCCCTGTGTATTAAAAACTTCCACTGCGATGGCCAACCCGCGTGCCAAGCGTGACGATTATGGTAAAACCCCCATTTTGTGGAGGCCTTTGTCCAGCAGTGGACCAGGAAAGGCTGATGGATGGATGGATGATCTAAATACCTGGACAGCCAGGGATCAGAGAATTTACTAAATAAAGTTCTTTTCAAATCTCTCTTAAAGACATCTAAAACAAATGTGAAGTGGAGATTTGGTGTCTCCATTAGCTGACTGCGATAGTTTAGCGGTCGAGAGGACTTCCCCTATTGGAAGGGGCGCAGGTTCGAATCCTGCTCGCAGTAAAGTTCTCTTTTTCGAAATTTCACAAATAATTTGTTCTTTAAAGTAGTTGAGCATCTCAAGTTCTAAAATACAGATCAAACAATCTATCACGTTTAACGGTCGTCTACTATTCCCACATTTTGGAGACTACGTGGTCACGGGTGGACTAATGTGTTTGACGTTCAAGGGTCTATCAGTTATTTAGCTAGTATCTGTATGTTGTTCGTATATCTACTTAGTGGTAGTGACCTCTTCGAGTAAACATCATAAAGTTTAGGATTTGTTTCTCATTATGTAGTCACTCGTTTACACTTACATTATGCATAAAATACTATTAAAATCTCATACAAGTATTCCGCCTCATATAGTTAGCCTTGGATTATGTCTATATGGACAGATGTAGGTAGCAGTGTGCAAATAAAGCGGGCTGTGATCCAACAAAATAGGTCCCGATACATTGAACTACAATTTACTAGATAGAATTAATTCGCCAGTCATCTGCTTCAAAGAATCTACACATATTACTTATGGACCTGAAATGAAAACCCTGGCGAGCTTTAATGTCTTTGATCTATTTTGATAACAATGTTACTATGTTATAATTCGTATATCTCCATAAATGTATATCCTATTGTTGTTAAAATCGTTATAAACTAAAATCGAATAGATTAAGTAAACCCATCAATCTTCGAATGTTAGGGGAGACCGGGGTTGGAAGTCACATTTTTTTTCTTTTGCAAGCTTCATTGTCATGTTCTATATTGAGCAAGAATATTTATATATTTTTTAATCTTGATTTTATTCTATTAAAAAAGAAAACAACTTCTGTTCGTTTAACATCGTTCATTGCGAATTTATTACATTTTTACGGAAAAATGAGGTGTGACTTCCAACCCCGTACCGGGGATGGTTGTCACAATATCTGGGGTAGATAGTCACATCTTAAATTATGGGGCAAATTTACAAAAATACACACTTATTTAAATCAAATTAGTATTTTTATTGAACGTAAGATATAGAACCTAACTAATTGTACCAAAGGATAAACTAAAACACGTAAAAAATCAACAAAACTACTTTAAAAATTAGTAACAAAAATAACACTTAATATTATCATTATTCTCTTTGGATAATCTATTATTATAAATCTTAAAATACCTAACCCTAACGGAATTACCATAATAGTCAGTAGAAAACAATCTAAATAGATAAAAACTTCTTTGTACGTACTTTCTTATTATATATTCTTTAATAATAAACTTACATTTTAAGTCAGTCTAAAAAAATCAATCTGAATATTCAGAATCACAGTTATGGCAAGTGCAATTTGGCAGACCAGGTGTACATGCTTCGTGAGCCCATCATTTACAGTTCTGGCACTGAATCCAAACCTCCCTAGATTTCCTAGCAGAGTATGGAAACAAGCTAAACAAAACTCTTCATCATCACTCTCATTTTCATCATGGGACAGCTTTCTTTTTAACTGTCTTCCGTGTATCCTCACCCAGCACAAGTTTTGATACAAATTTTCGGATGTCTTTAGGTGATAGACCAAAATAAATACTTGCTGAGACTAGAACGTATTTTTCTAATTCATCCGAAAAAAAATTGAAGATTTTTTGGTAGCCTACGAATGAGTGATGATAAATTGGTTGCTTAGCTCTTCAGAATTATGTTTTTTACAATATCTTGATAATGGTGCGATAATTAATATTTAAATCTTTTGCGACAGATCTTATAGACTTGCAATTGTTTTTCTTAACTAACTTCTCTAGCAGCATGCAGCATCAATTCTCGCTTAACAAGCCCATTAGAAGACTTTCTTTTATGATTCCGTGGCAATTTATGACTAAATCTGCAACATAATATACGTTCATAAATGTCTGATGTGTAAATTTCAGCAAACAGAAGCGACACAAAAAAGCAATGTTACTATTTTACAACACATATGAAAGGGTAACCCAAAAAATTAAAAAAAAATATTTAATTTAAGAAACATTTATTGATATCATGAAACACGTATTTAATATTATTAATTTAAGAAAAGTTATATTACTACATAACTATGAAGTATACTTACGAGACTCGACACAGGCACACAAAAATTTAATTTCACCGCATAAAAACAACAAACACACTTGTCTTCGTAACGACGTGCCGGAGCGAACTGACGTGAAATAGGGGGGGAGGTATTGCTATTGCGATCCTTTGGCGCCGATCAATGACCAATTTCGATTGTTTGGTTTTCTGTTATGGACGTTGTGACAACCTACCCGTGTGACAACCATACCCGGTCTCCCCTATGTACTTATAGTCTGTTGGACTGTTACTCTGTATAAACGTACTCCTGTACGTTTTATATATTGAAATACCTAGTAGATATAGTCCAAGTAGTTTGATATCAAAGTCAGGAAATTCAAGTTTGCTATTTATTATGATTTCTAAAAAAAGCCAGTTTCAATTCGACCGACTTCAAAAGAGCAGGAGGTTAACTATAAGTTTTTGCGAAGGTATGTATTTTGTTTGATAGTTTACGCTACCAAGGTGGTCCCATACACATATGGTGATGATCTGACATTAGGTTCTAGAGATCATTACCCCGAACTACGAGATGTGCGGTTAGGTACATTTTTTAGTACACACAGTACAGTTTTTATTCTTAACAAAAAAAGGTTCTAGAGATCATAGAAGTCAGTTTTTAATGTTTAATCTGTGACCAACAACTTGGTTATTGACGCCTAATCTAGCCAAAATTATTCTTTGTCATTATTTTTTTTAAATTGATAGTGTTGGCAGATGAGGCACGGCCCACCTTATGGTAAGTGGTAACCGTCGCTCATGGACTCAACTATAACGAGAGTATTGTCAAGCCACTTCATTTCTCAGATATGAAATGAAATAATAAACGGTTATCCTCTGCTACAGCGAATACCCACTGACGTGCTTCATGACCGGTCACATAGGAGACGGTGGTAGTACCGACCCGTTAGGGCCTGCTAGCAAGTGAGTAGATACTCTCACTTGGTATCCAGCCCTACCACCAGTAATCCAATGGGTGATAATTGCTTACTTCCCTTGTACGACACCCGCGGGAAAGGAGACGATATACGCGGGAAAGATTGGGGTGGTGACATTTGTATTCTTAGTCCGTCACCTACGAACAAAAGTGTGCGCTTTTTTGCAAACTGCGATTTACTGCTTATTATTATGTTACTTTTGCGATTATATGCACATCAGTACAGTTTCCAGAGCGAATGTAGGCATTAAAACCTATGATTTTGATATTTTAATAATACTTTTTTGAATGGAACATAAAATGAGATAGGAAGGGATGGATGGATAGATTGTAGTTATTTAGTCGCTTATTGCACTATTACAAGTTAGTTTTCCACTAAAATCAAATCATGCTTCGTACACGCATATTGACTATGCTTTGTTTATCCCAATTCTGTAACTTAGCAACGGTATGTTTATCAGTGTTTTTTAAAATTTAATACACGCGATACAATCACAATTTTCATAATGAAAGAAAACGTTAATTTTGATATATTTGTTAAATTTACTGAAAAAGGAATAAAACAATACAGATTGCTGTATCAAAATAACATTTAGATAAGTTATTAAAGGAGATATTTCAGTCCCATGAAACCCATTTGAGAAATAATGTGTAGAGCCAAATTTTATTCGTCAATGGTGTAGAGAACAAGTGCTAGCTAATAAAATAATGAAATGATAAGGATTGTTCTTTAGTGATTGGTATTTTTAAAAATAAAATAACATAATATCCTGTATAATCTGAGCAGTGTAGAAAGCTAACCCTGATTTTGAATTACCTACCACCTATTAGGGGCTACAATATTATGTTTATAAACACGGCCATTAAATCCTTAAACATGCATTTTATAATTTAAAACATTGTGACATCTTTTTTGTGTTGAGTGGCACTAACAAGAATGTTCGCTGTGTTTATTTATGTTAATATCGATTTGCATAATCGTTATAATCATACGGCCAAAACAAGTTTTGTGAATTTGGCTGCGCGCAAAGAAAGTGGATTAACACGTGGCATCATCTTATCTAATACTTTTAATGAGAAATTTTATAATAAATAATATGATCTTAGTAATTAAATATGTCTGTGAAATAACTATTTTTATAATCTTGCTAATTATGTTTAGTGAATGGGATTATCTATCTAGATAATATTATACATGTTTGTTTTTAAAGATAAAATCTGCGGAGATTGAATTTGACATGTTTTGTATAGGGTTTGTTTATAATATTTAGCGATTAGATTGACGCTGAACTAGATACGGCTTAGCTTTAGAGACCATAGACTGCCACACACAATTAACGTAAAAAAAGCAAAGTGGGTCACAAAAGAATAAAGATAGGTATCTACTTTTAGGATTTTTTAAATTTAGCGTCGTCCTGTAAGAATCTATTTTATTTTGAGCCGTCACAATAAATCGTTCATTTATGACATATCTGCAATTAAGTGATGATTAACCCTCAAAAATTTTGACTCAAAAATCTTGGATACGACCATTTCAGTCTTCAAAAATATTCCATCTCTTTCTAAGAGAGAGAGAGAGAGAGAGACTGTGTCTTTTTGGTGACGGACTAAGAATACAAGTGTCACCACCCCATTCTTTCCCACGGGTGTCGTATGAGGCGACTAAGGGAAGTAAGCAATTATCATCCATTGCATGACTGGTGGTAGGGCTGGGTACCAAGTGGGAGTACTCACTTGGTATCAGGCCCGAGCGGGTTGGTACCACCATCTCCTGTGTGACCGGCCATGAAGCACATCGTTGCGTTTTGGCTGTAGCAGGAGATAGCCGTTTATATTTCATTTCATATCTGTGAAATGAATTGGTGAGCAGCGGCTTGACAATACTCTCGCTATAGTCGAGTCCATGAACGACGGTTACTATTTACCATCAGATTCAATAAAAAAAAAGAGAGAGATGTAAGTATAGATATTTTATCTATAGTACAGTATAGTAAAATTATGCAAACGATGTCACTTCGACGGAAGGAAAATTCTATTTATGGACGAAGAGGCTCGTGAGTGGGAGTTGCAAAAAAAATAACAGCTACCGAAAGCGAACTCCAATAAGTTCGTTGTCTATGGTAATGCTATCACTTTCCAATGTGCACAGATGTGGAGTACTTCCCACGTAACGATTACGCGTTCCGTATGCGGTGTGAAGCGGTCGATTTATAACGGTGAAGACAACGGAGAAACCTACATATTGTAAAGATACTGAGCCAGAAGCATGTTTATTTCATCAAAACAGGTAGATGGAGTAAATAAATAGTGTTGCCATATTACTGTTTATGGTAAGTATTTATTATATATTCTGCCGTGTGGGGCCGGCTTTAGAATTGTCTGACCCCTCACCATCCATGGGAGTCGTAAGAGCCGACTGAGGGATCATCACTCACTCGAGTATTAACAACATCCACTGCGATTACCAACCCGCCTGCCAAGCGAGGCGATTACGGCAATAGCCCCTCTTGGGGAGGCCTATGTCCAGCAGTGGACGTCGAAAGGCCGATAGATGGATGGATGGATTTATTATATACGAGTATAATTTATGTAAATTAACACAAAGTGTGAAAATGTGACATTGAAAATAACAGTCACGAGCAGGATTTGTGCCTGCATCTTCCAGATGCTTTGACAATTCAGCCATCGTGACAATTGCTCGCTGACGGTCATATTCCAGGAGATGCAGCTTCAGATCCTGCTCGTAACTGTTATTTTCGATGACACTTTTTTCACACTATGTGTAAATTTATATGGCTAAGTATATTTAGAAAAGTTTTGTAGACGAATCTAAGCATTTTTTAAAAGAGGTATAAAATGCAGGAATATAAAGTTTGTTTATTAATGGTAAAACTAAATGTCATAAACTGTCAGACATGTGTATGTATTCGAACGTGAGCACTTGAGATTGTGCCGATATTATCTCAGGTCTATGATCAACGACGAATAATGATACTAATAAATATTTATCTAAGAAATATATCAGCTATTTTCTACTTCTAAGCCGAGCTGATGCTGAAAAGACCACCAGCATCAGCTCGGCTTAGGGTATAGCCTGACTAAGCTACGGTTACGAATTAGCACAAGGTGGGTGGTGGGTTTCCTCTTTCAGTTTTCCTCTTTCACCGTTATATATATACATTTTTTTTTGTTAAAGCGGGAATAAAATTATGTAACACCCCGTCGTTCGGGACAATGAACTGTGTAGTGTGGGGCCATCATCCAATAAATAAACCCGCCGTGTACCGTACTCCGCCTGTACAAGCAGACCACTGGAACTGTGTGACATTATTTCATTGGTCTGCCGGCGGTTTACCGCACGAAGGTGCGACGCATCCACACAAACTTCGCTGGAGGCCTTGCGGGTGGCGAGTGTTCCCTGGTCCATTCACCCGCAGCCTCAGCTACAGTGGCAATAGGTGCAGGTACTAGCGCCGTCCCAGGCTGGCGGCTGGCGGCGGTTCGGGTCAGCGGAAGCTTCTTCCTCCCTGGCCCTCTCCGCTGCCTCTTACGAGATAACATCCTAGCAGAAGGTAGTGACCGCGGCCCACCATTAAGTATACGGTATCTACCGTATATTGAATTCAACAGATATAATTATTTGATATAGAAATGTGTTATGTTCATTGCGCAATAAGGGAACTACAGGCGGTTTTATACAAAGCGATAATTACTAGTCTATGATCTCTCATGCCCGAATTTTTGAACGAAATGGTGACGTAACCTACTCTGTTGATATCTGCATGTTTTAATCTGTCAGGGTTACCACAAATACAAAGAGCCACGATTTATAATAACTACAGACTTTTGAATTCGTACGATTGTGCAACAAACATGTTATTTACCTATTGTGAAGATAATTTAGGGAAAAATTAAGTTTGTGTTTATTGAAATAAGTTTATGAGTATGAACAGATTGTCGGAATTAGAACCTAGAACCTTTGACATTGTGTGAAATTTTCTTTTTTATGCATGTCTAAATATCATGATGGATATTTTCATTTACTTGGTTTACCTATTATAATAATTAATTCTGTATAATATTGACATAAATGGCTAAGTCTCATAATTAGAATCCATCCATCCATCCATCAGCCTTTTAAAGTCCACTGCTGGACATAGGCCTGCCCAAGAAAGGGGGATAGTGTCGTAATCGCCACGCTTGGCAGGCGGGTTGGCGATCGCAGTGGATGTTGTTAATACTCGAAGGAGTGCTGCTGCCCACTCCCCCGGTATTCCCAAAAAAGAAAGTAAAAAAAACCCCGATAATTATAGCTCGTTATTTTTGCCAACCCTATAGCAGTCTCTGCTGCGCAGTGAGGCGAGTATCCACCATAATTGGACCATCCGACATCGCATGGCACGTTCATGGCGGATCGTGCTACAAATGTCATTGTTTCATTATTTTAATATCGCGAATTATTTCGTGATGCATCTCCTGTACTTAATTCTATGTTATGCTCTTTACAGGTCCAGACCTTTATGATCATTGAATGATGTCTGCAACTCGCAGTATGCCATTAAAGGGTTATGCAAAAAAGTGGGGTTAAATAATTAAAATGATTTGGTTAAAAGGACAATCTTATAACCAAATTACTTTACATTGCCGGATGAAATAACAATTTCCTCCATTTAATTTAAGAGTAATTTTACTCGTATATGTTTGGGCTTTAATAAACTTCCTTTATTGCATCATATCCTAAATACATTAATCAGGCACTATATTGATAATAATTGAATGGTAACTTATGTCACCGTGTTGAGTTCACCTCATTATATTTTATTGGTACAAATTAATAGGACGACTCCACTGGAAGAGGAGAAATTTCAGAATCAATGCTATGCCTAACCTATCTTTTAATCTATCCGATAAAGAGCTGGCAGGCTCCTAAAATATTGTTTTATAAAAACAGAAGCGCCTTTGTAAAAAATAAATTTTACGTGGATTTTTTTTAGGAATTCTATGTCAAAAATGGTCAAAAGCAATTGCATACGTTTCTCACACACTTCAGTCAATTCGAAGCTAACAAACAGATTTAAATAGGTAGCTAAAGTTTTAAAAAATCCAAATTATATACTCGGTTTGATGGTTGATTAAATTCACGTGACAAACCATTATGTTCAGCTCAAACACCAGGTTTGATGGGATAAATTATTAAATTCTCATGACAGACATCTCGTCCTGTTTACGTCGCAAGTTCAATTGGCAGAAGTCATGTGATTTAACCAATAAAAGTATGAGTAAGGCTGATTTAATATCATGAATTAGTGTCCGCGTCATATAAAACGTACCAACTGATTGACCATGACATCGTCTACGTAAAAATGATCAGTTACTAACTTGTTTTTAAAGTTATTAACTTGTTTTTAAAGTTTGTATGATGTGGAACGCCTATGTATCTATCATAGAAAGAGGACTGATGAATACCTATTTATATGTAGATAATTTAATAAATACACAATCAATAATAACTAAAAACTGTTCAAGATAAAATGATAAACTTTGAGTACTCGACGTTACTAATATAAATAACCTAATCGCACTCCCTGTCGTTCGGGTAACGAACAGCCCCATTAGAATGAAAAAACGAAACGTTAGACGAACTTTCGTTTCAAGTCATTGTAATTGATCAATAGTCCGACGCGTGATTTCTGAGTCGAGATCTCGACGCGTAATTCAGGCGACCAATCACAAATAATTACGATGAAGTGAAACGAAAGTTCGTCTAACGTTTCATTTTTCATTCTAAGGGGGTAGGGTAGTCTGGGGCCGCCACTAAATAAACTCGTCTTTCCGCTTGTATTGGCGGGCCACTGGAACTGTGTTACATTACTTCAGTGAGCGTTTCCAGTCCTAGGGGAAGAAACACAGGCGGAGAGACGGCACACGGCGGGTTTATTTAGTGGGTGAGGACCCCACACTACCCTGTTCGTTGCCCCGAACGACGGGGTGTGCGGTTAGGAATATTTTTTCCCGTCTTAACAAAAAATGGGGGAAGGAATAGGATGTGTAGAGAGCGGGTTTAGACCTCCGACACTTTTACTTACTGTACGAGAAGCCATAGTAGGAACACCGACCGTGGTGGTGGTATTACCTAGACGGGCTCGCCTATTTATGTTGGGATCAGTAAGCTCCATTTTACCCGACTACGGCGAAGCCAAAAGGAAGGGTTATGATTTTAGTAGTATATGTATTTATGTTTGTACATATATTCATTTTAACCGACTTCAACAATAGGTATTTTTAGCGCCGGTATTAAATAGATTTTTCATCAAGAGACCATTTAGCTAGGAAATGCTGGTTCTTTCATCGAATCACTAAAAAAAAGGAAAATAAAAAAGGGTTCAAAAAATTACGAAACAAGAAAATAATTTAGTCAGAAATCAAGAAATGCATATTATAGATTATAGGTACAAAAATGGTCAAGGTGGAGCCGGTGGTCGCATGCCTGTATACCATGTGTGTCTGAAACACCTACAAAACTATAATGGCATATTTTATTACCAACATGACCATTTTTTTTTATAATTTTTTTGTTTCGTATTTTTAAACCACTTTTTAATTTTCTTACTTTTTTATTTTCTTAATTAGTTTTTAAAGTTTAAATTTTTTTCGCATATAAGTACAAAAATTATAATTAGCAAATCATAATAATATGATTGTAGGACGTTCAGTACTTTAATGTAATATATCTTTTAGACTGTTGAAAGAGAATAGACAATAAAAAGACTATCAAAAAAGAAATCTTAATTACGGTATTTTAGGAGCGGAATTATGAAAAAAATTCACACGTCACGTAACCAAGCCTTTTATAATAAAGCTGTAAGTAAAATTAAGTAAAATGTTGTTAATGAATTGCTGTAATTAGTGTTGTGGCCCGTTTCAAATGTTTATTACGTAACCGCTTTCGCTGGAGCCGTTAACGATACGAGTTCGCTTTACGCGTACCTATTACAATGCACCTTTTTGCTTTAAATTAGTCTAGAAATGCACTCTGCTACTATCAGATATAAAATAGCGGTTGATAGATCACTAAATATGATATTTTTTCCATTATTTTCATTGTTTATGGTAACATACAAACCATGGCTTACTTGATGGTAAGTTGAGCCACTCATGGACTCAACAGTACTAATAAAATTGCCAAGCCACTGTTCATCATTTCATTTTGTAGACGGGACATCCATCCATTCATCCATCAGCCTTTCAACCTCCACTGCTGGACATACGAGTAGGCCTCCCCAAGAGAACGCCACAACGAGCAGTCCCGTCATGGGGGATAATTCCGTAATCGCCACGCTTGGCAGGCGGGTTGGCGATCGCAGTGGATGTTGTTAATACTCGAGGGAGTGCTGCTGCCCACTGCCCCGGTATTCCCTCAGTCGGCTCTTACGACTCCCGTGGGTAGAGAGGGGTGGGACAATTCTAAAGCCGGCCCTACACGGCCAATGGGACATACTCGCAGGTAAATTAATCTCCCGCTACAACCAAAACACAGAGGTTGTCATGGTCGGACACACGCCAGATACTTAAAAATGGTACTTTTGATCTGTATTTTAGCACTTGACATGCTCAGCTACTTTTTTTTAAAGAACAAGCTATTTGCGGAAATGTGGAGAAAGAGAAGTTTAGTGCGAGCGCGAAACTAGCGGGTTCGCACTAAATTTCTCTTTTTCCACAGATAAAAATGTTTAAAAAATCGCGCCATCAAATGGTATGAATTTTAATTACAAAACTAAACTTACTATATGGGATTAATGCATTAAAAGTAACCGATAGGTGGCGTAGTTCGTAAAGACAAATGAGATGTGGAGATTGGGAATGGCCGTCGGTCAGTGCGATGGCATCGCGGTCTAGAGCACTTCCCCGGATTGGAAGGGGCACAGGTTCGTATCCCGCTCGCACTAAACTTCTCTTTTTCCACATTCACAAATAATTTGTGATTTAAAGTATTTGATTACTTCCTTTAGTCACTTAGTACGACAGTAGCAGGAAAGAATGGGGTGTGACATTATATTCGTAGTTCGTCAGAACAAGAACGAATAGGTAATAGACATGCTTGATACTAACTGATAGATACAGGCATTATATTTATCTGGCTGATTTTTGTTAAACATTGAAACAACCTCTGTGGTGCAGTGGTAGTGTGAGCGACTGCTGATCATAAGGTCTCGGGTTCGATCCCCGGGCCGGGCATAAAAAGGATTTCATAAAAAGAAAAATTCTCAGTAACAGCCCGGAGTTTGAAAATGTGCCCTGTAGACGGCAATAGGCCTCTATTACGTGGGACTTAAACATAGCTGGCGAACCGTGGGTCTATAATACACCTCTGCCTACCCCTTCGGGGAATACAGGCGTGATGCTATGTTTGAAACGATATGATCCGCACTAATAGTTGAAACCAAGGCAAACGCAATTTAAACGTATTCAAACATTCTAAACAAAATTCATCAATCAAGTAATGTTTATGACATTGTCAACTGTCTGTGAACAGTTGAGTGACATATGGAGGGTGATATATGGAGAGTATGGAGACCTACATTGTGGAGGACATCCGCCGTTAATGGGTTCTGTAATCAAACTGTGATAAGGAAGGTTTTTAGATAGGTATGTATTAAACAACCATGTTACCAATTATCGTTGCATGTCAGAAAATCGTTTACTTGCGTGGATCGATATGGGTCGTGACGACACATGCAGTAGTATACTATCCATTTTGAAAAAAAAAACATAATAACATAGCCTCACGCCTGTATTCCCCGAAGGGGTAAGCAGAGGTGTACTACACACGCACGATTCTCCAGCTATGTTTAAGTCCCACGTAATTAGGGGATGAGCATATACCGGGCATAAATTCCAAACTCCGGGCAACTACTGAGAATTTTTCTCTTTACAAAAAAGCTCAATAACATTTCCCGACCCGGGGATCGAACCCGAGACCTCACGATCAGCAGTCGCACACACTACCACTGCACCACCGAGGCAGATGAAAAAGGATTGTGTTTAAAAGGCTTTTTCAGGTATTTTTGTTATTTAAATAAGAACCGTTATCTATAAATAACTATGTATAAATAACCTGATTATGACATAGGTAACGAGTTCCATGAGATTGGACCAGAAATATATTGGGCTTATAGCGATTTTTCATGTCAAAACGTATAGGTACTAGATTAGTGTAATTGAACGAAATAGATTAAAACGAATTCGACGATCAAACATTCAACCCTCTACAAATGAAGGCTCTACATATCCGAAGCAATTAATCAAGCGCTTATCTCCATGTCGAGACACTATTTTATGAAGATTGGTAGAAAAGTGGGACATAAGAGTTTGATTAATTTGCTAACCCTACATTTGCATATTTTTTTTGGTGGCATTCTCCACCTACAGTCCCATTCTCTCCAGCACGTCAAAATATGAAACCATCGGTTGAGTCTAAACTACGAAGGATGTTGAACTAACTATGTAGGTTGGTAGGTTTTGCAACCCATTGTTAGGACAACAAACGTCAGCCTTTACACTAGGCATGTATGTGTATATACCTATTAGCAATTTTGCGATATTTATCATAACACATTTTGAAATAAATAACTGTCATTAATCTTACTATTTGTGGCAACACTGATACTGATTATTGACATTTAGTATAGGTGTGTGATCCACTAAGCTCCTTATTCCTAAAAACATAACACACTGATTTAAAATCATAGATTTAGGATATACTCCATCCACTTATGGAGTATATAGTATATCCTAAATATATGTTTAAAATACTGAAATTGACAGATTCTTTCTCTTTCTGTCAATGTAATTTGTAATGTTAACAATGTACTTTGTAGAAAAGGGACAAAACAGTGTTTTAGTTAAATCAGTGCTATAGAACTGTGTTAATTTTTATAAATAAGAAAGATAACGGCCATTTTATTAGACTTTTTAAAATCTATAACATTATGTTATGACAATGTGCTATTTTTTTAAACACAAATAAGGTTAGGTCGTGGTATCTAGAGCATGTCTTCTATGAAAATTATGTTTGTCAGAGAAATACTTAATTTAATTAATCTTAAACATTTTTAATTTTACTCGAATTTGTGGCAGGATTTTAACCGCTTTTCATGATGTCCCGCTAAAAACTTAATGAAGCTAATTCAATTCTTAATTAATGGCGATGTTAGACTTATATACACTACTTTACTAATATCCCGTGGATAATTCGAATAGACCAAATGAAAGAGATTGTTCAGTGAGCGGTCAGTACATTTAAATAAATCCTCCAAATACCTATAAGGGGATGAAATATTTGACCAATCACCCGACTATTATGCGTCATTATCAGTCATAAATTGGAAAACAAGTACGAGTATACATTGTATTTACCTATCTCTACCACTACCACTACCGACACAAACATAACCTTAATGCTTCGTCACTGCACTTTTCTCCTCTGACCGATGCGATGATGGAACGTTATTACTTTTGACACGATCTATGTGAAAGTTATTAGAAACTTATATAAGTGTTCTATGTAATCAGATTACTTTTATATATTGTTTGTGGTAAAGAAATTTAACTTAATGTATCTTGTTATATTAACCGTGTGATGACGGGCGAATACAATTATTGTCACCATATTTTTTTATCCATTTATCTGGGATAAACACGTTTAGTAGTTACATCAAAGCGTAAAAAAACAAGCAGACAAACTGACTTTCACATTTTTAATATTAGTAAGGACAGAGACAAACATATGAACCAGCTTTCTTTTTAGTTAAGGCGGGAAAAAAAATTCCTAACCGCATACCATGTCGTTCGGGGCAACGAACAGGGAAGTGTGCAGTGTGGGGCCCTCACCCACTAAATAAACCCGCCGTGTGCCGTCTCTCCGCCTTTATTGGCGGATCACTGGAACTATGATACAATACTTCAGTGGTAACATACGACCCAACTGACAGTAAGCTTAGATTAACAGATGGTAGAATCATCATGATGCCAACCCCAAGGAAATGGATGGAAATTGAAGAAGAGGTATAGAGAAGTGAGGAAAGGTTTTGGGAGTATAGAATAGAAAGATAAAGACAAAAAATATCATAATATAACTCCTTGTCACTCTGCAGGGCTCCTTAACTAATAGAATTCCTAGTCCTTATTTTTGGTAATTTTGGATCTACATTTTTAAGCATTTGAAATGCTCCATCAAATTGTATGAATTTTAATTGCAAAATTAAACTTAATATATTGGATTAATGCATGTAAATGTATTCCGATAGATGACGTTGGTCGTAAAGACAAATTTAATGTGATAAGGAGATTGAGATGACCGAATAGGTCAGTGCGATAGCTCAGTGGCTTAGAGCACTTCCCCGGATTGGTAAAGACGCGGGTTCGATTCCCGCTCGTACTAAAAATCTCTTTTTCCTTATTCAAAACTAATTTGTATTTTTGTTTTTTTAGATTTTTGGTCGCTCACCATTTTGTATATTTTCTCGCGTTTCTAAATAAAAACACAGTCGCAACTGTATACCTGAAAAAATAGAAGTGTATTACACACCCACGGTCCGCCGACTACGCTCAAGACCCACGTTATAGGGGCGAGCCTATTGCCATCTACGGGGCACATTTCCATACGGGCTGCTACTGAGAAATTATCTTTTATGGAAAAGCCTAATAACACTGTCTCATCCGGGGATCGAACCCTCATGATCACGTTTCTAGTTTATAATATCTCAGTCGAACCCATTTTTTTTTCAATTTTTTTTTATTGCATATATTGGCAGACGAGCCACGGCCCATCTGATGGTAAATGGTAACCGTCGCTCATGCATGGACTCAACTATACTGAGTATTGTCAAGCACCATTTCGTTTCACCGATATGAAATGAAAGAATAAACGGCCTTCTGCTATAGCCAAAACGCAATGATGTGCTTCATGGTCGGTCACACGGGAGATGGTGGTACCAACCCGCTCGGGCCCGATACCAAGTGAGTACTCCCACTTGGTACCCAGCCCTACCACCAGTCATGCAATGGATGATAATTGCTTACGGGAAGTAAGCCACCTCATATGACACCCATGGGAAAGAATGGGGTGGTGACAATTGTATTCTTAGTCCGTCACCACACGGACTGACATTTTATTATTCATAACTTGAGATAGTTCTCAAACATCGGCATTAAAATAATTTAAAGAAAAAGAAAGTAGTGTAATGCTATGCAAATAAATACAACGATAAATGATCTAATATGTTTATATAATGTGAGACGTGTGCTTAGATCGATAATGATAATGAGGTGATAATATTAATATTTCATTAAGAGTGGTTGATATAATCAGCATGCAGGTGGTTCAGAAGGCTCTTGTCTAGACTAAGAGGTAATTTAATTCTATCGACCATAGATTCGACTTCTACAATATTATTTATCTCGTATGGATAACAAACTCGCTATACTCGATTGAGGAATTCACTAAAGCATTCACCATCTGTTCAAACATTAACCTTAACAGATTATCAACCTGTGACCAGCTTGAACGATCCCAAAAGAAAAGTATTTAAAACAAGCCGAAGACTGGAGGAAAGAAGAACTAAAATATTTTAGACGTATGCCGTGATCTTATTGCGTAAAAACATATTATTTGTTATTCAAGTACCTTTCTTTTGTTACGGCGGGAAAAAATGTACCGCACATACCGTCGCGTCGTTTGGGGCAACGACGAACAGGGTAGTGTGGGGCCCTCACCCACTAAATAAACCCGCCGTGCGCCGTCTCTCCGCCTATATTAGGGAGCCACTGGAACTATGTTGCATTGTTTCAGTCATATTATTCAAGTCATCTATCCATCCATCAGCCTTTTAAAGTCCACTGCTGGACATAGGCCTCCCCAAGAATAGGGGATAGTGCTGTAATCGCCACGCTTGGCAGGTGGGTTGGTGATCGCAGTGGATGTTGTTAATACTCGAAGGAGTGCTGCTGCTCACGCCCTCAGTATTCCCTCAGTCGGCTCTTACGACTCCCATGGGTGGAGAGGGGTGGAATAATTCTAAAACCGGCCCCACACGGGCCGTTTATTAAAGTACCTAGATATAATTATAATTGTGGCCGATTTTATTTGTTGTTACGGAAATCCAATATGGCGCACGGCCGGATACTAACACGACATGGTTCAGATTATACTCGCTGATAAATCGGACATAAAAAATCTGAAATATTTACAATTTTAAAGTATAATAAGTAAGCATATTAATAAAAATGTTCTTGATCTATTAAAGATAGCATGTATCTCGTAATATCATGCAATATCATGTACTTTATGTGTATTTTTTCCGAATGATTTTGATACACGTTTGCTTGATAAATTATATAGTTCGACCTCAGGGCTTAAACCATTGCGGGACACTTAACCACCGATTCGTTTTTTTTTCTTAACAAAAAAAAAATTTCATGATAGACTTACAGCATACCTAGTAAAAATAAATATTCAAAATAAAACACGATATTGATACATTTGATAGGCTCTACCTTTTTTGGGTAAGGCGGGAAAAAAATACCTAACTGACAATGCAATTGTCCATGTCAGAATTGCGAGAGCCTGTGGCGATGATAAGTTGTTATTGTAGTACACAAAACAGATATGTACCAATTGAAGTCATTTTCATAGTACATAGTAATTAAACTTTCCAAAGAGCCTATTAAAATAGATCACCATCGTCTCGTTTCATCATTACTATCAAATTTTCCTTGCGTCAGACAGCTCGTAGGTACCTACATCATTAAATTCTTTAGACAGCATATTTTTTCGTTTGTTAAGTTCTATTACATGCCTATTTGTTTAATTTATGATACTAGGTCAAAAATAACTGTTATTACAGTTGTGGCTATGCTCAAGATAAAATTCTATATTTATTATTTTACATCCGAATATCCGTAGGGAAAAGAGATCAATGTAACCAAAAGGGTTGTCACTCTGAAGTAACAATGCGCAGGCCAAATTTCTCGACGAATCCGCAACCTTAGGCACGAAATGTCCTCCAATAGCAACCATGCAGGACGTCGCAGCTTAGAACGATCTTCCACCAGGTGAATTTACAAACTGGTCACAGCCGGATGCATTCAGCACAGAATCACTCGCTGTGTTATTGATATAGATATCACCTTGTTTTTTTTTTGTTGGGGTAAAATGTACTTAACCGCACACTTCGTCGTTCGGGGCAACGAACAGGGTAGTGTGGAGCCCTCGGCCACTAAATAAACCCGCAGTGTTTCATCTCTCTGCCTGTGCGTACGTCTCTTAGCAGTTTTATAAGGGGTGGTTATTGTGAACTTACGGGAAATTATAGTTATGGCTGTGGTTTTTTAACGGTTTTGCTCTGAATTAAAGGGATAAATTAATTCATAGTCTATCAAGCTGGCATTATGCAGTTTCTTAAACAATAGAACTCATTGAGAGAGAAATAATACTCGGGTTTCTGGATGAAAAGTGGGGAATGATTTTGTTAAAGCATGATCGCAATTGTTACATATGTGAAACATAAGTACGCGTAATCGCGCATAATTTTGTGATAAAAGCATGACACAGTTCGATTCGTGATATGCCACGGAAGTGTACGTATTTCTACAATTTTATTGTCTTATTCTGCAATAATCTCTGGGTCGTTTTGTTTAATCGACCATAAACATAGAGGTTTTCCCAATTACTCGTATTTTTAATGCATACGTAAGTAATATCTAAACGAGATCTGCAACGAGTAATAAGCCCTTATGTATTATATTTATTGTGTAAATGACGAGTTCTTCGGCCTGGACTTCAGAATATAGATTGTGTCATACTAAGGCACGTTAATTAACTCTGCAAATATAGCTATCCCACAGAATGTATCAGTTAATTAGGTATTTATATGTTTTTAAATATTGTAAAAAAAATTGATATTTAAAAAATGAGCTCATGAGTTTCTTGCCGGGTTATTCTTATGAAAAGCCTTACTGCGGAATCTAGCCGCTTGTAGTATTGCAACCGCGACATTGTGGATGCACTTGCCTCAAGCCCTCGTGTTAGGTATTAGTAACTTTGACAATACAATTTTAAGTGCTATTTAATAAGCCTATGAAATAAATGTATTTTTGAATTTGACCAGTAAATGCGATTCCGCCATATTAAGATGTTCGTAATTTTTATTTTATTTTTTTAATATATATTTGTAATACAAATAATTACAGCTATAGAGATTTCAAAAAGGGGTGTATTGACTGATAACGAGGATCTTTTAAATTTGTTGTAACTTAAAAAAAAATATTATAGTATATATATATAAACGCTGAGATTTATAATTTTAAAATAATGTATTGAATAAAAAAAAACGAGATTGACTTCATCCTGTCGGACAAACGACACATATTCAATGATGTCTCAGTGATCAGCAGGATTAAAACTGGGAGTGATCACCGACTAGTCAGGGGCATCTTGAATATTAGAACAAAAGTCGAGAGGTCGCGTTTGATGAAGTCTACGCTCCGACCAACACCTGCCCAATACCAGAACTCCGAGAGCTTTCAGCTTGAACTACAAAATCGCTTCCAATGTCTAGATGAGTGTGAATCAGCGAGCGATATGAACAGCAGGTTCGTGCAAACTGTCCACGCGGTCGGGTCGACTTACTTCAAGGCCCGTCGCGTCAGTAGGAATCGTAAACTCTCGGACCATACTCTCAAACTCATGGAGAGGAGAAAAGAAATGATAGTCCAGTCCTCAGCCGATTGGTCCTGCCTAAGGCGGTTAAACAAGCAGATCTCCAAGGCTGTGCGGCACGATATTCGCCAATTTAATACTACCCGTATTAAAGAGGCGATAGAGCGGAACCAAGGCTCGAAAGTGTTCGCAAGAGATCTGTCTGTTGGTCAGTTGACTAAACTGAGGACCAACAACGGCACTATCATTTCTTCTCGAGATGAGATCGTGGGAGAGGTCCAGCAGTTCTATGGACAGTTGTACAGATCCCAGAGCCCTGCTGTTGGCTTGGTCCAAGACCCCAGATCCAAGCTAACTCGGCACTTTACCGAAGATATCCCGGACGTCAGCCTGTACGAGATCAGAATGGCTCTCAAAAAACTAAAGAACGGAAAGGCACCGGGAGACGACGGAATCACCACAGAGCTTCTGAGAGCAGGCGGAAAGCCGGTCTTAAAAGCTCTTCAGAGGCTGTTCAATTCCGTCGTTCTCGGGGGCGACGTTCCAGAGTCGTGGACCAGAAGCGTGGTGGTGCTGTTCTTCAAGAAAGGTGACAGAACCCTCTTGAAGAACTATAGGCCCATCTCGCTCTTGAGCCACGTCTATAAGTTGTTTTCGAGGGTCATTACAAATCGACTCACGCGCAGGCTTGACGACTTCCAGCCTCCCGAACAAGCCAGTTTCCGAAAAGGCTATAGTACCATAGACCACATTCACACACTACGCCAGATTATACAGAAAACCGAGGAATACAATCGGCCTCTTTGTCTGGCGTTTGTGGAATATGAGAAAGCCTTCGATTCGATCGAAACTTGGGCGGTGCTGCAGTCCCTTCAGCGGTGCTAAATTGACAATCGGTATATCGAAGTGCTGAAGTGCTTGTATAGAATCTCTGGAGGACCTTGGCACCATGCTCAATGATCTCAGCAGGGTTTCCCGACTAGTGGGTCTCAAAATGAACATGGACAAGACGAAAGTCATGTCTTATGTCCATGTCATTTCAGCACCAGTCCTAGTCGGGAGTGCGCTTCTCGAAGTTGTCGACCATTATGTCTACCTGGGACAAACAGTCCAGTTAGGTAGGCACAACTTCGAGAAAGAGGTCAATCGACGTAGCTAACTCGGCTGGGCAGCGTTCGGGAAGATCTTCTCGTCCAATATTCCGCAGTGTCTGAAAACGAAGGTCTACGACCAGTGTGTGTTACCAGTGATGACATACGGAACAGAGACGTGGTCTCTGAATGTTGGCCTCATATCAAGGCTCAAAGTCGCTCAGCGGGCCATGGAGCGGGCTATGCTTGGTATTTCCCTACGTGATCGAATCCGTAATACGGAGATTCGTAGGAGAACGAGAGTAACCGACATAGCCCGCCGGGTTGCCATGCTGAAGTGGCAATAGGCAGGCCACATCGCTCGACGAACCGATAACCGTTGGGGACGAAAGTTTCTCGAGTGGCTACCACGTATCGGACGGCGCAGCGTAGGACGGCCCCCCACCAGATGGACCGATGATCTGGTCAAAGCTGCGGGGAGCCGTTGGATGCGGTCGGCACAGGACCGCTCGTTGTGGCGTTCTCTTGGGGAGGCCTATGTCCAGCAGTGGACGTTAAAAGGCTGATGGATGATGATGATGATGATGATGTATTGAATAATATAAGAGACTAGTCGATTCGTGCGCAATTCCGCATCCATTAAAGAGCCTTTTCTGAGATGACCTTAAATCTCAAATTTAAGATAAGCCGTACATTTTTAGACCGTGGGACTACTTTTCGTCATTAGCCGGCACCATAAGCCTTAAAATGAGGGGTAAGTAAATGGAATTTTAATAATAAAAATAATTTAATAACCAAATAATACATCGATGCGCCATCTTAAATGCTAAATTAATACATAATAACAGTATTTCGTTGAACACTGTTACACATAGTAAGATTCAACTTGTGGCATGGGTACCAAATTTGATAAAGAAATAAGTACGATATCGTGGACCGACAGAAAAACAGGCTAGAGAAATAATATACCTTAAGATTTATAAAATACAGAACATAAATGGAATTCATCAGAGTTGTATTTTTATGAGAAGGTCCACTAAGCCAGATGAACTTCGAGTACGTGGGTTCAAAGTCCTATTAACAGCATTTTGTTTTATGTTGCATTACTTAAGCAGAGTCTTCTCGTTAGCTGCTACTCACCTCTTTTGTTATTTTTATTTATATTGTTTTGAAATAAATATACTACATATTTATTTTTATGTGAAACATCTAATGCGGAGGGAGGGTAAAATCGGCTGTTAGCGTGGCGACGCTTTTATTTTACTTGTCCCGTTCAAATATTGCAAGTTGAATTTGACACACTTCCCGGCTTTCGATTGAGCTGAAATTTTACATGCATATGTATATCACGTGACCATGCAATATTATGATAACATGGAGCTGATCTGATGATGGAGTTGGAAGGCGGACATAGGAACTCTATAATTAAACGGCGCCACCCTATCGAGTTTAGACTCGTTTGATTCGTCTTGACAAGCAAGTCAAGACGAATCAAACTTTATTTTTAGAAGGTGTCCAGGGTCTGATGATGGAGCCATAGAAACTCCAATATAAAACGACGTAACCCAATCGAGTCTGGACTCGTATATTTCGTCTTGACGAGCACTTTGTCTCTAGATAGTATCCAGGGTCTGATGATGAAGCTGTAAGGTGGCTACAGTAACTCTATAATGAAACAACGCTACCCTATCGAGTTTGGATTAGTTTGATTTGTCCCGATGAGTACTTTGTCTTTAGGCGGTATTCAGGTTCTGACGAACTGGAAGGTGGCCATGAGAACTCTGTAATTAAATGCCGCAACTCCATCTAGTTAGGGCTCGTTTGAATTGTCTTGATGAGTACTTTGTCTCTAGATAGTATTGGAGCTGGAAGGTGGCCACGGATACTAGGTAATTAAACGTCGCAAGCCATCGATTTAGGGCTAGTTTGAGTTATCTTAAATAGTACTTTAGTCCTAGATGATATCCAGGGCCCGATGATGATGATTTATGTCCATTTTCGTTATTTTACACATATCATAATTTTATACAAGCACACATTGAAATAGTTATGATCATTTAATTATTTCTGCAATTTCGATGTTTTCACATCTGGTAGACGTCCCGCGACGTCTAATTTTTTTATATATATATTTATTATATATATTATTAGTAGTATATCTATTAGGGTATCGCTGTCTTTGTATATATGTATGTATGTCTTTTGCTACTATGCACCTACCACTATCTGTCTGCTCTGCCCCAGGTTGACTGGTAGAGAACGCCCATGGCATTAAGTCCGCCTTGTGCCACTTTTTGTGCAAAAGTGATAAATAAATAAATATAGTGGCAGACGAACCACGGCCCATCTGATGGTAAATGGTAACCGTCACTCATAGACTCAACTATACCGAGAGTACTGTCAAGCCGCTGCTAACCATTTCATTTCACCGTAATGAAATGAAAGAATAAACGGCTATCTTCTGCTACAGCCAAAACGCAATGATGTACTTCATGGCTGGTCACACGGGAGATGGTGGTACCAACCCGCTCGGGCCCGATACCAAGTGAGTACTCCCACTTGGTACCCAGCCCTACCACCAGTCATGCAATGGATGATAATTGCTTACTTCACTTAGTCGCCTCATACGACACCCGTGAGAACGAATGGGGTAGTGACACTTGTATTCTTAGTCCGTCACCATCCATACAAAAAACTATGATAATGACATTCATTATTGAATGCGCATTGGATTGTTAATGAGAAAATCTATTAGGAACTTTACGTTAAACATTATTGTTTCTTTGAAAGTTACGGAGTTGCCGGAAAATGATTCACAGTTCTGTCTCTAGACAGAAGTAGATGCATTAGTAATTTGTCATGTGGTGTATGCCGATGGCCTAGGATTGCTTGTTCTGTCACTCTCTTTTATGTCCACCAGACTGCATAAATGTCGGAGTGGTTTAGATAACGACGGCTGTGTTGTGAGTTCCATTCCCACACAGAACAATTCTTGGTTTGACCCAGAAATGGTTGTTCTGATTCTGGGTTTACTTTGTGTCCGTAAAATTGTTTGTTTGTAAAGTTCCCTGTGCTACAGGAATTGTTCTTCACCACTTCTTCGGTGTTGACTTTAAAGAAGAAGAGCACTGAGTTTCAAAATTTTGGTGGATGAATTATTTCTTAAGCATTATCGTGTTCATTCAGTTGACGTGTATACATATATCATCTGAATTACCCAGTAAACCGGGTTACCTGTAAACTATTCCATCAAATATATTGTTATTTTTACATTTTGTAGGTGATTAATCCAATTTCAGAGGCTTTTATCGATGCATAACTGCGAAACATGATTGTATGACACGCTGTAAAATTGGTCAATCTGTCGTACATTTTAAAACATAGTGTTGTGTATGATTATGTGCAGAATTGCGCTTCAAGTCAATATGCGTTTCTGCGTATCATAATGTGATGGATGATTGCAACAATTGTGTGTCTTCATATACAGAAACTTTTGTAATAGGGTGAGTATTGAGGATACAAAATAAGCAACTAAGGATTCTCCTTAGTGCAGGGTGTTGTCTTAAAAAAATGACAGAGTTTTTTATTGCTTATAGTGGCTGAAGCTCACTATTGATATATATTTTTTGTATGTTATTTTATAAATCCAGCTAACTAAAGTGTAATAAACAGTATTATGCGACTACAATCACTGTTCACTGTTGAGTTGAGCGAAACATTCTATCAATTCCAAGTGGTGGACTGGCGTGGCAGTAAAACTTGGTTACTACTTACTTGGCAGTCGGTCGAGAGCGCGCAGTCGCGGCGTGCGTTGCGTATCGAATTAAAAAAATATTATATTATAGACTGCGGTCTTAGCGCCAATTTGAAAGTTAAACTAAGAAGTTTTTAACTGTGTATTTTGTTTGTGTAGTGTTCACGTGACTTTCATAAGGGAATAAAAAGGAATTTGATAAAATTTTATTCAGTAAGTAGTACATTATATTTTCTTTGTAATTTAAGTACCAACGCAGGCTGATCTTAATGGTAAAGAGACGGCTTAGTTTCTTTTACTTTTTTGTTTTACGAAACTGCAGCAGTTCGGTCACTAAATCCATATGTCATTATAAATGTAACTTACTTACCGTTTTTATTTTAATTTGATGTACCTAATACCATTTACTATCTGTATATTTAACATTATAGAATAAGTATAAAAACAATATTATAATTTTTCATTAAGAGCTATTATTTAATTTTATAAATAATTCTCAAGGTTTAGTTCAAGTATTTTGTAGTACCGTACCTCCCTACTTAAGAATTATTTTAAGTCAGATACAACTTATAAATCCTCTTTGTCCTGTGGCTATAAATCAATCAGCCTACTTCATTATTTTTTTAGGCATTTCACCGTTGGACTTATGTTTCTTCCAGTCTCCGACCGAATGTGCATAATATTCGGCTCTCCGCTATTTGTTTCGGCCTCCTTTGATATACCTATAATAGGGCCATATTGACCCGGAGCCCCAAAGGCTTTTCTGCTCTAGCCACCCTTGACTTTCTGGTAGACATGGTCTAAGTCAATTTCAGTTTGGCGAGCTATGTAAATAAGCAAGTACCTACCTAGCTACCTATTCTATTGGATAATTCTTCTCAGAGTAGGTACCTTCGTCCTTCAGAGAAACTCCAACGGCTTTATGCTCGCTCATTTAACGCTGTAATTATGGACAAGCCGTTAGTGTCCGATTTGCTTTGTATGGACTTGGTATTATTATTGGCTAGTTAAGCTCGAATTTAACATAGAGTATATTTTAATAGTCGATTTTAAGCTACAAGCTAACTTAATGCAAAATATCTGCCCGTAATTAGTCAGTTATTTGCTAATAACTGACTAATTGCTATAAAAATCTTTACTACTCGAGTTAGGGTTAACGTGGAATCGTTCTAATTATTTTACCTAACGAAGGGAACCGAAAAGTGACGATACGTCCAGTTTTCTACCAACATATTTTTCTTGCAACCCAAATGGATAAATTAAAAAAAAATTACTAAAAAAGAAAGTAAAAACAATGTAAGGCTGGATTAATTCAATTTGAAATTCGAAATAGGTGTTATAGCTAACTGAGATAGCTACCCATTTACCCTAATAGGTTGGCGATGTTTGGTAGCTGAAGCTACAAACTGACAGTGACTGACTCATCACTCATTATTTATTTAAAATCAGCTGTAGTCTGTGGGTAGAAATTAAGTACTTTTTATGTCTGCGGATGTGTGATACACAAATCAGTATTTACGTTTACGCTAGATAACGATTGTTCCATAGAAAGTAAATATGCACATAACTAATTTTTAAATTTAATATATAGTCAGCTTGAGTAGTAAATTTACATAAAGGCCTTTTTTTGTTCAAATATACCTATGTGGCTAGCTCACTATATAGGTACCTACGTCATTTACACCACGTAAAAATGTTTATGCCGTGTGGGGCCGGCTTTAGAATTGTACCACCCCTTCTCCACCTATGGGAGTCGTAAGAGCCGACTAAAGGAATAACAGGGGAGTGGGCAGCAGCACTCCCTCGAGTATTATCAACATCCACTGCGATCGCCAACCCACCTGCCAAGCGTGGCGATTACGGCACTATCCCCCATATGAGCGAAACAGCAGAGGACCGCTCGTTGTGGCGTTCTCTTGGGGCGTCGAAAGGCTGTTGGATGGATGGATGAAAAATGTTTATGCTCTTAAGCCAGCACGAATAAAGTTTGAACATATACGGAACGGCCCTAAATATAATAATTGTAATATAACTCAGAAATTATTAGATAATACAGGAATGTTGGAATACGCCAGTATTAATTTTATTAGGTAGTACACCTACCTACTATGGGTCGTGACGTCATAAAAAGTCCACGCGGGAGAGCTGTAGGCACAGCTGGTACTAAATCCGTGACATAACTGCGGGTATTGCGAACTTCAGTAACAAATCGTGTTATTTAAATTTAATTTAGGTGCGATTTCCGGTTCTCAATATCGCTTTAAAAAAAGTTGTGTTAATACATATTATACATATCAGGAATCAATTAATATTATGTTGAGACGGTGTATTTATTTTTACGGACTACCGTAAAAATACAGTATAACTGTAAAAACAAGCGTAATAATGTACAAATGTATAATAATTTATATACAATTTCATCAGCGGCAGGCTATATTATAACGGTTTGTCGCATTTTCTGTACTAAAGCAATATATTAAAAACAGTCGCTATGAAGATCTTCAATACCCTCAGACGTAGGTACCGAATGTCTGATCGAAGCTAATTCCGTACCAGTACCAGTATTCCGCAACTCACGGATTCGAATAACATACATACACACAATAACTTAATTTAGTAATAGGTAGGTATCAACACTTAATATCAACAGAAACACATTGTGGCATATAGGGTCAGGAATACATAGGAATAAATTCATATTTTTCCAATATGGCGGCACGAGCGGCAAAAATACGAGGCGGCAAAGTCGAAATTCGAAAAGAGCACATCAAAATCTATAAAATTACCAATTTTCAAAACTTCCGGAATACTTTCCAGGTAAAACTACCAAATGACTGTACTATTTTTGTTAACAACATCTTTTTTTTCTTCTATTGTCCACCAATTTTTTTCTTTAGTAGTTCTCTCTTGGCAAGCCAAGTAAATACCTTTTTATAACACTGATATTATCAAAAAAAGTATTTATTAATGAAAATGTTCAAAAACTTACACAATATTCGCCAATTCTTTTAATAATGATTATGGTCGAAATCTGACCACGCGCCCAACAATATTTTCTTATTTTGAAATAAAACTTCGTTTACGGAATCTATCGCGTTTACTTGATTTTACTAATATCCCAACGTCGTTCAAGGCTGATAATATCAGCCTTGGACGTCTATCATCTAAGTCCACCCGTGATCATGAATGCTGTAAAGTATTCGAAACCTTGGGATAGTAGTGAAATCAAGTAAACGCGATAGATTCCGTAAACGAAGTTTTATTTCAAAATGTGTAACATTCGCATAAATATCAGAAAGTATATTTTCTTAAATTTATTACAAGATAATAATCAATGTTGAAATTTCCGAATAGTTCTAAGCATAAACAACGTGGCTCGAACACATTAGGAACGATTGCAGGCTACGTTACCTTTTTAGTCAATGTTGATTACATTTTAGTTCTTCCTAAAATGGCTGTCACACACATATTTTATAAAATATTTACTTGACTTTATTACTTTATTTTTTTGACGATTGATTTTATATGTCTGGTTTCCGATATAGTTGTAACATTAAACGATTTTAAATCTCAGAGGTATTAAAAAAGTTTTAAACAGACAAATAAACATCTTTTTTCAAATACGTTACAGTTTTATGCTGTCCTTAGTAACCCACCCTCTCCTTATTATCCTTCCTCTCTGCTGAGGCAGGGATATGAGTATCCCTTTCCTTGAAGTTAGCGCAACACGCGATTGATGCTTCTGGTGTTGCTAGAATCTGTAGACCATGGTAACCGCTTGCCATCAGGTGTTGCATGCTTGTTTGCCATCGTCGTAGTATGAAAGAAAAAGTTCTATAACAAATAATAAGAGTTTCATCTATTTACTTTTATTTAAAGTTTTAATTTTTTGGGCAAAGAAATAGCTTCGTGAAATATAATTTATTTAATTAATAAAAAAATAACTCGTTTTACGTAGGTACAGTTTCGTTTCCTAATTGCTATAAGGAAAAATTAAATTACTAGTGTAAACCCCGTGTTTACTTCCTCGCTCGATATGTACTTGACGATACGGAATAGAAGATAAGTAATATGGTAGACATGAGTGTGCTTGCCTTGAAGTTATTTATTCAGTTATAGATACACATATAATATGAATATGTACACAGTGTGAAATGTTGGAAATAGGTACTAGATTTAAGACCGACTGTAAATACATCTGCAACTGGCACAAATAATTTATACTTATACAAATATAACCCACAAAAACTCCATTTATTTTTCAAACAAAATGTGTAGGTATTTTCTGTATTTTGGACTACGTGCATGTCAAATTTCATAATTATCGGTGAAGTAGTTATGGGGTCAAGAGGTAGCAAACAAACTCACTTTCACATCCTTGCTAATATTATAAATGCGAAAGAAAAAGAAAAGTACTACTAACTTTTCGTTAGTACTTACTACTTCTCATCCCGGAAAAATGAAGGGTTTCCATTGGAGAGCTATTTCAACTTTATAGATAATTAATGTGCATTCAAAAATATTCTTTAAACATTTTTAATATTAAATCCTTTACGCGCTGGGGACAGTAATAATAGTTTTAATTTTTTTGGCAATATCGTTTTTATTATTATAGAATGGATTTTTAGGAGGAGAGCCCACCACACCCATGGATTGTCAATCCCGATTATCTTTGGACAAAATAACCTAAGATTGCCAATCCGCACTCTCACAGATCGATCTATCTCTAGGAGAATGTGATAATTGCAAAGGACCATGCACGATAATGACAAGAAACTCACCAACGCGACACAACCATGCGATACGGCAGGACTCTCTGAACCACAATATTGCAATATTCCGCTAAAATACGAACGAAAATTCGACACGTGTTTCGCCTCTTAACGAGGCATCCTCAAGAACTCTCGGCAACAAAATGCAATTATCTTAATATCATTTTTTATAAAATCTTTAAACGTTTTTTGGTGTTTTTATATTTTTTAAGCATTATGATTAGCCATATAAATTAACACAAAGTGATAATGCTTGTGACAGTTATTAAAGTAAGCGGTTACCGTAGCCCATAGACGCCAGCAACACCAGAGGCATTACTCACGCGTCACTAACTCCAAGGAATGGTACAGGAGGTCGGGAGGAAGACACCATACGAACCATAACAGTACCTTTGTTATTCGATTTATTTTTTGTTTCGACATTTCGGGAGCATCCATTTTGCCACATAAAAATAAAGTTGTAAGGCGTGGTCGTGCCTAAATTATACTTACGTACAAACGCTACGTACCTATATTGTTCAATTGTGATGTGCGCTCGTAAATCATCTATGTAAGGCAGTATATACTAATTGAAACTGAACAAATAAAGTATAATAAAAACAATGCCATATTAGTACTGCTTTCGTCTGTACTGAATTGATTAAAATTTTGTTTGGCTAATTTTAAAGTGAATTTTGTACTAGAACCGACGTCAATTTTTATTAGTTCAATGTTACTATAGAATTGATTTAATTTATGATAATCTTTGATGCATCGCTTTTTGTTATACCTGAAAGTGTAACCAATAAAATACCTATGCTGTTTAATATAGTTACCCTTTTGGTCATTGTTCTATTAAAAATACTCATTCGATATACTCAATATTTCTTTTAACAAAAAAAACTGCCTCTGTTGTGCAGCGGTAGTGTAAACGACTGCTGATCATGAGGTCTCGGGTTCGATCCCCGGGTCGGTGAGTGTTATTGAGATTTTTCGTAAAAAAAAAAATAAGAAAAATTCCCAGTAGCAGCCCGGAGTTTGGAAATGTGCCCGGTAGACGTTAATAAGCTCACCCCCTATTACGTAGGACTTAAGCATAGCTGGCGAGTCGTGGGTGTGTAATACACCTCTGCCTACCCCTTCGGGGAATACAGGCGTAATGCTATGTTTTTTTTTGACAAATTGAAATATTTATATGTAAGGTATCGGTTGCATAAATAATGACACTTAAACGAACATATTACACGTAAAGTAACACTCAATCGTCTAAAGGTCTAGCTGGACAACACTATCGTCCATTTAATTTTCAGAGGTCAGACGGTAAACGCTCTGTGTAAAAATTTACATTCTGCCATATTTGTCCCGAATGTTGAATGTTTTGTTTGGACAAACATACATACGCCTATAATACCTTTATACCTAGATTATGTATAGACTTGCGACTGATCCTAGTTTCGCATGGATGATTGTGATACTGAATTTCTTTATTTAACAAGATCTTCCTTGCAAAATTATCTAAAGACAGTGAAAATGTGGTCAAATCCGTTGCTTGGTTTAGAAGAAGTAACCGTAAGACGCGGACAATGTCTATATTTTATACTCTCTAAGCCCATCACATACGTAGATATAATATATATTAATATAGATCGTAGCAAGACATATTACGATATATTTTCTATATAAGTGACCGCACATGCAGATATAATATGTATATTTCTATAACATCACTAACTTATACCGTAATTTATATATATTATAGTATCTATGGTATATAAATATACATAGATATATTATAGCTACGTGTGTGACGGGTTTTATAGATATAGATATTATTATTTGTAACCTTGTTTGCTGGGTATCATGCATCATTTTGTTCTTATTACTTATCTAATCATTATCATAAGTGTCTATGTCAATGTCCTCTTCTACACACATGTCGAAAGACCGGTCCAACGTCGCAGCAATCAATATTGATTAAATAAAAAAAAAAAATACACACAATATTCGCTCATGCTACTAGATTGTCTCCATATTAATATAAATATATTCTCTATTAAAACGTCTTCTGCACATCCCTAGAATACACTGAATTTGTAGTGAAGAAAGTTCAATATAGAAATAATATTTTTAGGGAAAATATATTTTTCTAGCTTATTGTATAATATAGGTAAATAATCTATATCTATTTAATTTAATTATTATACCTAGTTATTAGGAAAAAGCATAGATACAAAGACAAGCAGAACCTTTCATTGTATAAAATAATTGTAACAAAATGAATGTTTCCTTTCGTGATATTCTCGGAATGCACCCAATACCGTTAATTTTCCCATGTTTTGTTGCAAAAGAATGCGAAAGAAGTTGTTATTGAATCATCGTTACCCATTGTCACAGCACCGACGATTCCACGATAAGCATAATACATGACAGATAACGCATATTCTGACGTATTGTCAACAATGACAGCTAAGTAACTCGTGAATTGACTGCTTGGCTACGCTTTCTCAGAGCGCGATTGCATAACCTAGCAGTTTTCGGCAGCCAGTGTAATAAAGTAGGGTTGACAGTAAACATATATTTTTATATATAAAAAGTGCGCGTCCACGAAGAACACCGAAGCTACTTATCCAATCTCAACGTTTTTTTTTAAATGTGCGACTTAAAACTATTATAGTTTTTATCTCAAGTACCTATCACCTTTTGTTTTTCAAAGTTAACGCAAGAATTATGTGTGCCACAATGATGCGTGACCGGGTCTGCTAGTTTAAAATAAATATTAATGACACACTCTAAAAGTTAGTTAATGTTTTGATGTCATACAATTAAAATCGTTGACAAATACAACCTTTAAGAATTTATTGATATTTATGTATGCTGATTTCAGTCATATCTACTAGTAACCCATTTTTAATATTATATACCTACCTACCTACGAGACCTTTAATCAAATACTTAAAGTTAGTTATAATTAAACCTTCAATCTGACCAATGTTCTTACTTGATATAGGCCGAATCTGATTTGAACGAAATACGAATATTCGGTACAAATACTAAATTCTGCCGAAGTTCAGCGGAACTTCGGTATATTTTTGTTGGATTTTCTTGAAAGTAACATGTTTTATGTGTAATTTTTATGAAAGACAATATCGTAAGACATTTATAAAATACTCAGTGTGTGATGTGAAACATCTAATGCGAAGGGAGGGTAAAATGGCTGTTAGCGTGGCGACACTTATTTTACTTGTCCCGTTCAAATCTTGCAAGTTAAATTTGACACACTTCTCGGTTTCCGATTAAGCTGAAATTTTACATGCATGTGTATATCACGTGACAATGCAATATTATGAAGACATGGAGCTGATCGGATGATGGAGCTGGAAAGTGGACATGGGAACTCTATAATGAAATGGCACAACCCCATCGACTTTGGACTTATATGATTCGTCTTGCCGAGTACTTTGTCTCTAGATGGTATCCAGGGTCTGACGATGGAGCTGAAAGGAGGCCACAGTAACTCTGTAATGAAACGACGCAACCCTATCGAGTGTATACTCGTTTGATTCGTCTTGAGGAGTACTTTGTCAAGTTATGATCATTATATTTCTACAAATAATTTCGATGTTTTCACATCTGCTAGACGTCCCGTGACGTCTAGTTTTTTTGTGTTTATTGATTTATAGATATATTCGATAAATTAAGATAAAAACTTATTTATTTGTTTATTCTATTATACATTTTAATTTGTAGTATATAATAGTGGTAAGTTTAACAAAGAAAATTTACTTATTTTACAGCTATGAGACATATGATTTCTTAAAATGTTAGTAGCATATTTAACTTTTTCTTATACCGAATATTCAGCATTTAAGCCGAACGTTGGTTAAACCGGATGTAAAATAAAATTTCTGCCCATCCGACCACACTTTTTGTATCTCATTCTCTTTTTTTTTTAAATATATTCCGTTAAGCTATGTACATATGCAATTGAAATCCCATCGCCTTGTGTGAGCCAACCCTAATACATAATATGCAGTGCAATATGGCAAATTGTATTCAGCGTGTATACAAGCGAAATAAGTTTTAGGAAGCAGTGGCTGCCTAGTGGAAAAGCCAAGTACTGCAAATACAGTGGTATTGAGTTCGATTCCCAGTCCAAGGTCCAGATCTCGTACAGCACAAAACTGACTTTTCGAGATTTTTCGCAATTATGTGTGTTTACAATTTATCACTGTTCGGTGAAGGAAATCATTGAGAGGAAAGGAAACCTGCATGCCTTTCCTTCTTTTTTACGTGTGGAAATCCTTTATGTATAACCCCGGACACACGGACCGGGCAGATGGAGGGGTTATGCCGGACTCCTAGTGGAGCTGGGCTACCTGCTAAAGCCACGCGGTGTTCCTTCACACTGTCTTTCGCCAGGGGTGAAGTATATCTACGCTCTACGCATGAGTTCCTCCACCCCTGGCAGGTCTGGGGCTCTATTCCTGGTGGCCCTGTCTGTCTTGGAGGTCTAAGCCCTCCCTCAACGAGAGGCGCTCGCGGAACACGTGCGCTGCCGACTCAGGAAACCTGCATGCCTGAGAGACTTTCTCGACGGCTTGAGAAGTCTGCCTACTCACACTAGGCCAGCGTGGTGGATTATGGTGTAATCCCTCTTACCATGAAATGAAACAGAATGAAATAGTGGGACAGGAAAAAGGTTAACAAGAAACAAGCAAAGTACCAACCAATATCATTATTAATCACATTCTTGGTAACTTTTTATATTTACATAAAAATATCCTTTATTGTTTTACATTATCTTAATTTGTGTTTTAATAAATGACGAAGCGTGAGTGCTTAATAAGTATAAAACCAATAATCATGTTGTAATATCTATTTTTTATTTATTTTGTGCGTGTGTTTGTCGATATTTAGAACCATGATGGTGACGAATTCAACGTAGGGACAAGTTATTCAATTTAGATAACGGAATAATCCAAGTATGGTCATACAAAAGCATTACTACTTATGTGAAATATATTAAAAATATGATTCCCATAAAGTTTATAAAGTTATTCAAACAATGTATGTTTATGTTACGATGTTTCGTATTAAATATTATTATTAACCTCTCGAGAACAGAAGAATGTTATATAATCTGTGTTGTATTGTTAATACTTAATTTTTAAATGTTATGTTAGATGTACTGTTGCTTATTTTTTATACTTACGATACAATTAATTGTGAAATAAAACTACTTTTACGGGATATATAGCGCTTACATGATTTTCCACTATCGCGACGTTTCGAATACAATGCATGCTATTTTTGATCTGTATTAGCACTTGACATGCTCAGCTACTTTAAAGTACAAATTATTTGTGAATGTGGAAAAAGAGAATCCCGCTCGCACTAAACTTCTCTTTTTCCACATTCACAAATAATTTGCTATAAATTATTTAAAAACCTCGGGATAGTAAAATATCAAGTAATAAATACAAGGACCGTCAAAGTAGTTTTATTTGTAAATATTCGCGTAAATATCAGAAAAAATATCTAGTTTGTAGATTATTAGGTGCGTGATAATGTGTTTCTATTATACGTTCATGATTATTCCGTACCAATTATTAGACAAAATAAATCAAAAGCTTAATATTTACCTACTTTGAAAGGCGTACCTGCGGCGTGAAATCGCGTCGGCAAGCGGCTTTCTTTTAGGAATACTTTGGTAGTTTGAACTTTGGAATAATCGCTGAACTTTACAAAAAAATCAATAATCTGACGCAAAGAATTAGTTTTTTAGTCAGATTGTTTCTGTTCTGTCATTCTGTGTGGGAATATACTACCACGTCTTATGTGCATTGGTGCAATCCAAACCCTTATCTTCTTAGTGTTGCTGTATACTATTTGATAAGAGTAGGAGTTTGAATATACCTACATAATTTTAAATTTACGTATTTTATTTTGATTATTTATTTTGAGACCCTTGCTAGTTGTAAGTTGAAGAATTAGGCATTTCTTATGATGATTTTCTAACAAACTTTTAAATTACATATTCATAAAGGTAGCTATTGTACGTATCATAAGCGAAGCGTTGAGGTGTGTACTATTCTCGTTTCACGCAGAAAAACTATTACTTTTCACGATCTGATTCTATGTGGTTTAATTGTTATTAAATAAACAAAAAAATAGTCAATATTTACGCTCGACTCGATGGCACAGTGCCACAGTGGTACACTAAAACCAGCGCTATGGCCTATACCTTATTTCGTAGAACTACTTCTATAGACCAATATAGAAGTACTTCTTAAAATTAGCGCTAGATGGCGTATAGGACATGAAAACCATGAAATTAGCGCTATCTATGTGATTTACTGAAAACTACTTAGTAAGACCAATACATTATTAGTTACTTATCAAATAATCAATTTTATTGTGAAAAATGAAGATTGTGAGGCGTGCACTTTTGGATTTTCCAAAGTATTTATATATTTTTACACAATATATACAAAAAATGCCACAGAATTCTCAAGATTCTTACTTTTGGCGGAGACCACTAATAATTGTGTTTAAAACTGTTCCGCAATATAAATATTAAAAATAATTATTCGTCATTATAACATATTACGGAAGATATGATATTTTATATCTTTGAACATTACAAGAACATTATAATATAATAAAATATCGTGATAAGTAGGTCAAGCACTTACCATTTACAATAAAATACACTTTAACAAAATGCGCGAAGTTTTGACATTTTAGGTAAATGTGCTCAATATTTTTTTCATTGCAATAATGAGATATTGAATACAAATTGATGGATATATGATCTCGTTAATTAAATAATATATTTAACTCATATGATTACATACAGATGGCAAAGTAGTTTAGACCTCCCATATTGTGGGTTCGAAAACCACACAGGAGTAGATTATGTGTGATCCACAAATGGTTGTTCTGAGTCTAGGTTGTACTTTGTGACCATTGAAGGAATGTAATATGGTTCCCTCAATACAGGCGGAGAGACGACACATGGCGGGTTTATTTACCTTTTAGTTAAGTACATTTTTTCCCGCCTTAACAAAAAGATAAAAAAGGATGTACTTTGTCTCCGTCAAATTGTATGTTTGTAAAGTCCTCCGAGATACAAGGATTAGTACTTTAGTGCAGCGTATTGCTTTCAATAATGTGGCTTTATTAGCTGTCAAAAACATTAAATGATACGTTAAGGGTTTATCATAGTCTGGAGCGTGCTCGTCGCGATCCCTGCCAGCCTGTAATCCACAGGCTGCAATCCGGCTCGAATGCGTACCGCAGTGCGGGTCAGAGCGTGCCCCAGAGGCGACGCGTACCGACCCACCTCCGTCGGTACGAACAACGGCAGATGCGGCGATGGGGGCCGCCACCCATCACGCCTTGCCCAGTTTGGCGAGTCGAGGGGAGCAGAGTGTCGAGTAGGCACGTGGAATGTAAGAGGTGGTGTGGAAGGTAAGTTACACGAGCTGGTATCCGTCATGTCGGACAGACAGCTTTATGTGCTCTGTGTAACAGAGACCAAGCGAAAGTGTAGCGACGCCTGTGATCTTCCTGGTGGCGGGTTAGCTCTGTGGTCTGGTGTACTGCAGAGCGATCGGGCCAGCATGGGAGTGGGGGTGTTGCTGTCCGCTCGCTTGGCCTCAGGTGTGAAAGACTACGGAATGTTTGATCCCAGATTTCTATGGGTCCGAATAAAACTAGGTGTCACCAGGGTCTTCATGGTCGCAGCTTATGCTCCCGTAGGCTCTTCGGTGGCATCGGATCTAGAGAAGTTCTGGGATAATGTTAGGGAAGTTCTGGATTTGGCAGAAGCTAATGAACGCGTGATCGTATGTGAAGACTTGAATGGATGGGTTGGGACCAAGCGTCCAGACTTCGAGGACGTGCTTGGTTCATTTGGTGATAAGAGAGTGAATGATGCAGGTAGGCTCATTGCACATCCATATGTATGGAGAGAAACCTTATTGTGTCAAACACATTTTTTCAATATAAGGATATCCATATGTATACATGGAGAAGGAATGAACAGAGAAGTATGATAGATTTAATTCTGGTAGACAGTCGCCTCCGAAGTAAAATTCTGGATACAAGAGCCTATAGGGGTCCCACTGTCGACCACTATCTTGTTATTGCGCGATTTAGTGGTCTGTTCAGAAAGTGGAGACACTGGCGAGAGCGTGTCCACTTCGGACGGCTTGAAAGAATTAATATTGAAAAGTTGCAAGAAGAGAGTGTAAGAGCAAAGTATGCAGAGGGTGTCCGTGAACGGCTGACAATGGCAAGTCAGCCGGAATCTGACATGGAAGAATGCTGGAGAGTATTGAAAGAAAGTATGGTAGATACAGCGAAAGAAGTATGTGGATGCTCAAAGAAGCATAGGAAAGTGAAAGGTGATGCATGGTGGGATACGGAAGTAGCAGCTTCCGTAGACCAAAAAGAAGAAAGCGTGGCTGGACTATGTATCTTCTTTGAACCTGAGTGCAAGTATGAAAGAACAGAAGAAAGAAATATACCGGCAACGTAAGAATGACACCAAAGCCTTAGTGAAAGAGAAGCGTGATAGAGCAGATATGATTGCAGAAGTAAGGCTGACCAAAAACTTCGAGAGCAAAACCAAAATCTTCTGGAGGGAGATGAAGAAATCTCGGAGTGGTTGGTCAGCTTTCAAAATGAATAAAATAAGGTCTAAAGGTGGAGACATTCTTACGCAAACACAAGATGTGTTAAGCCGATGGAGTGAATATTTTGGAGATATGTATGCGGATGTTCAGGGTGATGCTGGTGCCACATGTGGTCTAACAGATCAGCATTCGGTGCCGGCATCCTCTGATGACATTAGTATGGATGAAGTTGAATGGGCTATTAGAAGTTTGAATAATGGTAAGGCAGCGGGTATTGATATGGTGTCTGCTGAGATGATCAAGCTTGGAGGCTCATGTGTCTGGGAATCCTTCCTGATGCTTCTCAATTTATGTTGGAGCTCAGGAATGGTTCCCAAGGACTGGAGAAGTGCAGTCATCGTGCCCTTGTTTAAAAACAATGGTTCACGTTATGACTGTGCAAACTACAGAGCCATAAGCTTGACCAGTTTGGCAGCCAAAGTGTATGGTAAGATTGTTGAAAGGAGAATGAGGATGGTGTCTGTCTGGCTGTAGGCCAGAGGATTTTCTGCAGTTTTGTGGATTTGGAGAAAGCATTTGACACTGTTGTACGAAAGGAACTTTGGGACATTTTGCCGTAGTATGGTATTAACGGTAGGCTGCTACAAGCGGTGCAGTCCAACTACATGGACTGCAGAGCTTGTGTGCGGCTGGATGATGGAATGTCACCCTGGTTTGACGTCAATATCGGCGTTAAACAG
The DNA here is from genome assembly GCA_948253155.1 of Leucoma salicis. Lineage (NCBI taxonomy): Eukaryota > Metazoa > Arthropoda > Insecta > Lepidoptera > Erebidae > Leucoma > Leucoma salicis. The sequence continues at coordinate 4,964,984 of OX411819.1, read as the reverse complement.
GGCTGCGTTCTATCAGCCACACTGTTTATCATATATCTGGATAAATGTCTACAAAGGTTGAATGAAATGAATGTGGGAGTTCAGATGGGCGACTCAGTGGTTAACTCGCTGCTATATGCACACGATGCGGTCCTATTAGCGCAGTCTGCGACTGACCTGCAAACCCTAGTCGACGTAATGGCAGAAGATTGTAAGAAAAGGGGCCTACGTGTGAATGTGAGCAAAACCAAAGTAATGGTTTTTGAAAGAGAAGAAGCCAGAACAGATGTTAGAATAGCAATAGGAAATGGTGTGCTAGAATAAGTGGATGAATTTGTAGATCTTGGATGTGGATTCAGTCGGGATGGAAGGTACACCACTGATGTAGAGAGAAGAGTGAATGTGGGAAATAGAGTGAACGGAGCATTGGGTCAACTTCTCGGCAGCCACCACCTCAGCCAGAAGGCACGTGTCGCAATACACAACGCAGTGCTTGTCCCAACGTTATTATATGGAAGCGAGAGTTGGGTATGTAAAATGCTTGATGCGCAGAATCAATGCGGTCGAAATGCGATCTCTGCGGAGAATCTGTGGAGTGAGGCTGACTGACCGCATTCGTAACAATGACGTAAGAGAGCGAGTAGGTATGAAAGAGAGTATTGGTGTAAAGATGCGAAAGGGAATGCTCCGATGGTTCGGACATGTGGAAAGAATGCCGGACGAGCGACTGGCTAAGAAGATATACAATGCGAAAGTGGAAGGATGTAGGTACAGGGGGAGACCGAGACTTACCTACCTAGACCAAATTGGTCATGTATTGAAGGAAGGTGGAGTCAGGAGTCTCCGAAACCGGCGAGCGTGTATGAAGAGAGTTATGAATGTTGAGGAAGCGAGAGATGTATGCAAGAATAGAGCCTCTTGGCACTCTGTTCTCTCTGCCTACCCCACAAGGGAAATGGCGTGATGATAAGTAAGTAAGTAAGTTAAAGGTTTTCTTTTTCAAAGTCAACACATTTTTTTTGGCGATGAAATATTATGTCCTACTCACACACCACGTCGTTTAGGGTAACGAGCAGGGGAGCCCCTCATTTTTACTTACTTAATAAATTATCCGGTGGTGTGCCATCTCTTCACCTGTGTAGGCGGAACATTGAAATTGTGTGATAATGACATCAGCGATAAAGTCAACATCCGGCCCTCGGGAATAATTCCTGTGTCGCGGAGACTAAAAAATGTACAATTCACGGAAGAATCTGTTTGTTACTCTTGACGCCGTAACTACTTAACGAAATAAAAAAAAAATGTACACAGTATAGGTAGTCCGGTACCAAAAAATTACATATATGTTTTTTTATCCTGGAAAAATGGACGGTTCGTGTGGAATTGTTATTTTCACATATAGATAATGAATGTGCCGTAGAGTTCCACGCGGATGAAGTCGCGGGATAATCTCTTACTTACCTACTTACTATATATACTATTATATATAGTTTAGCATAACTATCTACACATAGCCGTGAATATAAATCTTGAATAAACACTTAAACACTTATCAATAAGATATATTACAAAAAATATTTATAAAGCAAGCAGATAAATATAACTTACTTATCATCACACCATCTCCCTTGCGGGGAAAGCACAGAGAAATAGTTATATTTCAAATATATAAAAGATGAGAATTTGAGATTTTATCTAAGAATCAAAACCAAAGCCTTCAGGCTTTGGTTTGGCAGAACCATCAGCCTTGTTAACTTCGTTATTTTCTGGCCAAAGGTAAGTTTAATTTATCAAACAAGTCATAGTCGAAGTCAAAGTCATATAAAATTTGTCATAGTAAAGTCAAAATCATGCCTCAGTATAGTGGTGGCGATCTTACTGAAAGCTTCCATGGAGTTTTGAAGCCATCATGAAAAACACATTAGATCTTTTGCCAATACTTATGGACATACATATATATTCAAATAGATAATTAGTAAAAATCCACCACTGTTACACATTAATACTTAAAATAACACAAGTTTTGGAAAATAATGTAATGACGACATGATTCTCTCATGTTCCCGCCAAAACACCAACTCTCTACTTAGCGTTCGTATATTAAAACAGAGTAGTTACCGATGTTACATAATATCACTCAAGTCAAGACATGCATAAACACTAGTTTGCTCTTAGAATTTTAAAATTATATTAATTTTTAAAGTAGGCTGTGACAACATTCCTATTCAGCCGACAACTCGTTATGCGTTAGGAAGTGACATAAGGCGAGAATTGTCGATATTTTCTTGAGGTATGCTGTACGTGATTACACTTTTAAATAGCATAGGAATACCTACATATTACACACTAGTTATGCAATGGTTTCTTTTCTAACATGACGTGTAAAATTATAATTAGAAGAATAGCTGGTGGAACAATTAATGAGACAACAAATGCAAAAATACATCTAATCTACAACATAGCTGTGCCATAGACAACAGTACTAAATACTCTTTTATTTATTTTCAGGTGTTCATGTCTTAGAACATTTGAATTTAATCCCGTGGATAGAAAAGGTAAGCTTCATTGATACTATCAGAAAAAAAAATCCTAATATATTATTAAGTATACATTTAAAAGTAATTATATGTATATTAATAAGTATATCTACATGGTAGTAAGTTTCGATCTTAATTCATAGAATTTCCTTGCTAATGTCTCCTTTTCTAAATAAATTTAAAGAAATCTGTCGCTATAACATAAAGAGCTTAGAAAAATAGAAATGTTAGAAATTTTGCTGCATCTGGATCTAGAAAAGAAAGTATTATGTGTTCAAGATGTGACGGAATATATTTTATTTTCAATGCCTTGATCTTAATATTATCAATAAAGAAAGTAGATGTAGGGGCAGTCCAGTGATAAGACCAAGGACTACTAAAATAGAAGTATCGATTTCAATTCCCAGTTTGATGTTGAGACTTCGCGAGGCACTTTGGACTTGGGAAGGAGTTCAATACTCGATACTATTCTTTGCAGTTTTTGGTTTTACAACTA